>OY755240.1:68266747-68785916 GCA_963576725.1 Azorinus chamasolen | reverse complement strand
ATGAAGCAAATGCTGTATTTATCACAATGGTTTCACAAAGTTACTTTTATAGAGACGTCAAAAGGCGCCAATATGCTGGAATGGGTTAAAACATGACGAATGAACTCTGCATTACTTTTCTTCCAGAATTAGCCCTTTCCTCCAGGAATATTAATGCAAGAAATAATGACGTCATTGGTATTAATTATATTAATTTGTTTTATAAAAGCACATGGAAACATGATTTTTTTACCAAGGCAGAAACTGTAGAATCATATCTATATTATATCATAAACAAACAGAGTAGACCCTGATCAGACGGTTCCTAAAGGAGCCGTCTGATCTGGGTCTACTCTGTTTGTAAAAACATAGAAAGGCGTAATTATGGAGTAAATGACCAAGCAACCACATTCCTTTAAGACCCAAAACAAGACCTATTTGATGATCACTTCAGAGGAGTTTTATCGAATATTCAACTTCTCTGTAAGAATACGATCAATGCCAAATACAGTTGCATAGTTTTCAAACCATTGTAATAAATAAAGCGTTTGCTTCTATGGAACATAATTATGCTCTATTTATCACAATTATTTCAAAGCAAGACTTTTACAGAGGCACGAAAAGGCGTGTGTATGAAGGAATGGGTTAACTCATTACCTTATAGGCTATCTTTAGATCTAACCCCTTTGAATAAATCTACCGAAAAGGAGCATTAAATAGAGAAATGGAAAAATAGTATTTTGTAGTTTGCAACCATTGTGATAAATAGAGCATTTGCTCCTATAGGAGCAAATTCTCTATTTGTCACAATGGTTTCAACAGGTGACTTGTAGAGGCGTCAAAAGGCGTCAATATGAGGGAATGGGTTAATGACCATGTCAGAACCTGTATACCCATAAACACACAAAACATACCCTGGTCAGATTATTCATACATGAGCCGTCTGATCAGGATCTACTCTGTTTGCAAAGGCGTAAAACATATCTATGGAGTAAATGGTTAAAATATTAATTAATTATTTGTTGTACGCTTTTCAACAACATCGCCCTTTTAATCTAGCATTCCAACAGTCTATTGACCCCGTCTTTCATTCATACCCACAGAAACAGTGATAAGTCGGCATGGTAGAGGGGTAGGGGGTTTGATGTCTATCTACGTCAACCCTTCTCGCGCTAAGCGCCACCTTACAGTCATTGACAAACAATTTTCGATCAAGATCCGACGTCGGTAATCTCAATATCTCATCAGGGTCTGAGCAGTATAACACGCGGTCTATGGTTTCTGAAGAAATGAACAAATCGGGTATAAGTAAAAAATATAACAGGCCTGTGTGTAAGCAGACTTTATATTTTCAGTATGAGAAGGATCAGTTGTAAACACACACTGTTATAATTAGGCCTGTGTCAATGACGTACACCAGCAACAAAGGTAACAAAAGTAAACAATGTTAATTGCTCAATTTATCAAATTTAAACTGTCAGATTTAAGTGTCAATTCAATCCGCATTAAATTATTAAATCACCTCTTAAATCAAACTTTTGTCGTGGATATATCATATGGAATCAACCGTCAACCATAGTATCAAAAAATCGCAAAATTACAACTAAAGTAGACATGATGTAGATCTACCAAAGGGGGGCTTTACTGGCCCCGAGGTTATAAAAGTTTTGCTTGAGTCTGAGTTCATTCTTAAGCATCTGATTGCTCAGATTTTGAGCTTAGCTCAAAATCTGACCAATCAGATGCTTGAGAATGACATCAGAATAAAACGCAAAATTATACCACTACGTGTATTCTCTGTTGTTTCATTTATGACTGATTCTGCTTTGTCTCTAATTACAAGCCTTTAACTTGCTGAGTGAATTATCGTCCACAGAAATGTCGTCTACACTATTTCTAAAATACTGCTGATTTTTCTAATTGTTTTTATAATTCTGTTTTGAACGATTTCGCGTTTTATTACATTCTAGCTTTTGGGCATACGTTTTGCCTTATTTGTTCATTGTCTGCTTTCACACAATACAATTTCTATACAATTTCTAATATTAGTGAATATTTACTATGTACTCTTCGTGACTGCAGACAATACCACAATCATAATTAGCTCCTAATGTAGCCTACCTGCATTATCATCACGTGACATATTTGTAAGAATGTATGTTGTCAGGTTGAATAATAACTGACACACAAGTAAAGATCGTGACGTAACGTAACTCAAAAGTTACACAGCAGCAACCAATCATTACTCACACAATGCAAAGCAACAACGCACACTACTTCACAACTCTGATTGACACGCATGCTGTTGCTCTTTTAATGAAATACTTTTCCTGGCATTTTATATCAAAATATGCAGTCCGACCGCTAAATATTGACATACTCGTGCAGCCTATGTTATAAACATCTTTTTACGCAAGCAGTCTTCTTCATTATCAATACGCTGTGCAACTGAAACAAGAATCATTTTACCGTTTAACACTTTATTTCATAAATATTAATGTAAGACATAATGACATAATGATTTTGTTATTAGCTGAATTTTTATAACAGTTCATGAACACAACAGTTTACCCTGACCTGACAGAAACTCTAGAATCACGTCTATACAATGTCATAATTAAACAGAGCAGACCCTGATCTGACGGCTCCTATCCAATGTGGGTCCACTCTGTTTGCAGACATGAAACTGTGTTTATATCAGGTTAATGGTTAACCCTTTCCCTTATGTAAGCGCATTTTTACACATTTGCAAACAGAGTAGACTCAGATCAGACGGCTCCTATAGGAGCCGTCTGATCAGGGTCTGCTCTGTTTGTTTATGGTGTAATATGGATCTGACTTTACAGCTTCTGCCAGAGCCAAAATGTCCTATGTTCATATGGCATTATAAAAAATAATCTTATTAATATTCATGACATCATTATTTCCTAGATAAATATACAACAGGTAGAGGGTTAAGATGATAGTTGATCTGTGTGCTATAGGTTTAACAATGTATTTGATACACTGGCCTTCACCGTAATTCTACTCAATAAACCCACCGACTTCTGGTATCAGAGAATGAAGTTTCGCTTTCTGTATTGAGTTATTGGCACGCTCGTTCGCATGATCGAATAGATAAATTTATATCTTTAATTTTATCAGACAATTTGAATTATGCAATTTACATGACAAGGTGAATCTCGAGACCCCATTAAAGCCTATTAATAACAGATATCTATATAATGTTGTGCATGCATTGTCAGTAATGTACTGATAAGTAGCTTATTCACGAGTGCCATTTTCCTTGGCGGTCTGATAACTACAGTACCCAGTCCTCCACCCCAAACACGTCTTATTGTGGGTCTTAAAGACAGGTGGTAACCTGACCCATCCCCTCATAGGCTTTTTTTTAGTTCCAACCTCTTTGAATTAATCTACCGAAAAGGAGCAATAACTATAGAAAAGGTGAATTTAAGAATTGCGTAGTTTTGAAACTATTGTGATAAATAGAGCATTTGCTCCTATGGAGCAAATGCTTTATTTATCACAATGGTTTCAAAAAGTGGCTTTTACAGAGGCGTCAAAATGCGTCAATATGGGGGAATGGGTTAATACAGACCGAAACTAATTCCGGATGTCTTTCTGTATCATTTGCGTCCTGTATCAAGCAACTACATGTCTTTAAATACACGTGATGCTTATTCATTAATACTTTCCCTCTCATATGCACACTTTTTCTCGTTTTTGCAAACAGAGTAGACTCAGATCAGACGGCCCCTGTAGGGTCTGCTCTGTTGCTTACGAAATTATAATAGGTCTGACTCTGCAGTACATAAGCATTTATAAAACTTCAGGCATAAATATGCATGATGTCATTATTTCCTTACATGAATATTCAACAGGGAAATGGTTAAGTGATCGCGTTTCAGATTTTATACTGTAATCATTCATTTTGTGTGTGTGTTTTTGTGAAGTCACTGCGAATGGTCGGATGCTCAGATATTCGTCTGCTTTATTATCATGTTTCTATTTTATTTATTCGCTTATTTATTAGAGATATTAGTGTCACCGCTTTGTCTTCAAAACTGAAAATAAAATCCCACAATAAAAATGATCCTAATTAGACACCCATTAACGATTTACCTCATAAATATTCATTTTAGAAATACTGACATCGTGAATATCAATTTGCTGAATATTTATTATAAACAGGGGAATTTACATGTACTATAGAATCATATACGATATATGTAAAAAAGTGGGGTTTTTTATATACGATATATGTATTACGTCATAGCAAACAGTGCAAATCCTGATCGAACGGCTTCTATAGGAGTCATCTGGTCTGGGTCTACTCTGAGTGCAAAGGTGTCCAAAATGCGTCTCTATAAGATCAATGGTTAACCCATTAACTCATAGGCTATTTTTAGATACAAACTCTTTGAATGAATCTACCAAAAAGGAGTATTAACTAGAGAAAAGGAAAATTTTAGAATTTTGTAGCATATGCTCTATTTATCACAATGGTTTAAAAAGTGATTTTTACAGAGGCGTCAAAAGGCCTCTCTATACGATCAAAGTTAAACTAAGCGTATCTTCTGGATAAAAACTGTTATTATAAAAATTACAAATCTGTCGCAGCTTTTCAAGGTAAAAATATAAGATTTTATCAAATTGACACACACAAAAAACACACTAAAAACCGCAAACATGATAAAGAAACTTTAAATCACATTCAAACAGAATTACAAGATTATCACTGCCTTAAGCAAATACTGCAATCAAGGGAAATCGGCATTTATATTGGACATGTTTCCAAATTTGTTAACACTGATTTCAAATGTAACAGGTTTAACATTTAGTCATCGTCCAGCAAAGTTTTGAAAGCGTTTGAAACAGTTTGGATCCAGATGAGACGCATGGTAACCCGGTGTCTCATTAGGATCCAAACTGTTTGACATTCGTATTATGTTGATAAGAGAAAAATATAATTTAAGCATTGAAGCAAACGTCAAAAGTTGGAGACGAAATTAACTTTGGAAACTTAAGGTGAAAATGACATCTGGTTAAAAAAAGAGATAAGATACCAGTGTGAAGCGTTTAAGCTGTCAAAATGTGATACAATGATACTGAATTAGAGGAATATCATATCTTAACCTGGTTTCGACATTTCTTACAGTGCAAATGGATTCAGGTGAATTGGTGGCGACATTTTGTCAACAGTTTGCGTCCATGGCAACCGTCAATGACAGGGCGTCTCACAACTACATGTATTTTGACATTGGTCCTCTTTTTTTTTTTTAAGAAATTGGAAGAACCTGTAATATGTGTGTATGTTATTGTACAGTAAACCCCCTCTAAACGGGAATTTTAGTACAGAAGAATTTAGATACTATTTGGCAGGTGGCTGCTTAATGCAGAGTGAAAGTCATGCAGAAAGCTCCTAGGGGGGCTTTCTTCATGACTTCCACCCAGCATTAAGTTGTCACCCGTCCCCAAGGCCGACATTTATACTAATTTGACGGTCCGCTTCAGGGGGGTGTTATTGTACAGACGCAATGTGTGCTGATGCGTATTAGATCTAGGCGTAATACATATTAAAATTTATCATGTTGAAAAATAATTTCTGCTAAAATTTTGGTGTGCTACATTTTTTTTCACTTAACCCTTACAATGCTGTTTCAAATGGGCTATTTCAAGTTTCAAACAGATCAAGCTTACAGTGAATATTCAGCGATATTTCTAAAGAAAATTGTTACATGACAAACAGTGCAGACCCTGATAGCTCTAGGGACCCTCGCTTCTGGGTATGCACTTTTTGCAAAGGACATTAGTGACCTATGTCCCGCACTATAAGGGTTAAGAAACTACTTCCCGAGTGTCAAACAGCTCATCTGATCCGGATCCAAGCTCGCTGGAAATACCAGCCATGACGCACTTAGCACGATAGGGTTAAGTTCCACATAGCTCAAAATAAGAGATAAAACAGAAGTCTACCAGTGTTTAAGTTGTCAACCATTGATACAGTTAATTCTGAATTAGTGAGGTGGCGTTTTTCAACCCGATTTCACATTTCCTACTACTGCGTTTGATACATGCGAATTCAAATAGGCTGGGTCTAAATGAAACGCTTAACAAAGTAGCATTTCAGAATACAGACTGGTACATGGACTCATTGTTCTTCATAGTAAAGATACAGGTACTTACATTATGTTTGGAAATACAAAGCATACAGAGAACAACGAAGACAACGGACACTGTTTTTGGCATTTTAAAGGTTTAATAAGCCATGGGTACGAAGTGATTTGGGACGCACTCTACATTTGTTTTATTGAAATCGACATGATTTATATATAACCATAATTCTTCTGAAGTGTGATATTAACCCTTACTGCACGCCTTCGGCTTACAACTATCGCCTTTGCAAACAGAGTAGACCCAGATCAGACAGCTCCTATATAGGAAGTGTCTGACCAGGGTCTGCTCTGTTTGCTTATGAAATAATATAGATATGATTCTTCAATTTCTGCCAAAAGATCCTGTTTTCATTTGCCATTACAAATAGTCAGGTAACCAATATGCACAATGTCATTATTTCTTACATGAATATTCATTGAGTACAGGGCTTAGATGTAAACAGTCCACGTGCTATAGTTCGCGATTGCATTTGTAAACATGCCATTGGTCCGAGGGCGTGTCTGGTATACACATTAGTGTTTTTCTAGTGTAGGACCAGATATATAATTTCATATTCAAATAGAACAGGCCCTGATCAGTCAGCTACTACAGGAACTGTCTGATCTGGGTCTACTGTGTTTGCAAAAGTGTGTGAAAAGGGATCATTTATATGAGGAAATGGTTAAACCAAAAAGATAATTATGCAGAAAGCTCTATAAGAAATTTCTGTATTACTTTTGTGCTGTATGATGCATTCACCTGCTCTTAAAGACGTCCATGAGGTTCTGCTGTACTTAACCCTTTCCTTAATATAAATTCATTTCCACGTATTTGCAAACAGAGTAGACACAGATCAAACGACTCCTATCGGAGCGGTCTGATCAGGGTCTGCTCTGTTTGCTAATGGAATTTGATACTTCTGTTTCTTTACTTTCTAAAGTGGCTACAATGTTCCACCTCCCATATTTAGCCTTGCGTCAGTATTTCGCATGATTCTAAGAAAGCGTCAATGGATCGAATATCACGTCAGAGAGATTTAGCACAAGATCAAAAGTCAGCTTTGGTAGCCCGGATCAGAGTTACAAACTGTTACTCGGCGTCTGATCTGGGTCCAAACTGTTTTCACGGGTTATCTCATAGTCGTGGTTTGCATAGAAGTAGTTAGAAGTACATCGCAATAATTAGAAATGTATATACCTGGACGGGAATATTGACTGTAAATTCAATCACTGCTCCCTAAGGATGGACATTAAGGGACCAAGATTTCCAAGATAATTACTGAACCGTGAAATATTAATGAAGCGCCAATATTTGTATTGACATCACTAATTCTTTCACTGCTAAATAATTGTCGTCTGCAAAAGTTGTCGCCAGCATCATTTCTCTAAATTTACATTTCTTTCATTTGCTTTAAAAGTACAGCCGGCGAATCCAATTGTTCTCATTTCATTCCGACGAGGCGCTGATTGAGTCAGTGTCTTAACCCTTTCCCTCATAGAAACGTGTTTTCACGCATTTGCAAACAGAGTAGACCCAGATCAGACGGCTCCTAGAGGAGCCGTCTGATCAGGGTCTGCTCTGTTTGCTAATAAAATTTGATAGATCGGGTTCTTTAGTTTCTAAAATCGCTACAATTTCCAATATCCCTTATTTCAGCATAACTATTTTGTCCATGAATACTCAGTAGTATTGAAATTTTGAAACAAACATAGAACAGGGAAAGGGTTAACTGGATCTACACTGTTTGCAGAGGTCATGGCCAATTCACCTTTAGCTTGTAGGTCATTTACGGAACAGACTGTCCTCAGGGACACAGTCTGAAAGGTCCGGGGTATATTTACGGGATGGAATTGTAGATGTCGTTTGTACTCTTTCGATGCTAGACATTGTCGTCTGCAAAACGTATCGTCTGCTACAATTTTCGTTTGATTAATTTTCTCCCATTTCCTTTCAAAAAACATTAGCACAGTAACAAACAGTTTGTATCCTGATGAGACGCCGAGTTACTCGGCGTCTCATCTGGGTCCAAACTGTTTGTATAGGTAATCACAGATGCGACATTGGCAGGGAGCGAGTTAATCAGTAAATTATACACATGTGTATAGAGACATGTATACAATGTAATTGTTTTTGGAGTACGTGTTATGTTTACTAATTAACCTTTGGCACGCCATGTTAATATCGCATGCAATGACACGTGTCGTCTGCTTCAAATTTTCTTCCATTTTGACTTTATTTAACCATTTTCCTTGTGAATATTTATATAGGAAAAAAATGATTGTATGAATGTTAATTAGCTTATTTTTTACAATGACATTGTAAACAGGGCAATGACAGAAACTGTAGAATGAAATGATTTGTTTTATTTCATAAGCAAATAGATCAGAGCCCAAGGTTATAAAACTTCTGAATTTGAGTCTGAGATCAAACGGCTAATTTAGGAGCCGTCTAATATAGGTCTACTCTGTTTGCAAAATGCATAAAAGATTACGCTTACAGTGTGGGGCAGGAGCCAATAACGTCCTTTGTAAACAGTGTAGGCCTTGATGAGAGCCATCTCATCTGGGTCTACACTGTTTGTCATGTTACACTTGTCTTTAGGAAAAAAACCCTAAATATTCACCATAAGCTTGACCTGTTTGAATTTTGGAATAGTCCATTTGAAAATTCAGCGTTGTAAGGGTTAAGGTTAATGACTAATGGGGACACTCAAAGGAAGTCTAAATATTGGTCTAGGACTCATTCGCTGCCAAATTTTGTCGTCTGCAAATTTTGTCATCTGTTAAAGTTTTTCTTATTTCTTTATTTTTCTTTTTTTCATATATATAATCACAGTAACACATAGTTTGGCTCATAATGAGCGGCCGAGTTGATCGGTATCTCATCTGGATCCTAATTATTTGCAAGTGTAATCACAGATGTGGCATTGGCAGCGAAAGAGTTGAGGCTTCGTTGTCGATCAATCCTTTCACTCAGAGCTCCAAACAAGATGCGTAAATTAAAATATTTTCAAGAATAACTCCTTTATTTCTCCACCAAACCCTATAATGTGACCACTCTTTAGAATCGTCTCGAAGAGACGATTCTAAAGAGTGGTCACAGTATAGGGTTTGATGGAGAAATGACGAGTTTAGTATTCGGGTACGCACCCTTATCTGTAGCTCTGTTAATTAAAATTCACTGCTAATGGTGAATCTATGATTACATGTACCTTTACGAGCAGTGTTGGTCGTCTCGTCAGGATCCCATTTGTTTGATACTTTGATTATGATTTTGATAGAAAAATGAAAGAAAGATGACAAATTTTGCAGACTACAATCTCTGCATTTAGAAATTCATTTGGAACGCATTTGAAATTATGCAATTTACGTGCGTCTTGTAGCGGATGTGTGCTTGGTTCCAAGGTTGTACTAAAATTGCAGAAACTGGGCAACAAGTAGACATGTCTGAAAATGCTTTTGAGTTTGGAGTTTGAAAAATTGGAGTAAAAAGTAATTTAAAAAACAACCATTGTTCGAGGTGTCGTTCAATCAGACAAAGATGAACAGACATGTCTAGTGAATAAAGATATATGTAAAGTTTCCTTTCAAAGGATATTTCTTACCGCCATTGGTGCAATATTTGAATTATTTAATTAACGGATTTGCTCGCCTGCTTAATCTTTGTGTGAAACCAAAGCATGAGATTCTTCAAAGCTAATTGCATGAATAATTTAACTGGGTTTGCACAGTATACAAACGTGTGTCGTATGTATCAGTGGTCTCTTGGGCAGTGCTTAATGGCATACTAAACCCTTCCCTGTTATATATTTATTCAAAACTTCAATACCTACTGAATATTCATGGGTAAAATAGTTATAATGAAAAATGGAAGGTAGAACAGTGTAGCCATGTATAAACTAAAGAAACAGGTCTATCAAATTCCACCAGCAAGTCCTATAGGAGCGGTCTAATCTTGGTCTTCTCTGTTTGGAAAGGAGTAGAAAATGCGTATTTAAGGGGTAAAGGGTTACACCCCTGTCGTGCTGTGCAAACAAGAATGGCTGCTCAAATTTATACCTGGTGCATTTTTGACTACTTCCGATTCAATCAGTATTTTTAGAAACTATTGACCGAGTGTCAAACAGCTTGGCTCCTGTTGAGACCTCGAGTTATGCGTTTTATTTGGACCCAAGTTGATGGAAAATGCAAATCAGGTCCGTAGGAAATAGCAGAAGAATTTAACCCTTACAGTGCAGTCACTAATGTCCTTTGCAAACAGTGTGGAGCCCTCTCATCAGGGTCTGCACTTTTTGTCATGTTACACTTTTTCTTTAAAAAATCCCTAGATATTCGCCATATGGTTGACCTGTTTGAATTTTGGAATAGTCCATTTGAAAATTATACAGCGTTGTAAGGGTTACGCTGGATGGCCCATCTACGTTTAACGATCTATTCCAAGGAAGGGCATACTTAGCTAAACGGGTATGAATGGCAGACAGACTCGGTGTGTCTGATATGGGTCTACTCTGTTGGCAAATGCGTAGAAAGGCGTATTTATGGAGTAAATGGATAAACAACGTACTTGACTTAAAAACTATCCTCCCATTGATTGTAGAAATGACACGCTATCTATCGTCATAATTTATGTGCAGTACTTCATAACTAGAATAGAGAGCCCATTCAGAGCGCTTTGTATCCAGTAAAAACCCTCTAAAGCGACCACTTAATGATTAGACATAGATAGTTTCATAAGCAGGTGGTTGCTTAATGCAGGATGAAAGTAATGCTTTCTGTATTACTTTCGTTTTGCATTGAGCTACCACCTGCCTTTGTATAATTCTAAAGTTTCTGCCATTGTCAAACATTTATATGTTCAAGTACCATTATAAAAAAAACAATTCTATTAATGTTCATGATGTCATTATTTCTCACATGAATATTCATGAAGTAAAGGTTTTAAGTGAAAATATTAGTGACAAACTATAGTAAACATATTGACATGCACATTTATAACAGGTGCAAATATAGCATTACGAAAATGTGTTAGTTAATTAAATTAAAACTTCATTAATCAAACTCAGCTGTTGTAGGTTTGACAGTCATTGTGCATGTGTTATAATGTACTGTCCCTGGTTCAGTGTGAGAGATCGAGCTATCGGTTTACCTTCGATCTAGATAACACTCATACCAGTTAACAGGTACCTAATCACTTGAAAAGGACAATGTTCTAAATTCTTTCTGGTGATTGTGTTTTTTGTTACGTATTCACGTCTATTTGATTTTTAACCCTTTACTCTGTGGATATTGATGTAAGAGTTAACGACATCGTGAATATTAATTAACAGAAATTGTATAATGGTATAAGAACAGTTCAGAGCTATATCATTCCACAAGCAACAGAGCAGACCAAAATCAGACGGCTCCTACAGGAGCCGTCTGATCTGGGTCTGCTCTGTTTATAAAGTTTTTAAAGGCATTTATATGAAGTAAGTGGCATGCGTGTGGTAGCTGTTGTTTACAGGATAAGATGAAATAAGATCAATTTTCTCATGCGTATGCAAAGATATAGTATTAATTATCTCACAATACACGTCATTGCCGACTTTTATAAATACTTTATGCAGGAGTACAAGTCTTAATTTTCTACTCCATATATACACACCTTTTAACACCTTTGCGAACAAAGTAGATCTAGATCAGCCGGTTCCTGAAGAAGAATTCTGATCAGGGTCTGCTGTTTCTTTATGAAATAATATAGATATGATACTGTAGTTTCTGTCAGAGCCAAAACAAATCCTGTTTTCATGTGCTATCATAACACTTTATCTAATTAATAATCATAATGCTGTTATTTATCACACGAATATTCATGAAGCATAAGGTTACAATAATGTTACTCGTGGTCCTGGGCTGATATACCAGGGGTGTATATTATGTGGCTTTTGTTGATAAATGAAACCAATAGGTTTACCCCTTTGCTTCATACATACGCCGTTGTAGGGGCCATCTGGTCTTGGTTTGCTCTGTTTGCTTACGGAATAGTACTGGGTCCATGCTTATAAAACTTTTAGTTGAGTCTGAGAACGTTCTCAAGCATTTGATTGGTCAGATTTGAGCCTTTGGCTCAAATCTGACCAATCAAAAGCTTGAGAACTCAAATCTGACCAATCAAAAGCCTGAGAACGAAACTCAGACTCAACTAAAAGCTTTATAAGCATGGGCCATGAAGTGATTCTACATTTTCTGCTATGACCAGACATTCCCGTGTTCATTTTGTCATACAATTCAGCCAATAAATATTCATGATGTCATTATTTCATTGCGTAAAGTGTTAACAGTTTGGTCTGATAAACACGTAAGCATACATTTGAAAGACTGAAGACAACATTGGCAAAGGAGAACCATTTTTCTAAAAGAAAAGTGTTACAAATATGAAGTAATAAAAATTAATAATTGACCAGTAAGAACCGAGCATGTAAAACATTAAGCTGAATAGTACAAACAATGCCCTAGTTGAAGCAATGGTCTTATTTCAAAACTATATTAACTACACGTTTTGTTATTAACCCTTCTCTTGCTGAATTTTAAAATACATTTCTCCTTCTTTACCCATGCCCTGTTGTATAATTACATATAGCTTCACTGTGTACAAGTATTTCGCTGTGTCATCACTGCTGTGGAGTGCACTGGTTGCACAATCAACTTGTAAATAGTACAGACCCTGATGAGACAGTTCCTGCAGGAGCTGTCTCATCTGGGTCTTCACTATTTACAGGTAGGTATATTGACGTGAATAGCAAGCGAATGGTTAAGTATTACAATATATTCCCCAATGATGGCTTGTTTCTTCTTAACCTTTTCCCTGTTGAATATTCATGTAAGCAATAATGACATCATGAATATTTATTAGGTGATTTTTTTTTATAAAATTAAACTTTTCAAGAGAAATGTTTGCCTTGACAAGAACTGTAGACTCATCTTTATCATGTCAAAAGCAAACAGAGCAGACCCTGATCAGACGGATAGGGGCTGTCTGATTTGGGTCTACTCTGTTTGCAAATGCGTGAAAAGGGGTTTATATGAGGGAAAGGGTTAGGCACGGTATACTGTTTGTGTTCATGTCCTATAATTACTGTCAACGTATAAAACACTTTAGATCCTGGTGAAAATCGGTTAATCTCTAGATTTGCAATATAGATAGTTTTTCTGGCAGAAACAGTAGATTCAAATCTGTATTATTCCATAAGCAAACATAGCATACAATGATCACACAGGTCATACAGGGGGCGTCTGATCTGGGTCTACTATGTTTGCAAAAGTGCCAAATAGCGTATCTATGAGGAAAGGGGCTAACACTGGCACTCAGGGTGGGTTTCAAACTTAATTGAACATGTATTTGCACCCGATATTATAATATACGCAACGTTTTTCGTAGTTTGGTATTTGTGTGACGTCAGCAGTTCTCTCATATTTTTATCGCCTTGCAATATGATTTGCAATCTAGACAAATAGTAAAGTTTAGGTTTATTAGGACACCAGAGGTGTCCCAATTAGCCTTGCCACTGCCATAATACGCAAATTTATGATTATCTTGTCAAACAGCCTGGGTCCTGAATACTCTCCAAAATGACTCTGTATCGCACATTAATCTATATACAGTAAAACCCCTCTAATGCGACCACTTAATGAATCAACATGGTTATCTTCATAAGCAGGTGGTTGCTTAATGCAGGACAAAAGTAATGCAGAAAGCTCCTCTAGGAGCTTTCTGTATTACTTTTGTCCTACATTAAGCTACCACCTGCATCTAGCAGCCAAAATTATACCTCTTTCAGGTGGTCGCATTAGCGGGGTTTTACTGTACTGTTTGATGTGTTGGTCAAGGTGTTATTAAAAGAAATGACAGGAAATGATCATTTGAGAGCTGGAGCGTATCGCTACAGATATGAATTGTTTTGGTGCTGTAAGCATTAAACTGGCATACGTACATGTTATCTTTCTTTTGGAGTGATTCAATCATGTCTTTAGTCTTACGTAAACGTTTAAACTATTTCGCTGCCAGTGATGAATTAGTGATAACCTGTACAAACAGTTTAGATCCAGATCAGGCGCCGAGTAACTCGGGTCTCATCAGGATTCTAACTATTTGAAACTTTGATTATGTTGTTTGAAAAAAGTAAGAACATTAAAAAAATGAAGCAGATGGCCAAATCTGGCAGCGCGAGAGTTAATATGTATTCATGGAATGTTTGCAAATAGTGACGATCCAGATGAGACGCCGAGTTACTTTATGTCGCAACAACATCAACACCTGCAATGTAGTTCTCAAAGAAATTAATGGAAAAAAACATATTGAGAAATTTAGCCAGGCGACAGCATTTTCCGACGACAATTTACATAGCATGTTATAAGGCGAAATGTGGTGTCTCTTTTGCAGTGAGCTGACGTGTCAAAATATCTGTACAACAATATGAATGATACAACAAAGCCTTGCTAAACTGTCTATTTCTCGGTTTTAACCCTTTCCATCGTATAAACACATTCCTTTTTACGTATCTGCAAACAGAGTAGACCCAGATCAGACGGCTCCTATAGGAGCCGTATGATCAGGGTCTGCTCTGTTTGCTTATGGAATTTAATAGATGTTTATTTGGCTTCTTTCATTATAACTATTTAGTCCATGAATATTCAGAAGGTATTGGACATTTTGAAAAATATAGACCAGGGAAAGGGTTAAAGGCATGCAGTCACTTAATGCATGACGAAAGTAATGCAGAAAGCTCGTCTTGAATTAACCCTTCGCTTGCTGAATTTTAAAATATATTTCTCCTTCATTACCCATGCCCTGTTGTATAATTACATATATCTTCACTGTGTACAAGTATTTCGCTGTGCAATCACTGCTGTTGAGTGCACTGGCTGCACAATCAACTTGTAAATAGTGCAGACCCTGATGAGATAGCTCCTGCAGGAGCTGTCTCATCTGGGTCTTCACTATTTACAGGTAGGTATATTGACGCGAATAGCAAACGAAGGGTTAAACAGCAATGTGCACATGCTTTACAGTTTCCCAAATTTATTCAGTCGGTGTTCGTTCTAGACAGAATCTGCTGTATGATAATATTAATTTATGATAAGTTGTAATCAAACTCTGTCACATTGCCAAAAAGACAATACTTCATCACCCTGCACGTTTGTCTTAATAACATTTGGCTAAGGTTTATTTATGTTTAAGTGTTTTATTGTGTGTTTTTTTTATCAATGACAAGGTAGAATATGACGAGTCAGTGTGATTTTCTAACGATCCATGTATCTTGATAATGGTTCAGATAAGAATAATCTCATTAACCTTGACTCATTTCCACGACTTTGCAAACAGAGTAGACCCAGATCAGCTAATTCCTGTAGGGGCTGTCTGATGAGGTTTTTTTCTGCCATGACCAAACATTCCCGTGCACATATGTCAACAGTATTGAAAGGTGTTCTAATTAATATTCATGAAACCATGACTTATTGCATAACTGTTATGAGGTAAAGTGTTACCCAATAACACGCTATGACGAATCCGTCACCACGTTTGCAAACAGTCTGGATCCAGATGAAACCCAAAGTAATTATGCGTCCCATCTAGATCCAAACTGTTTGGTACACTGATTAGTCTACCGTGAGTGGTGTCTGATCAGGGGATACACTGTTCCTAAACATTTATTAGATTCCCACGAGTGACAACAGGGAGATTTCAAAGGCATACATAATAATGTCTAAATTAAACATGTTTAACCTGTAATTCGACTGAGTTCCCCACAAAGACAGTCACGATCCAAATGACTAGAATTGTACTAGAAACTTTTCTCAGTGCATGCTTGTCTGCGAAAAACTGTTTATCTGGCGGTGAATTATGAAATACTGTTTATCTCATATAGAATTTGCTGTTTATCATTTATCTAGCGGTGAATTATGAAATACTGTTTATCTCATATAGAATTTGCTGTTTATCTCACGGCGAAAAGTGATACACATGTATGCTGTTTACCTCAAGGTAAACGGCGAAATGCTGTTTATCTCACGGTGAATAAGCGAAATGCTGTTTTCCCAAAGCTTGGCGGCATTTCATCTCACGTCGAAATTTTGTTTTTCTTAAGTCTTCACGGCGTTTGATCCCACTTCTGTTTCTCAAAGCCTGGTGGCATTTTATTTCACAGTCACACTGTACGTGTTTTCTTCAAATATGCCACGATTCTAGTCTAAATTTTAAAAGCGACAGGCTCAAAAATGTTCTCCAACATCTGGGCTAAATGGAAGACGTTTGGTACAAAAACCAATTGGGTCTCTGCTTATAAAGCTTTTTAGTTGAGTCTGAGTTCGTTCTCAAGCTTTTGATTGGTCAGATTTGAGTTCTCAAGCTTTGCCAAAGGCTCAAATCTGACTAATCAAAAACTTGAGAACGAACCCAGACTCAACTAAAAGTTTTATAAGCATGGACCTTGGCAAATGAGTTCGATACTTTTCTGAGTCAAACGCCTGAGAATACCAGTGAATTCAAGACGACCGTTGAGATTTTTGTTGTTGACATTTAAATTTATACGCGCTCAACACGGATCTGAGATTGTGCACTCAAGGTGCTTTAGGGTCAAATTGTGTACCAAATACAACCCCTATTGAGCACTAGGCCCTTTTCATATATTATTAATCTTTACTGTGCTGCCCAAAAAGTCACTAATGTCCTTTGCAAACAGTCTAGACCCAGATGAGAGGAATCCTAGAGGAACCCTCTCATCAGATTCTGCACTGTTTGTCATGTTACACCTTTCTTTAAAAACCTTGAATATTCACGATAAGAATTCGGAACAGTCCATTTGAAAATTCAGTGTTATTTAGGGTTTTATTTGTTTCATTGATGGTTAGCCCATCCACCCCCACTCAAGAGCGTTAATTAGAGCGGTGCGTTTAATAGAACGAGTGCGTTTATTAGAGTGTGGGCGTTTGTTAGAGTTGGTGCGTTTATTAGGGTGGGTGCGTTTACTAGGATGGGTGCGTTTATTAGAGAAAATATGGTAAACCCTTTAAGTTGACATGGCATGTGATCTGTATCTACACCTGCCTTAATCTAAGCGGATGTGCGGAAAAGAATACAATCTCAAGACATTAGCAATCAGTTGAAGTGTTCTCTTCAGGAAACGGTTACCCAATAATTCAAACGGAAACGCTATTTCTAAACAAGAAATACGTACACGAATATTTATTGTTTTAGTCTACAGATTACATATTTGACAGAATGACTCTAGATTCCGATTCAAATGATCAATGTTTACTTATGACTTTAATCTAGATCTCAGTGCCTGCATAAGCGCTTCCTGATCATATCACACAATAATCACTGACTTCAGCTGGTTATTGGCATGTTATATGCGACAGATTTATGTCAACGAGCTATCGGTAAGCCGCCCTCAAGTAGATGGTGTTTTTTTGGAAAAAGTAAATAAATTAACCCTTATCACGTTATTCGGGACCTGGCCGTCATTTGGAAACAGCTTGGGTCCAGATGAGACGCCGAGTAACTCGGCGTCTCATCAGGATCCAAGCTGTTTGACAGTCGGTCAATTGTGTCGAATCGAAAGAAGTCAAAATTGCACGATATCAAAATTTGAGGAGACATTATTTTTTCACAACTGGATAAGGTTTAATTGTCAATCGTCCCTCGGCACGTTGAGTCAGTTGTTACAAAAACTTGCTGATCACATGAAAACTAACCCTTTCCCTGTTGAATGTTCATGTATAAATAATTATATCATGAATATTTATTAGCTGAATTTAAAAGATGTAAACGAGTCATGGATGTTATTGTTTTTTCTCTTTGCTTTGACAAAAACTGTAGAATCAGATCTATAGCATGCAAAAAGCAAACAGAGCAGACCCTGATCAGAGATATAGAGAAGTTTTACTGTGCATGTACAGTAGAACCTGTCATAAGCGGGCATTCATTTATTGAGCATAGGAGTCTTAAAAAGTATGTAAAAGTAGAAAATTAGACTCACAGACTTGGATAGTAAGTTACAGAGATATTTGGTTAGTTTGAAATAAACACACAGGCACCTCTCAATTCAGCATCAAAATTTAATAATAAATGGCTACTATCCCTAAAAAGGGTCATATATATACCAACGATGTAAACCAGAAATGTCATGTAAGAGCCTAATCTGATCAGGGTATTCGCTGTTTGCTTCACAAATGTTATTTTTCTTCAAAAGGTAACATAAAAAAGGAATTCTTGATTATACACCCATACCAATGAATATTAAACTAGTTCATTTAGTGCACTTCGAAAATAAGACATAAATGGGGTTTTTTGCGATTTTCGACTGTCTACATTATTGCACGGATTCTCCAGTTCCACTGAAGGAATAATCGACAAGTAACTCCGCAAACTTCTCTGCGCCCAGTTCCTATATGGATTATCTCCCTTGTAGTGGGTTTGGCACTTGTGAACAACTCTATGCAGACAGAGAGGAGAAAATTAAACAAACGAATATTGTAGCAGACGACAAATTTTACCGACGAAATTATTTGGCAGCGAAAGAGTTAAATAGATACATTATTTTAATACAAATATCTGAAATGTAGGCATTGCTCATATAAGCGGCAGGTTGGAAGCGGACACGTTTACTCCTTTTAAATATAAATACTTTAATTTTCAAAAATATGTAGATCTTGTTTAATATCAACCCTCAACATGACAAGAGCAGCTTCTTGTACTGTACAACATGTCTTAAGCGGTCATTCATTAATTGATAATAAGGGTCTTAAAAAATCAGGTGTTTGCTTAATACGGGGCAAAAGAAATGCTCCTAAAGGAGCTGTCTTCATTAATTTTGAACTGCAATAAGCTACAACCTACCTTGCAGATTCATTATTATACCTGTTTTTTGATAACCGATTAAGACCGGTTCTACTCAGTAGTCCAGGATCCATCCCGTTTGATACTTTAAATATGGTTTTGAAACAAAAGGAAAGAAAACTCAAAATTTGAAAATTATCCTGTCTCTACAATGCCTTCTGATGGAGATTTATCATTTACACTTATTTGAATTAAAAAAGAAAAAAAGTGTAATGCAATTAAATATTAACCATTTCCCTCATATATACGTGTTTTCAGGCATTTGCAAACAGAGTAGACCAAGATCAGACTGCTCCTAGAGGAGCCGTCTGATCAGGGTATGCTCTGTTTACTAATGTAATTTGATAGATCTGTTTCTTTATTTTCTAAAATGGCTACAATAGTCCACCTTCCATATTTCATTATAACTATTTTGTCCATGAATATTCAGTAGGTATTGAAAGTTGGAATCAATATAGAACAGGGAAAGGGTTAAACGAAACAATTTTGTCATGAAGCCTCCTTTTTACGTGATTTTTTTTAACCTTTTCGTTTACATAAACGCTTTAGAGTAGACACAGGTCAGACGGCTCCTACAGGATGTCAGGCTCTGCTCTGTTTGCATATGAAAATATAAAGATCAGATTATACAGTGGTTACCTTATTATAAAAATAAGCTAAATAATATTTATGAAGTAATAAAATTCATGCATAAATGCTCATTAGTGAAATGAAATGGTTCACCCTTCTCTTGCTGTTTACGTCAATATACATACAGTAAAACCCCTCTAATGCGACCAGCAAAAAGGGGCATAATTCACAGTAGCAAAGGCAGGTGGTAGCTTAACGCAGGACGAAAGTTATGCAGAAAGCTCCTGTATATGCTTTCAAAATGTATCATCAAGATCCAAACTGTTTGCTACTTTGATAACGTTATAGAAAGAATATGAATGAAAAGTAAAAAGAAAAAATGAAGCAGACGACAAACTTTGTAGACGACAATACGTGACAGCTTGTAACCGCATGGCGCGTGCCCAATCATTCTGCGACAGGCTATCTAGCCCACACTGAGGACCTTCCAAATCTGTGAAGATTTTTAAAAAAAAAAAGTAAAACAGCTCTATCATTGTTTAACGGAAGCACCCATTTAGTATGAACGAATCAAATCTGCTAGAAGAGTTTCAGTTACAATCCGTGCTGATCCTTATCAGAGCGTTCTGATCTGGATATACACTGTACACAAATGCCCGTTAAATCGTTTCCAGCCTTCAACATTTTAAGCATGCTACTGTAACCAAACCAATAAATAACGCTTGCGAACAATATCATCTAGATCAGGTATCGAGAAGTTCTGAATTTCATCAAGATCCACACTGTAGATTCTGATATTCGTTTTAGCAAAAACATTGGCTTAACATGCCGTGTGAGAATTGCAGCAGACGACATACATTTTTGCCAGTGAATATTTCTCTAACTATGCTAAAGGTGTATATAAACGCCCAACAGGTAGGAATTAGATCACTTAATCCTTACAGTGCGGGACACAAGTCACTAATGTCCTTTGCAAACAGTGTAGACCCAGATGAGAGGGCTCCTACTGGAGCCCTCTCATCAGGGTCTGCACTGTTTGTCATGTTACACTTTTCTTTAGAAATATCCCTAAATATTCACCATAAGCTTGACCTGTTCGAATTTTGGAATAGTCAATTTGAAAATGCGGCGTTGTAAGGAATTAGATCACTTAATCGAGGTACTTACTTTACTTACATACATACTTAGGGCTATCCCAGAATAAAGGATAATCCCCGAAACAAAAAGCCCAAATAGTTTTACCGGATTTGTAACAATATCTTCTAACCAGAGAGACACACTTAGGAAATGACTTGTACACAGGAGTAAATTATAATGTACAGTGTTAATGGAAAGGAATCCTCTCCATAATATCGTATTACTTGTGTCAAATTGTTATGGTTTTAAACAAAGAAAGTGTCTTTTGAGGTGCGTCTGAGCAAATCGACCTATGACTGTGTTCACTAGTCAGTTTGATCCTAGATAATGTCAAAATGAAAATGTGTTCTCAAAGTAATTGATAAGTGATATCTTTTTGGGGGATTAACGCAGATATTTTGGATTTGATAGTGCATTTACTGGTTACTATTGTGTTCAGCGTGCTTCTCATTTGCTCAAGCAGTTCCGTGTGCTAATTAAGTGAACACACAACTCGTAAATACAATGTTGAACAGTATTTCTTATAAAGCTGTTTTTGAGAAAGATCACACCACTCTTATAGAGTATAGTTCATGATTCTTGCTAATGCATTTTGATCCACTCACGTGGTCATCTCGTTCATTATCAGTCCTTGAAACAACAAACTTTTCTAGACATCAAAATGGCGGACGGAGGGGATACCCTCGGGTCCCTACCACCAACACGGGTCAAGTTCAAAGGTATGGAAGATATCAAAGAAGGGACATTAGAGGGTTCCCAGTTCGACGCCCAATTTCCTGAGGAAAAGTATCCAGTGTCCATTCCTTTGAAATCCCCAAGGCCGCTGACCCCAAAGGTAACGCAAGTAATTCCACCCGTAACTCCCAGAGATCATCGACCGTCTTCTGAAACTGTGACTTCCTCGCAAGCAAACAGACCGAAAACAACCTTACGGCGTACAACATCCGAGAAAAAAGTAAGTGTCGAGGATACAGCCCAGCATGTCTCCTCCTTTCCCCGGAATCCCTCCATGGACAACGTGATGGTTTCTGGCATGCAGAGGAGGAATTCCGGCTATGGACAAAACGGCGTTCAGTCCCCAAATTCTGCACCCAAAACTGCGGTGTCAGGAACAAGACAAACGGGAAGTTTTACGAATGAAGGAATATCTCAAAACGAACAAAGTGCAAAGGTGCCAAATGAAACAGATGGGACAAATGGAACAAGACCCTTTAGCATACAACCACGAAAGTCTTCCAATCACGGTTCCTTAGAAACTGGAAGCGCTGGCCCTAGTCGGGTACAATCCCAGCTGAGCATTCGGCATGGGGGCTTGACTCCCTCAAGTAGTTCTTCTAATTTACGCGGAATTCTGAAACAGACACCATCGCAAGATGGCGTGCCAATGTCAGCCAATGAGGTCGTGCAGAAGAAAGGAAGAGTAATGCGAAATGGCGACTGGTAAGTCATCACCAAAAGAATAATTTAACGAAAGATTTTACCCAGAAGAGAACACGGAACAACATATTGTCATATACAGTAAAACATGTCTTAAGCGGTCATTCTAATTGAAGATATGAGTCTTAAAAAGCAGGCGGTTGCTTAATGCAGGACAAAGGTAATACAGAAAGCTCCTATGGCAGATTTCTCCATTACGTTTTACCTGTATTAAGCTATCACCTGCCTTACAGACTCATAATGTAGGTCTCTTTTTTTATGACTGCTTAATACAGGTTCTATTGTATATACAATAAGGGCTAGTGTTGCTCCAGTAATCAAGCTTGAGTATACACACACACCATACCCTCATATGTATAAACTTATTACATCTTAATGTAAATATACAATGATTACAATATACATCTTTATGCATTTTAACCCTTTCCTCCATAAATACGCCTTTCCATGCCTCTGTAATAACCACTTCTTGAAACCATTGTGATAAATAGAGCGTTTGCTCCTATAGGAGCAAATGCTCTATTTATCACAATGGTTTCAAACTACAAAATTCTAAAATTTTACTTTTCTCTAGTAAATGCTCCTTCTGGGTAGATTCATTCAAAGAGGAAAGTGTCAATATAGATATAAACTGGTTACATTTGTAGGCACTGAATGTAAATATGAACTGATTACATGTGTATGCATTTTATCTATTACTTTTTTCATAGTGGGTAATATCTATTAATTTAAATAGTCGATCCAGTAGTGGATTGTACGAATATATATCATTTTATACAGTGGGTAGTATCGGTCACCTCCAGTAGTGGATAGTATATATCATGTTCTATAGTAAGTATTATCTATCATTTTCTATAGTGGGTTATATCTATCATTTTCTATAGTAGGTAATATCTATCGTCTTCTATAGTAGTTAATATCTATCATTTTATAAAGTGGGTAATAATTGTACACAATGTGGTCTTAACAAAGTAGAATCGGCTTATTAGAAAATCCGTTTGTGGTGATTAACTTGGAATAGATTATGACAAGCTTGTTGTTGGCCATGCTGTTCACGAGTAGTCCATTCAAGGTTAAACCACTGTACTTCTCGTTTGACCACTAGAGTGAATTAGCCTAATCCAGTATTCACAGAGCGTGTATACATAATGGTTTCATTATATATCAGTAACCCTTTATCTCGTTATTCGCGACCCTGATGATCATCACCACCATCACCACCACCATCATCATCATAATCATCATCGGATGATGATGATCATCATCATCATCATCGCCATCTTCATCATCACCGCCACCGCCGCCACCACCACCACCACCACCACCACCACCACCACCACCACCAATATCATGACCATCATCATCATTATCGTCGTCATCGTCTTCGAGATGGTGCTTGGCTTTACTTACAGGATATTCAATTCGTCATGATGCTTAACCCATAGCCCGCCAGTCATAACTATAGTTGCATGTGCAAACAGTGTAGAACCAGATGAGAGAGCTCTTATAGGAGCTCTCTCATCTGGGTCTGCAATGTTTGTCATTGAAAATCCATGCCTGCATGATCTATGCGTTTGCCTTGGAAAGTCATTTCAACATAGTTTACAGGTGCGGATCTAGGATTTCAGATTAGGGGGGGGGGGCGTATAAATTATTTTTGAGGGGGAGGGGCGTAGATTTTTATGTTTGATGACACAAATAAATAGTGTGTTTGTAATGCATGTTGAAAAAGAGCTTAATTGGTTGAGGGAAATAAAACACTCCTACTGAATCACTGTTTTATTGATTTTTAGTAGATACAACGATCACTAAATTACATCAATTATTTTGTGTTAAAAGGCAGGTGGCTGCTTAAAGCAAGGTGAAAGTAAAACAGAACGCTCCTATGGCAGCGTTCTGTTTTACTTTCACCTTGCTTTAAGCAGCCACCTGCTCTAAACACCAACAATTTAGTGGTCGTTATAGAGAGGTTTTACTGTATATAGATATAAAATATTACTAAAAAAATGTTTGGCTCCGCCCCCTCTAAATCCGCGCCTGGTTTATCCTGTATATGTTTAGAAATATTTGCCTAATTAATATTCAAAGAGGGCAGAGTGATAAAATTTTGTGGCAGGCTAAGGGTTAACATGTACCCGTTATATAACAATGAAATGTGTATCATTTCAATTTGAAAGGGAATTCAACATAGATTTGCAACTTACTTTCATACATTGATTTATATATGTGTTTACTTATTTTTGTTATTCCAATCGGTTCGGTTGCGTATGAATGTGTTTTGACCAGTCTGATAATTCTGTGGCTATATATATCATTAGCTGACTTGCAAAATTCATACTAGAAGAAAGTTGGTTAATTCGATAATCACCTTAATGTTTCTTTAATCAGTGTTAATGCCAAATGCATAACACTTAGGTTGCAACTTGATTTGGGTAAGATTGTATACTTGACACCTGGTTGCTGTCAAATATCTTCTCTTTCCCTCATGTATTTAATTATGTTATCATGAATATTTATCAGGTAAATTTGTATGATGGTATATGTACACAAGTCGTTTTGGTCTAATAAGAACTGCATAATCAGATCTATATTATACGATAAGCATAACAGATCAGGCCCTGAACAGACAGCTCATATAGGACCCGTATGCTATGGGTCTACTCTATTTGCAAATGCGTGAAAAGGCATAAATAATTATGAAGGAAAGGGTTAACCCTGTTGCTGCCACGTACTGTAAAATTTGTCGTCTATTACAAGGTTTTAATTTACCCCCCCCCCCCCTCACTTTCTTTTAAAAAAAATAACCCACTGGCACTAGATCGAAAAGGACTATAGTTTATTTATAGCATCTTGTACATTAACCATTTCGGCGCCAAATTTCTAATTGTTGTCTGCAATCCAAGTTTGTTAAATCATTCAGTAAAATAAGGAAATGAGATAAATAAATGCAAATTTCAAAGGAATAAAGCACATAAATAGAAATAGAGATTGAGACAAATAGTGAAGTCCCTGATCAGACGCTGCCTTGAAAATGCGGCGTCTGATCTGGGACTGCACTATTTGTCGTGGTGCAGTGTGCCCAAGTCAAGGTCATCTGTGGAACTTGGAAACTTATTTCGTATTTGAGCTTTCCCCCCATGTTTCCCATTCCATCATATTGACATCTTTTGACACATCTGTAAAAGTCATTGTTTTAAAACATTGTGATAAATAGAGCATTTGCTCTATATGAGCAATTGCTCTTCTTATCACAACAATTTGAATTTTCAAAACCACACAATTCTAAAGTTTTCCTTTTTCTCATATAATTGCTCCTTTTCGGTAGATTTATTCAAAGAGGACGAGTCTATAAATAGTCTTAGAGGGAATAGGTTAAGCAACAACCTAAAGACAAGATGTCCGTGCTTATTTATTTACTGCGACAGCGGCAGTGAAAGGGTTAATATGGTATATTAATGTACTAGGTGTTATAAATTAGCAGAATACATCAGAGCCTTTTAAAGTAACCGGTAAATAAATAAGCACGGACATCATGTCTTTAGGTTGTTGCTTAACCTATTCCCTCTAAGACTATTTTTAGACTCGTCCTCTTTGAATAAATCTACCGAAAAGGAGCAATTATATGAGAAAAGGAAAACTTTAGAATTGTGTGGTTTTGAAATTATTGTGATAAGAAGAGCAATTGCTCATATAGAGCAAATGCTCTATTTATCACTATGTTTTAAAACAATGACTTTTACAGATGTGTCAAAAGATGTCAATATGAGGGAATGGGAAACACGGGGGAAAGCTCAAATACGAAATAAGTTTCCAAGTTCCACAGATGACCTTGACTTGGGCACAGCCTGTAGTATCATATCTATATTATTCCATAAGCAATCAGAGCAGACCTTGCTTAGACAGGTCCCTACATGGCACATTTCATTTAGACCTACTCTGTTTGCAAAGGCGTGAACATGTCTCTGTCGTGTAAAAGTTAAATGCAGGTCGAAAATAATGCAGTAAGCTTTCTGCATAACTTCTGTCCTGCGTTAAGCTATCACTTGTCTTATGGAATATATTAGATTTTTTCTTATAAATATTTTTCTCCATTTCTCGCTCAAACTTAGGCTCCGAGTGTCTTGTGTCGTATGAAACTTCAGTTCACCTCACAGTGTTAGTGATATGGGTACAATATTATCTAAGTGGGGCATGGTTTCCTTTGAATTCTCTGAAAGCTGCATAGTAGCTCTATCCCTTTCACCGCCAAATATATTTCATCTGCTAACATTATCGGCTGTTTCAGGTTTCAAAGTGTGATTTTCTTCACGTTATTTTCAAAAACATACAAGTGTCAAAGTCTTCGGATCATGATGAGACGCTGTGATACTCATCTGGGTCCAAACGTTTGGGAAAAGTTATCATGGGTTTGCATGTGGCAGCAGAAGTGTAAATGACGTTATCATTGATTGCAAAGTCGCACTAATTCAAAACTTCTGGCAAGCATGGAGTTTAATTGAGTGAAGTTTTCGGCAGGTCTCGACTTTAACCACTTACCTTCTTTGATGATTCAGGTTTATTTAAACGTATAACACTTATAGAACTATTAGTTACAATTCTACTTGCATCCGCGTTTTTTGTGGAATTTGTTCTAAAATGGTCCTCTCTGTGGTAAAGTGAAAACTTCTCACTAAGATTCCTTATTGAGTGATACAATGTCAAAAGATAAAAAGGATAAGATTCAGTCAAAACTCTCAGTCCGAAACAATGTGCCAACTAAAGACATCTCTGCAAGGATTCTAACTTCTATATCTGAAGCAGTGCAAAAACCTTTTGTAAATCAGCTTTCGAAATGGATGAATGGGGAAGTGGACAGGAGGAATAGTCTCAATTCTAGCCTTTCAGTGTCAATCTATTCTGATATTAGTTTCTGTGATGGAGAATCTCTAGATGATTGGTATGAAGCAGATGAAAACCTCGACCCCGAGTTCCAGTAAGTGACGAGTATTTTGAACTTATTTTAAAGTTGCACACTGATCAGTTGTACATGTCTACTTCTGGGTTGAGCTGTGGACTCCTGACTATAGAGTTCTGAAGATAAATTCTTAATTTTGAAGCACGTTCTCTTAACCTTTCTCTTGCTGAATTTTAAAATAGATTTCTCATTCTTTACCCATGCCCTGTTGTGTAATAAGATCACTGTGTACAAGTATTTCGCTGTGCAATCACTGCTGTGGAGTGCACTGGTTGCACAATCAATTTGTAAATAGTGCAGACCCTGATGAGACAGCTCCTCCAGGAGCTGTCTCATCTGGGTCTTCACTATTTAGAGGCACGTATATTGACGTGAATAGCAAGCGAAGGGTTAAAGTAACTTGTAGATTCCTTATTTTGTATATCGAGAATATGACTGAAAAAAGTGATGATGAAAATTATATTCAACTGTTCATATAACAATGAAGTAAATATCTGTATTTAATTCGTGATATGACATATTTCACATCTAGGTCACCCTTTTCTACCAAGGAAAGGACTTCTCTCGATCATCGCCTATACTCTTAATTATTGCATGCTTGGGCGTCATTGTAGGTTTCTTGCTACACATACAGGTCTGATATATCGAATCGAGGCCATTCCAGAATTTTATAGACGTCATCATCATTCTCATCAATAATTATTATATTTTGCAAGGCATAGCAAAGCAGCTATCACTTCATTCACTTGCCAGGTTTAAATCGTTGTAGTAGTACTAGCTCAAGCTAATTTTTGACCGATGTAGAACTTGAAGAACACCATTTTCATTTGATATTTGTAACGCAAGCGATTTAATCAATACGATCATATGGATGCAAAGTTGTGTAGCGGTAAAACTTGTAGACTAAAAACAAAAGAACAATCATTTCAAATAAGAAATAATGCAAATGCGGAGACAATGAAAGCAATCCAGTTTTTGCAAAGACGAAAGTAAGCAGCAAGATAACCCACCATTTACAATCATATAGAAGATAGAAGATCTAGCTGTTGGGTATTTTTTCTTATTGATGTGGTTTTAAAATTTTGAGTGGGAATGCAATCACTTGTTTTTTTGTTTTTTGGGGTTTTTTTTTAAAAAAAAGTGTAACTAGGATTTCATTGAGAGAAAACCTGGGTATCGCACTCGTGGTCAAATGTTCCTTGTTAAGACTAAGTTTGTAAATTAATGATTATTGCTGGGATATTGGTTGTGTGTCTCATTTATTGCCAGCCTTATAAGTTATTAGCTTAGTTGTAGCATCCGCCTCCAAATTAGGAGGTCGTGAGTTCGAATCGCAGTGGAGGTTCACACATTCCTATACTGTATTAATGTAATATATGGGTTTATAATGGCACTTTTGTCCAATAGAATTAAAACTCCTCTAAAACGTAATTTTAGTAAAGAATATATAATTGGCAGGTGGTGGCTATTTAATGCAGGATGAAAGTTATGCTCCTCTGTGGGCTTTCTGCATTTCTTTCACCCTGCATTATTTAAGCTGTCTTATATACTGGCAAAGATGCTCATTTGAGCCTCCGGTTTAGAGGGGTTTTACTGTAGTGTACTATAAAAAACCACAGGGAACCGTCACAATGAATAATTATGAACCTATGAACACTATATATCTAGTGTTCATACATTTTTTTTCTGTAGAGGTTCATAATTATTCATTGTGACGGTGTCCTGTGTAAAAAAAAACTGGGAAGGGGCTACATATTGAAAACTGGAGATACAGTTCAAAATTTACCATGAATTATTGCTGCAAAACTAACCTCCTTTTAGACAAATTAAAATTTTGTTCAAAATTGTCAGCAATTGTACACATCGGAATTATCAATAAATTCCTGGTTAAAGTTATGGATAAATTATCATATCAGATAGTATTAGTACTGAACTCTTTACCTCATAGAGATCATCATAGATGCCTTTTCATGTCTTCACAAATAGTGTAGAATCTAGATCAGATGGCTCTCTTTGCTTATGCATTTAATATAGATCTGATTCTACAGTTTCTGCCACGGCCAAGAAATCTTGTGTTCAGTAGCACATGTATCATTATAAAAAAAATCAGCTGATAAATATTCATAATGGTGTTATTTCCTATACACATATATTCATCAGGTAAAGGATTAAATAATATACACCCTCCTTCAGTTGTAAGTGTTTTGTTTTGTGGTAAATAATGTTCCATTCAGAATGATGTTCATGGGGGTTTTTTTGGGTTTTTTTAACTGCATTTACAATAAAAGTTAAAATAACGAAAATTCTCAGGAATGTTCAAAACAATTCATTCACATGGATTTGATTTTAAGTCAGTCAACACTAAATTGGTAATTGTCTTCATTATCTGCAGAATGTTAAGGGCTTCTAATCAGATAAATGCTTATTCATAACTGATTATGATCTACCAATACTAGGTCTCAAAACAATGGAAAACATAATACCCAATTAATTCTTCAGAGGTTCTTCCATCTTTTTTTTATTTCACAACTGATACCAACAGTTCAAAATGCAAATTAACAAAGACATGTCTGGTTATAAATAAATTGTCTCTAGAAGTTGTTAAATCCATGCACGGTGTGATCCAGTGTTAAAAGACTAGAAATATTATAGTGTGTGTGCATATTTTCAGCAGACTATTCCACCTTTTACCTGATAGAAACACCTTTTAATGCCTTTGCGTAGACCCAGATCAGACTTCTCCTGTAGGATCTATCTGTTCATGTCTGCCTTGCTTGCTTATGAAATGGTATACAGTAAGACCTCTGTAAACCGGACGTTTAATATAGTATAAATATCGGTCGTGGAGACAGGTGGCAGCTTAATGCAGGGCAATAGTCATACAGAAAGCTCCTAGAGGAGCTTTCTGTATTATATTCACCTTGCATTTAGCAGCCACCTACCTAAAAGTATCAAAATTCTTCTCTACCAGAATTCCGGTTTAACCCTTTGCTTGCTATTCACGTCAATATACGTGCTTGTAAATAGTGAAGACCCAGATGAGACAGCTCCTGCAGGAGCTGTCTCATCAGGGTCTGCACTATTTACAAGTTGATTGTGCAACCAGTGCACTCCACAGCAGTGATTGCACAGCGAAATACTTGTACACAGTGAAGATATATGTAATTATACAAGAGGGCATGGGTAAAGAAGGAGAAATGTATTTTAAAATTCAGCAAGCGAAGGGTTAAAGGAGTTTACTGTATATCTAATTCTACAGTTTCTGCCATGAGAAAACAATCCTATGTTCATGATGCCATGCTAAAAAATCAGTTAATTGATAGCCATTTTTTTTCATAATAAAATTCTGAAAATTTAACCCTTTACCTCCTGAATATCCATATAAAAAATAATGACATCATGAATATCAATAGGCTGAAGTTTTATAAAGGCATATGCACACAGGAATTTTTAGCCATGGCAGAAATTGTAGGATCAGGATCTGTGTCATTTCGTAAGCATTTAGTTAAAACATAGCAGACCTGATAAGACGGCTCCTACAAGAGCCATCTGATATGGATCTCCTCTGTTTGCAAAGGCATTAAAAAGCGTAGATATGGATTAAAGAGTTAAGAATGACTGACTACAGGTTTTAAGGATACTTGAACAATTGTTCTGTGTCATCTAAAATCTCCTTGTTCTTCGTCTACTTTATTACTCATTGTACATAAAACGGCTAGTGCAATCACAATATTTGAATAATAGTGGTATTGGCCTTATTAGGCCAGTAGCCCCTGGCAGAGTTACCCATTCAAATATTTATCACTGTTTTTATAAGTTATAAAGTCTTAATACTGTACATTTGAGAAAGAGAAGTCACAGAATGTTTTATACACATTCTGCTCTGCAAGTTGATTGTCTACAATTGAATTCAAGTGAATGGTGGCATGTATTATAAGAAGTCGTGTTAAATGGAGTGGAAATATTAACTTCTTTGTTCTAGCCAACTGAGCATATGATATACGTAATTCTGTGGTCACTAGTTACACCATTCCTTTAATTCCTCTAGTTATGATAGGATTGGGGAAAACTTTGAGAAAAAATAAAGTTTGACTGGCCAGGAGTGCTTAAAAGTACTTAAAATTTGATGAAAGAATGTCTTTAGGAAATACAATCTTTATAAACCTCAAGTTGACTAGCTGTTAGCTCCGTCTATAATTTTCTTGATTGTGTTTATCTTGTGAACAAATTGCGGAAGATTTTTAAACTGTGTCCTGATATTTGAGATTTGGCAAATATGAGGCGCGAAAGTTTACAAAGTGTCAAGAGTGACAGTAACGTAAAAATGGATGCCAAGAAAAGAGGGAGCACGGTCAGCTTGTCTACAGTAGATAGTCACAGAGAAGGCGGCTTTACCAACAGGTCCGGCAAAGACCTTAAAGTTCTTGTTAACGGAGCAGACCCAATTGGGGAAAGGAACTTTTCATCACCTGCGAAAAGAATGTGAGTGATTTAAGTTTTGCAAGTGATTTGAAGTATTCTTCTATCTGTCTCATTTAAAAAACTTTGAATTATTATTTACATGGAATTTCCTTTACTTTTCAATTTACATCCTTGCAAACAGAGCAGACCCATATTATAGAATTTTCATGTGATAGCTGTCTGATAAGAGTCTGTTCTGTTTGTTTATGGAATAATATAGATCTTATTTTACAGTTTTGGGCTTGGCCAAAGAATCCCATTATAAAACTATAAAACTCCAACTAATTGATATTCATGAACTTCATGAAGCTATTATCTCTTATATGAATATTCATTAAGTAAATTATTGTGATTTTGGTTGTCTGTGCAAACGTTTTGCCTCCTAATATTTATTTTTATTATAATTGTAATTTTTAGTTGGAAACACTATAAATCATGGGATTTTGCTCTTAACTTATTAATTTTGACATGGCTGTCAAACAGCTCATATTCTTATCAGATGCCAATAACTTTGCATCTTATCTGGATCCAAGCTCTCTGACAAAACGTCCATCAGTAAGTCGGGAAATTGGGTGAATATAATAATGAAGCTGATTATATGGAGTTTGAATGGGTTGCAGTAACCCTTTACTCAATAAAAACTTCTTTCTATGCATTTTCAAACAGAGTAGACCCAGATCAGATAGCTCCTCTAGGAGCTATCTGATCAGGGTCTGCTCAGTTCGCTTATGATATAATATAGATATGATTCTACAGTTTCTACTATGGCCAAACATTCCTGTGTCCATGTGCCATATTAAAGAAAATAATCCAATAAATTAATATTCATGATGTCATTGTTTCTGATATGAATATTCATGGAGTAATGGGTTAATACAGTAGGTTAAATGGTTAATAGTAAAGCAATTACAGAATTATTGTTTCCCTATTAACTGAAATCAGCGCATTATAACTAGGCCCAAGTCAGTAATTAAACAATTCTGTATGGGCTCTTTATTTTGAAATTGACTTTATAGTGAATACTGTCGGTATACTGGTATCATGGTTGATGTTATTTAAAGTAATTAACAATCACCCCCAGAGTCTTTGTAAAGTAGTTATGTATTTATTAATTACAAGCTTTGTTAAACTTGGTATACTGAAGGGGGTGGGGGGGAACTGCCATCAGTAAGCATTGCTGTCTACTTATTTGCCGAAATTTTACTTTAAAAAATGCAACAGTAACCCTGAGTGTCAAACAGTCTGGATCCTGGTGAGACGTAGAGTTACTTGGCATCTCGTCTGGAGACTCTGGATCCAATCTTTTTACAAAGGCTATCAGAACTTTGCCAATAACATGCAAAGAGTTGAGGAACTGATGTACTTGCAGATTGAGTCTCAGATAATTGTTGATCGTTATCTGATAGATTGGTCGTCTACTGTGGGTTTGTTGTGGTTGTTGGCCGTCTACTCTGGGTTGTGTTTGTTTTGATTATGTACCAAAGTCGGTAGAGTTTTTTGTGACAGATTTGGTTACTAGTCTGGTGTTGGCTTTTCAATGCTAACAGTGAATTAATGATCATTTTGCAAACAGTTTTGATCAAGATGAGATTCAAAGTGATTTAACATATATTAGGGTCCAAGTTTTTTTTATTCTTCAAAAAATGGAAGAAAAATTGGACTTAAAGTATTGTAGCAATTGACATTTTTTTTGCAGAATGTGTTTAAATTCATTGAATACCTGCATTTTAGTTACTGGTATGCTTGGTAATTTAGGTCATGATTTGTTTGTGCTAACTTAAAATAAATTTAAGTTAACCCTTTACTCCATGAATATTCATGTAAGGAATAATGACATCATGAATATTAATTAGCTGATTTCATGTAATGGTTGGTTGGTTGGTACATTATCAAAGGAAATGTTTATTACATGGCAGACACTGTTGAACCAGATCTACATAATTAGATAAGCAAATAGTGTAGACCCTGATCAGATGGCTCCAACAGGAGTTTACTTTGTTTGTAAAGGCATTAACCCTTTCCTTCATATATAAATGATTTCTTATGCATTTGAAAACAGAGTAGACCCTATAAGCTCTTACAGGAGCCATCTGATCAGGGTCTGCTCTATGGAATTTGAAAGATCTGTTTCTTTACTTTTTAGAATGGCTACAATGTTCCACTTTCCATATTTCATTATAATCATTTTATCCACAAATATTCAGTAGGTATTGAAATTCGGAATACTAATAGAACAGGGAAAGTGTTGAAGAGCATATATACATGTACATGGAGTAAAGAGTGAAATGAAATTTCCAAAAATAATTAGCATTGACTGTATGATTTTGGCCATCTGGTCGTAATTGCCTGCAAATTAACCACAATCTAGCTATGTCTCTTTTTATGTCTTTTGAATGTTTTTAATTGGAACACTTTCGGCTGTGGAATGCTTAATGGACAACATTCAATCTTCTTGCTGTATTGAAGGACACATCAAATGTATGAAATTGCCATTGAATTTAGACTTTCTCCTTCAGTGGTCAGACAGCTCCTGTTCAAGCTCTCCTCTGTTTGTTTAAGTGATGCTATAGATCAAATTCTTCACCGTCTGCCATTGCAAACAATCCCCTTTTAAATGTGTTTGAAAATTCAGTTAATAAACATTCATGAATTAATTAATTCATGCATAAATATACATTATAATAACCATTTCAACACAGAATTTTTAGTGTGCGGAATAGCCCATCAGTGTTTAGCTATGGAGTCCACTCAGTATAAAAGGCTTAAATTTGCTAGAGGATTTTGAATTACAAACAGTGAAGACCCGGATCAGAGGGCTCCTCTAGGAGCCCTCTGATCTGGGTCTACACTGTTTGCAGATGACAGTGCATTTGTGTCCCACAATCAAAGGGTTACGGTTTTCTTTTATTTGAGTTGTGAATATCATGTACCTCAGTAATGAATCCTTACTTATTACTAAGCACATTATCCCTCATAGGCTATTTTTAGATCCAACCTCTTTGAATAAATCTACCGAAAAGGATCAATAACTAGAGAAAAGGAAAATTTTTAGAATTTTGTAGTTTGAAATCATTGTGATAAATAGAGCATTTGCTCCTATCGGAGCAAATGCTCTATTTATCACAATGGTTTCCAGAAGTGACTATTACAGAGGCGTAGAAAGGCGTATTTATGGAGGAAAGGGTTAAAAGCAATAACTACCGTAATTAATAACACCATATTGTGTAATACCGTTATATCTTGATATCATATACCGGTAGCACCGAAACTACAGTTTAATGAACCTTTGATTCTTTGTTGATAGCTCAACTTGTAATGGAAAAAAAAGTGTATCTTAAATGGCAAATTACATGTTTTTGTTTCTGCTATTGTCTAAGTATGTGTTCCATCAGTGTAAAATACCCATTGCTTGCAGCATATATAACTTTAACTCTTTGCACGCTAGCGGCGAAACTGTGATTACCTATGCCAACAGTTTGGATCCAGATGAGACGCTGCATAATGCGGCGTCTCATCAGGATCCAAACTGTTTGTCATCTTGACCATATTTTTGCCAAAAAATGAGAGAAAGTTTATTTTAAGAATTGAAGCAGACGACAATTGTTGCAGACGAGAAATTACTTAGCGTTCAAAGAGTTAAGGTAGTTTAATTTTTTTTTATCTGATATGGGTATATAACTTTAAGGTAGCTTAAATTTTTTTTATCTGATATGGGTATATAAGACTTTAAGTTTAACTTTTTTATTTTTTCTTGCAGTATAGTGAATTACATTATTTTGGAATTGTGTAGACTAGACTCAGCAATACAAGAAGCTCTTCTATTTTACATGTTCCTAAATATTCTGATCCTCAATCTCTGCTCATCACCATTGCTTTGTATAGTTGAACAAGTCAATTCGACATCATTTTGATAACTTAAGAAACTCATCGAGTAGCAAATAGTGTATACTCTGATCTTGGTTTGCATTATTTGCCTGAGTTTGTATGTCCGAATATCAACCTTTTCCTCCATAAATATGCCTTTCTACACCTGTAAAAATCACCAGGTCCTGTTGAAACCACTGTGATAAATAGAGCATTTGCTCCTATAGGAGCAAATGCTCTATTTATCACAATGGTTTCAAACTACAAATTTCTAAAAAAATTCCTTTTCTCTAGTTAATGCTCCTTTTCGGTAATTTTATTCAAAGTGGTTGGATCTAAAATAGCCTATGAGGGAATGGGTTACCATTTTGCTTCTTGAATATTCATGTAAGAAATAATGAATATTTATAGATGAGTGTTTATATTGGCAAATGCAAACTGGAATATTTGTCCATGATAAAATCTATAGAATCTAGATCTTTATTCTTCCATATGCAAACAGAGCAGACCCTGATCAGACAGCTCCTAGTATAGGAGCCATCTGATCTACGTCCACTATGTTTTTAAATACCGGTATGTAAAAAGGCGCATATAAGGAGTAAACGGTTACAGGTAAATCGTAATTATGCTAGTCTAGTTACCTGTATTTGGACACCAGTATGTTTATAGCCGTTTCTGTTTGACCTAGTCCAACTTGAGGTTATCCAAGGTGATCAATAGATTTGATAACTTATACAAGTAAACCATGGATTACCCACAATCCTTTGTATGCAAGAAACAAGTGTATTGTCATTTGCAAACAGTGGAGACTCAGATTAAAGAGCTCATAGAGGAGCCCTCGCAGATCAGGGTCTGCACTTGTGTCATCAAACATCCTCTCGCATATTTAAGCCTGTCATTATATGAATTGAGTCCAGTAGTTAACCCATTCCCTCATAGGCTATTTTTAGACCCAACCTCTTTGAATAAATCTACCAAAAGGGAGCATTAACCAGAGAAAAGGAAAATGTTAGAATTGTGTAGTATGGAAACCATTGTGATAAATAGAGCAGTTGCTCCTATAGGAGCAACTGCTCTATTTATCACAATGGTTTCAAGAAGTGACTATTACAGAGGCGTAGAAAGGCGTATTTATGGAGGAAAGGATTAAACACTGATGAATATTCAGCATTCAAACCTGATGGATAGAAATACCTCTTCATGTCCTTGTAAACAGAGTAGACCCAAATCTGATGGCTCATGTAGGAACTGTCTGATCCGGTTCTACCCTGTTCCCTATGGAGGTTTGATTTTACAACAGCCAACATTTACCAACACTTCTCTTGTTCATATACCAATTATAAAAATGCAGCTGATAAATATTCATAATATCATTTTTTAAAACATCAATATTCATCAGGTAAAGATTTAAACAGGATCTCTTCAGTATCATATCAGGTGACTCCAACTCAATGCCCTTACACTCCAGCATGGTGCCTATAGCAGTCTTTCCACACTAAGCAATTGTTGTCTGGTAAAGTCGTCATCTGCAACAATTGTCAATGTTGAATTAATTAACCCTTTCCCTCATATAAACATTTTTCATGCATTTGCAAACAGAGTAGACCCAGATCAGACGGCTCCTATAGGAGCCGTCTGATCAGGGTCTGCTCTGTTTGCTAATGGAATTTGAAAGATATGTTTCTTTACTTTCTAAAATGGCCACAATGTAACACCTTCCATATTTCATTATAACTATTTTGTCAATGAATATTCAGTAGAATAAACATAGAACAGGGATAGGGTTAATTTGTCATGCTAAAAATACTTACTCCATTTAATGTATCAAAATTTAGCCTTTCCCTCATATAAACCATTTTCATACCTATGCAAACAGAGCAGACCCATGTAGCTAGGAGCCATCTGATTGGGAGCTGGTCTGTTTGCTGATAGAATTATATAGATCTGAGCCTACAGTTTAAATAATGGCATTGAATATTTATAAGCAGTTTACTTATAATGACATATGTACACAGGATTAGTTGGTAGTGGCAGAAACTGTAGAGACATATCAATTATAATTTCATAAGCAAACAGAGCAAACTCTAATCAGACAGCTCCTACAGGAGTCATCTGATCTAGGTCTACTCTGTTTGCAAATGCATGAAAAGGTGTTTTTATGAAGGAAAGGGTTTACTTAGATATTGAGATTTTGATACTGAGTTTGATCATTTTAACCCTGTACTTCATAAATACGCCTTTCTACGCCTCTGTAAAAGTAACTTTTTGAAACCATTGTGATAAATAGAGCATTTGCTCCTATAGGAGCAAATGCTCTATTTATCACAATGGTTTCATAACTACAAAGTTCTAAAAAAAAATTATTTTCTCTAGTTAATGCTCCTTTTAGGTAGATTTATTTGAAGAAGTTGGATCTAAAAATAGCCTACGAGGGAATGGGAAACCTGTATTTTATGAATATTAATGTAAGAAATAATTACCCTATGAAAATTAGCTAAATTTTTATAATGGAATATGAACACTGAAAGCTTTTACCAAGGGAGGTAGAAACTGAAGAATCAGATCTATATAATTTCATACGCAAACAGAGCAGACCCTGATCAGATGGCATTTGCAATGGCCATCTGATCTGGGTCTACTCTGTTTGGAAGTTTTGACCCTGATCAGATGACTTCTACAGGAGTGGTCTGATCTTGGTCTACTCTTTTTGCAAATGTGCCAAAAGGCGTTTCTGTCAGGGATTAGGGTTAAGGGTTAATCCTTTCCTCATATAAACGCACTTGCAAACAGAGTAGATCTAGATCAGATTGCCCATATAGGAGCCATCTGATCAGGGTCTGCTCTGTTTGCTTATGACATGATATAGATCTGATTCTAAAGTCTTAAAATGTCAGAGCAAAAATTCCTTTGGAAATTTTACATTTTGAAATGATGTCATAATTTCTTACATGAATATTGAATAGGAAAAGGGCTAACCCTTTCCCTGTTGTATGTTTTTTCCAAATTTCAATACCTACTGAATATTCATGGACAAAAAAGTTATAATGGAATGTAAAGGTGGAACATTGTAGCCATTTTAGAAAGTATAGAAATGGATCTATCAAATTCCATTAACAAACAGAGCAGACCCTGATCAGACGGCTCCTATAGGAGCCATATGATCTGGGTCTACTCTGTTTGTAAATTAGTGAAAACGCGCTGATATTAGGGGAAGGGTTAAGCGGTATGACAAGTGCACCATTTTGCGACCTCCGAGAAATTATAGCACGCTCTCAGCATGATAATACTGGTTATATCTTACCAAAGATAAATCATGGTCTACTGCAAAGTCTGAATGATATTAAAGTAGCATTTAATAATACTTAGGATATCGGCAGGAATTCATGATGGTTATAGAGTGGTTAAGAGTACAATAAGCTTTCAAAGGTGATACAAACTGTGAACTGAGTGCAATTCTAATATGTGTAGTGTGTTACAGACTGGTGACGGATTCTAACATCGTTTAATTAACGTATTTTCACTTATTTGCAAACAGAGTAGACCCAGATCAGACGGCTCCTGTAGGAGCCGTCTGATCTGGGTCTGTTCTGTTTACTTATGAAATTATATAGATAATACCTAACAGTTTCTACCAATACCAAAAATTCATGCATACATAAGCCAATATAAAAATTCTGCTAATAAATATTCATGATATCACGAACAGGGAAAGGGTTACTGTCTTTTTGTATATATGATGCTTTAAATGGAGAAAAAAAATGTGGGGCCAGTAAGATTAAAGATTTGCGGTAACCATGATACTTTCAAATTTGTGTTTATCTTTGACAACACTTTAACCCTTATCGTGACCAGATTGGCATTAACCCTTTACTTTATGAATATTCATATGTAAGAAATGATGACATCATGAATATTGATTAGATTAATTGTTATAATTATAGCACATAGGCACATGAATATTTGGCTATAGCAGAAACTGTAGAATTAGAAATATATCTGCTCTGATCATTTATGCATTTATATAGATCTGACTTTACAGTTTTTACCAGGGCCAAAAGTTTTCCAAAAGTTTTCTAATTCATACGCAATTATAAATATAAGGCTAATCAATATTCAAAATGTCGTTCCTGCTTACTTGAATATTCATAGAGTAAAGGGTTAAAAATGGAGAAGGAAAAGTGTTTCTTGGAAAATTAGATAACAATTTCAGCCATTGTTTATGGGGGCTAAGAGTTCGACTGTTGTTTAAGTAAGAGGTTGATTTACTCCAGTATTTGCTCAAGTCAATATGTAAATCGAAAACCGTATAAGAGCTGCCTGAAAGGAAAGACGTACCAGGTGTCGTTTATACTACAAACTAATTATCGTAGTGATTTAATTGCTGAAAATTAGTTTGCAATTAAGCAGAACCGATACATACCAACATATCAATGGAGTTGATATTTTTACTGGTTTAAATCAATGGAATATTGGGAATACAAGGTCCAGTTAAGAATTGTTAAGTATGTTTAAAGAGGCTAGGCCATGTAAAGGAGGTTAATTTTGTGAAACTTTGGGTATCTATAAGACATTGGGAGGTTTAATAGACTGTGTCTCAAATAGAGTGAATATTTATGGAGATGTATGCCATGTGATTATCTGTTTATGCTGATTTTGATAATCCACCATGTAGGAGATGATTAGATATATGTGACTGAAGGTTTGTCAGTTTTTCGGGGCCTAGAAAATCATACTAGGACCCTTATGGCGATGGATAACTCTCGTATGTGGAGTAGCCGGCATGGGAAGAAAAATAACTCCAGGTAATATTAATGTTCTTTGACTGCTGGTCGTCATGTATATATACAGAGCAAAAGACTACTCAAATACAAAAATTGTCTTTTCTTCACCAAACCCTATGTTGTGACCACTCTTTAGAATCGTCTCGAGGAGTGGTCAAAATATAAGGTTTGGAGAGTTGACCTTTCCCTCATATAAACGTGTTTTCACACGTTTGCAAACAGAGTAGACCCAGATCAGACGGCTCCTAGAGGAGCCGTCTGATCAGGGTCTGCTCTGTTTGCTAATAAATTTGATAAATCTGTTTCTTTGCTTTCTAAAATGTCTGCACTGTTCCAAGTTCCATATTTCTTTATAACTATTTTGTTAATGAATATTCAGTAGGTATTTAAATTTGGCCTAAACTTAGAACAGGGAAAGGGTTAAGGAAGTTATTCTTGAAAATGTTTTAAATTATACATCTTGTCTAGACCTCTGATATATTTATGATTATTTATACTGCTGACATACCCCGCACCTTTAACTTGTTTTCTGTTTTGAAATGTGTTTTATTGCCATCTCCGTAGAACTGTTTTTGACAACAGAACAGTTGTCAAGTTTTTGTCAGAAAGCTCCTGATATCATTTGACACAACAAAACAACATCATAATTAAGAATTCTTGGTGTCTCTGTTTTGAAAGAAAGAAAAACACTGAAAAGATTCAGATTTGAATGTGGTGCAGTTTTGACTACCAGTAGTTTGATTTGACCAAGCTGTTGGGGAACTGTTGGCTGAGTGTCAAACAGCTTTGATCTGGATGATATATATTAAATTTGGCATCTCATGTGGATTCAATCTGCCTGTAAATGAGATTCAGGTTATGGGTTGCGAAGAAGGGTTTTAAAAGAGATCTTAGTATAGGTTGAAGAAAATAAATTGCAAATTATGTTGCCTTTGTTGGAAGTTGTTACCCGATCCATTGGGAACATATGGAAAAATGTTTCATCTTTGTCAATGAGTTCATTCTTGTAATCAGTTGAAAATGTTGAAAATTATGGTTGTTCTATATTATGTAACGTCTTGGCAATAGTTATAACCCTTTACTCCATGAATATTCTTGTAAGAAATAATAACATCTATCATCATGATCATAGCATGTGAACACAGGAAATTGAAATTATTGTGGTCATGGCAGAAACTGTACAATCAGATCATGTATGCCATTTGCAAACAGAGCAGATCCTGATCAGATGGATCCTACAGGAGCTGCCTGGTCTGGGTCTACTCTGTTTGCAAAGATGTAGGCTTATATATGGAGTAAAGGATTGATATAAATAGCAAAATGATGTCCTTTCTGTGTATTTATTGTTTTTGTAGGTAGATAGCTATGTATGTGTGCGGTATGTCGTGATCGACACAACAATTTTTCAGTTATTCAGAGACAGTGTCTATTTGAAGCTGCCAAACACTGTGATAGCACACAGCGTAAACACATGACATAATTATCACACCCAGTCACATGATCCTGACTCTGTGCTATTCAGTACCAGCACTGCCCTTTTAATGTCAGATGTAAGCACCAGGGGCTAATAGTACCATTTTCAATGACTTAAGTAACTGCCTGAAAATGAATCTGTGTCCTCTGGCACTTGAGACTCTGCTCTACCCTGAAGAGATATTGAGGTCAATGCTGTAGCCAACAGCTTTTGAGGACAATGCTATACCTAACAGCTATTGAGGTCAGTGCTGTAGCCAACAACTATTGGGGTATATGCTGTACCCAACAGCTATTGAGGTCAATGCTGTACCCAATAGCTATTGATGCTCTATCCAAAAGCTTTTGAGGTCAATACTGTACCCAAGAGCTATTGAGGTCAATGCTGTACCCAAAAGTTATTGAGGTCAGTGTTGTACCAATGAGGTATTTAGGTGAATGCTATGCCCAACAGCTTAGTATAATTGAGGTTAATACTGTTCAGTACCCAAGAGTTATTGAGGTCAATGCTATACTCAAGAGCTATTGACTCTGATGCTTTACCAAGAGCTATTGAGGTCAATGCTATACCCAAGAGCTATTGACTCTGATGCTTTACCAAGAGCTATTGAGGTCAATGCTATACCCAAGAGCTATTGACTCTGATGCTTTACCCAAGAAGTATTGAGGTCAATGCTGTACATAAGAGCTGTTGAGGCTTATGCTCTACCCAAGAGCTATTGAGGGCAATGCTCTACCCAAGAGCTATTGAGGGTCATGCTCTACCCAAGACTATTGAGACTTATGCTCTATCCAAAAGCTATAGTGGCAGTAAAAAGCAATGTTGACAATATGTCTACTAAGAAATGAAATTGATAATACAGTAAAATCTCGATTATTCAAACACTAAAATACATATCGTAATCAATCTTAAGACAGGTGGCAGCTTAATGCATGATGAAAGTCATGCAGAAAGCTCCTCTAGGACTTCACCATGCATTAAGCAACCACCTGCCTAAAAGAGACTCTAAATTCTTCTATACAGATAATTCGAATAATCGAGATTATACTTTATTACTATGCATACACCGGCTCACAATGGAGAAAAAAAAAATCCTTCTCTTTTGTTGTAAGATCACATTTTTTAAATGACAAAGACGATAAAGATGTACGGAGAGAACCCATGATCAAAATCTTATCAAAGACAACAGATGAACACTTCATCCATTTGTAAAACTTTGGTAAAGCCCAAGTAAGCGGTGGTGTATCAACAGATTAGGTTTTGTTTGCTTTTCAACTATCTAAGGATTTGAGTATCCGAAACTGACCACATGCATGGCTACCAGATCTATACAGAGTCGTTTGGCTCCTTTTAATATCCATTACATACCTTTTTCAAAATATTCATTAATTTCTAATCAACATTAACTGTTTATTTCATGAAAATTCATTTAACCCTTTACTCCATAAATACTCTTTTCTATGCCTTTACAAACAGAGTAGACCCAGATCAGACGGCTCCTATAGGAGCCGTCTGATCAGGGTCTGCTCTGTTTGCTTATGGTATAATATAGATCTAATTATACAGCTTCTGTATGAGCCAAAATGTCCTGTGTATGTATGCCTTTAAGGCTTTATAAAAAATAATCTAATCAGTATTGATGATGTCATAACTTCTTTCATGAATATTCATGGAGTAAAGGGTTAAGAAATAATGAAGACATATTAAAATATTAATGAGCTGAATTTTAATGATGGTGTATGAAGATAGGAAACATAGTCATGGAAGAAACTGCAGAATCAGATCAGTATTATGCAACATTAACTAAGCTGTCTGATCTGGGTCTACTCTGTTTGCATCTGTTCTGTGTCAAAAGGCATTTTTATCAAGTAATGTGGTATATACTTAATGACACTTTTTTGACATCTGTTTTTTGGGGTGATTTATCTTCAATAATTATATTATACATGTATGAATGTATTATCAAAAAGACGCATTTACGCACCTTTGCAAACAGAGTAGACCAAGATCAGACAGCTCATGTAGGGGCCATCTGATCTGGGTCTTCTGTGTTTGTTCATGAAATAATATATTACTCTGACTCTGCACTTTCAACCAAGGTGAAAAATTCCATTTTTTCATAGCATCATTATAAAAATTTATCTCCATTTTTCATAGCATCATTATAAAAAATCATCCCCATTTTTTCATAGCATCATTATAAAAAATCGTCTAACTTATATTCTTACAGTTATGATTTCTTACACAAATAATTATGAAGTAAAGCCAAAGGGTTAAAAGGATTTTTCATCGGAGCCAGTAGCGTGACTGTGTCTACATGCAGAACTCCTATTTATGTTTTCTTTTCGTGAGCTCAAGTTATTGCGGCATTTAAGATTGATTATGTTCCTTGCTAAACCATGAAGTGTTACTGCAAAGAACACTAGAAATAACGCATTGATTATGTCTTTTAACCCTTCGCTTGCTGAAATTTTAAAATAAATGTCTCTTTCTTTACCCATGCCCTGTTGTATAATTACATACATCTTCACTGTGTACAAGTATTTCGCTGTGCAATCACTGCTGTAGAGTGCACTGGTTGCACAATCAACTTGTAAATAGTGCAGACCCAGATGAGACAGCTCCTGCAGGAGCTGTCTCATCTGGGTCTTCACTATTTACAGGTATGTATATTGACGCGAATAGCAAGAGAAGGGTTAACCCTTTCTCTGTTGAGTATTCATGTCGAAACTAACAACATCTTGAATATTTATTAGCTTAAAGTTTATATTGTAAACTTTTCATAGAATTTTTTTACTTTGACGAAAGCTGTAGAATCGGATCTATATCATGTTAAAATCATTTTTCATTTAGTTATTATGTAAGTCACAGTGATTTTGATTTGAGTAGTTTTGTGTAAGTTTATTTTGGAGATAGATTTTTTAGAAGGAGACACCATTGTGTTGGCAATAATTTTGTAGCCATTGCACATACATACTTCAAACTTAATTACACTTAGTATTCAAACACCTCATCTCATCTCCTTAAATACCCCATTAATTTGCCCTTTCCACTCATTTGTGAAGCTTAATAAGTCAATTTGGCATCATTTTGATAACTTTAACTTAGACTGACATATTAGCAAATAAAGTACATGTAGACACTGGTCAACCCACTTCTTCAGGGGCTGTTTGATCTGGGTCTGCACTATTTGCCTAAGTTCTTAGGATTATTAGGATACTGGCAATGTTTCATGGAATGTTTATCAGCAAGCCAACGGCTTGTGTGCGTAAGAACACACCATGTGGTCAGAGATGGCTCCAAGTTGATTTAGAAACAAAACTACCGAGAGATACTGTATCAGTTGTTTGATAATTTTCCTGTGACAGTAAAGTTACCCTTTTCATGCATCTGCAAACAGAGTAGACCCAGATCAGACAACTCCTGTTTGCTAATGGAATTTGATAGATCCATTTCTTTACTTTCTAAAATAGCTACAATGTTCCACCTTCCATATTTCATTATAACTATTTTGTCCATGGATATTCAGTAGGTACTGAAATTTGGAATAAATACAGCTAGAACATAGGGAAAGGGTTAATGAATGGCAAAGACAAAAGTAATGCAAAGGCCCCATTTGGAGCTTTTTATGCCCCCGTTGACGATAGTCAGGGGGCATTATGTTTTGCACCTATCTGTATGTCTGTCCGTCCGTGAGTCACACTTTTACGTGCAGTTGGTATGTGCACCACCATGGGGGCATCACTGTGTCTTACAGACACAATTTTCTAGTTTTTTTTATTAATCTTATCCTGCGTTAAGCTTCCACCTGCCTTAACCCTTTCCTCCATAAATACACCTTTCTACTGCTCTGTAATAACCACTTCTTGAAACCATTGTGATAAATAGAGCATTTGCTCCTGTAGGAGCAAATGCTCTATTTATCACAATGGTTTCACATTACAAAATTATAAAAGTTTACTTTTCTCTAGTAAATGCTCCTTTTGGGTAGACTCATTCAAAAAGGTTGGGTCTAAAAATAGCCTATGAAGGAAAGGGTTAAAGTCTCAGAATTATACTTCTGTTCATTTTGGACAGGTTTCTCTGATTTTTTTTTTATTTCATTCATACATTTGCAACATTTAGTTCCTATTTGTCATTCATGTTTGAGGAAAAATCAATGAAAATATCAGTTGAAGTAATTCATTTCAAGACGAAAACTAATAAAACTTGTTATGAAGTGTAGGAATGAAGTCGTAAAACTGTCAACAGCATCTTCAGCTTGTGTATTTGAATGAGTGGATAGCTCCATTGTTGAGCATCTAGTCAATGGCACTTTATTTTCTACCTGAATTGCTTTCTAACCCTTCACCTGATAGAGACAACTTTGCACACTTTTGCTAACAGAGTAGACCCTGATCAGACGGCTCCTACAGGAGCCATCTGATCTGGGTCTACTCTGTTTGCTGAAAAAACTATATAGATCTTACTGTACAGTATCTGCCATGGTCAAAGGTTGCCTTGTTCATTGTGTCATTTATAAAAAATCAGCTGCTCAATATTCATCTGGTGAGAGGTTAATTTGATTGGCTGCTTGTGATAAATTTTGATTGAGCGAAAAGGTTACATGGAGGGTCACCATTAATAGAATCAATAGCAAACACTCAAATGCATTTATTAAATCTTTACATGATACTCCCACCTTTATTCACCTTTGCAAACAAAGTAGAACCAGATCTAAAAGCACCTGTTGGAGCTGTCCCCTGATCAGGATCCGATCTATTTGCTTATATTTTACAGTATATAAATATCACATCCTATGGAGAGAGACAGCACATACTGTCAACCCGAGGTTGGTTATGTCCACAACAATAATTAAACAGTTTTAAACAAAAGTTATAGAGCTACTGGGTTCTTAAAAACCACTGATCAGGATCCGATCTATTTGCTTATATTTTACAGATCTGACTATCTACTGTTTGCCATGGTGAAAAAATAGTTTATGGTTTTATACAAAAATTAATGTTCCAAATGGCATAGTCTTCCATGAATATTCATTAAGTAAAGAATTAAATCATATGGATAGTTCTATGTCCATTTTTAGCTTGGCTGTCTTGAAGAAACGTCGAGCTAAATTGTGCTCACTGGGTCGTCGGCGTTGTTGTAGGTGTTGTTGGCGGCGGCGTGCAAAAACTTTAATGTAGCTGATTAATAAAAAAGTATAAGAGGTATCAACATGAAACTTCATAGGTGGGTAGATTTCATTGAGGAGAAGGCCCCTACATAAGAACCATACGGCTTGATTTCAAAAATTTTGAGTTATGGCCCGTTATGTTTTTAGTTGACAAGCACCAAATCAGACGAGCGTTGGTGCCGCATGCGGCTCATGTTCCCAAGTGGTATTGCCAATCCCAAATGCCTGGACATGTTTCATGCTTGCTCATGACTTGTTTAGCCCTTTCCTCTCGTTTAAATGCTTTTCATGTTTTTGTAAACAGAGCAGACCCAGATGATATTGATATGGCTCCTGTAGGAGACATCTGATCAGGGTCTGCTCTGTGTGCTTATTTGTTTGCTTCATAGATCTCACTACATTTATAAATTCTACCAATACTAAACATTCATGTGTACATATGTAATTATAAAACTTCAGCTAATAAATATTCATGATGTCATTATTTCTTACATGAATACCCAAGAGGGAAAGGATCCATGTTTTCCATGTGGTATTGACAAAGTCTGAAACGTCTGGACATGCTGCATGCTTGCTCATGTTTATTATAAACCCCAACAAAATCGTTTCCTGTTGATATTTTATTTGCTATAATTTTAAAACTTTATATTTCAATAGAAAAATACATATTATGAGTAATCTGAGTTTAAGAAACTTTGGGTCATGATCATGATAAAATACTGAATCATTCAGCTTTTCATTTTGATGATCTACACCAGTATATTCAGATTTTTTCGCCAATTTGCGCATTGCGAGCTAAAAATTCAGTCATAGAACTGCAGACTATTTACCCTTATCATACTGGGAATGACCTAAGCAGGACATAGCTCATATTTACAAACAGATTAGATCCAGATTAGACGCAAAGTAACTCGATGTCTGATCAAGATCAACGCTGGTTGATACTCAGTCAGCGGTTTCTCAAAAGCTCGAATTATTTTTAGTAAAACTTTCAGCGGATTAGGAATTGAGCAGTCCTAATTTTTTCAGCATGAAAAGGGTTAATGATTTTGTTGATTCAGTTTCCAATATCTACGAAGCAGTACTGATGTTATCCACGGAAAATATTTCTTAGTCATTTAGAATTTGCTGAGAATATTGAATGACACAAACAAATGTGTCCTTGAGAATTATTATGATGCACGGTCAATATTGGTATCCAACTGAGCTTTGTTTTGTATTATGTAACCGTTATTACCTCATGAGTGTTCGGTATTTATATAAAAAACAAATTTGCTGTATGAGCATAGATTATCCCATTCCTTCATATTGAAGCTTTTTGACTCCTCTGTAAAAGTCACTTTTAGAAACCATTCTGATAAATAGAGCATTTGCTCCACAGGAGCAAATGCTCTATTTGTCAGAATGGTTTCAAAATTACACAGTTTTAAAAAATTTCCTTTTCTCTAGTAAATGCTCCTTTTTGGTAGACTTTTTCAAAGAGGTTAGGTCTAAAAATAACCTCAGTGGGAATGGGTTAAATGATGGCATATGAACACGGGATTGTTTTGCCACAGCAGAAGCAGTAGATTTTCATAAACAAACAGAGTAAACCCTGATCAGACAGCTCTGACAAGAGTTCTTGTGTACATACATAATTATACCATTCCAAAATTCAGCCTATAGATATTCATGATATTATTTTTTACATGAATATTCATCAGGTAAAGGGTTAAAGTGATATTCTCTACTTGCAACGTGTCTTAACAATGCCTAGCAATTACATTAATAATTTGCTTATATGCTGAAAAGAAGAATAGCGCAAGAAAATCAGTCGAATAAACACTGAAGAAGATACAACTTTCATGCGCTGATATGTTATTTGGCAATATTTGTTCCGTTTGAGTTTGAGTTTCTTCAGAGACATGTACAATATATGTATGTATATGTCTCTGGTTAAATCGTTAAGTGTTCGACCAAGGCCGATATTTTGTTGTAGAACAAAAATTATAAGTATCAATGAAAACGGTTTATTTGTATCACAGGGGCATTTTTTGATGTAACTTCAAATTGACAATCTTCATAATATTGATTGAACATAACAAATACCAAGTTTTGTGATATCATTGAAAATATGCGTTCATGGTAGGGACTTCCTCTTCTACCGTATTTATGCTAAATATAAGAAGATATTATTTCTTTCATGAATATTAAACAGGGAAAGTGTTTATCTACTGATAACTTATTAGATGAAACAAATAGAGTTGTAAATAGTGTAAACCTAGATCCACAATATGTACCTAAGTGTGTCTGTCTGAATGTGTAGGCTAAGCATAGGATATAAAACAAAACAAAAAGCCCTGCAAGGTCGTGTATTTGATGTAATCCCTGTACAATGTTTGACATGTTGTAACAGCATGCTTCTGTTATCTTGGTGCCGATTAAACACGGATCAGAAGTTGAACTCGCTGCTTAAGCCTTTACTCCATGAATATTCATGCAAGAGATAATGACATCATGAATATTGATTAGCTTATTAAATTTTCTTGTAATGGCACATGAACATAGGAAATATTGGCAATGTCAGAAACTGCACAGTCATGTATATATAATTTTATAAGCAAACAACAGACACTAATCAAATGGCTCGTACAGGAGCCGTCTGATCTCTCTGTATATACTCTCTGTTTCAAAAGGTCAACCAGAATGAATCAAGATCAGTCATGATCATTAATAATCTGGATCTAGACTTATTTCCTTCAAAAACAGAATTATTTGTAATTCACAGTCTTAACATAAAATGATGTAATGAGTTGACCTTACCCAGGACAATATAGGGTATAAGATTTACCACATTGCATGTTAAGTTGTTGTCTGTACGATATGTCTGCCTAACCCTTTCCTTCATATAAACGTGTTTTCACGCATTTGCAAACAGAGTAGACCCAGATCAGATGGCTCCTATAGGAGCCGTCTGATTAGGGTCTGCTCTGTTTGCTAATGGAATTTGAAAAATCTGTTGTTGTTTTTTACTTTCTAAAATGGCTACAATGTTCTATTTTCCATATTTAGTTGTAACTATTTTTTTCCTGAATATTCAGTAGGTATTGAAATTTGGAATAAATGTAGAACAGGGAAAGGGTTAAGGTTCTTTAAGTTGATTCTCTCCATTGTTTTTATAAATAGAGGATCTTACATGAGTGTTCATTACAAATTGTTTTTAAATGAAACGAGTTTACTATAATGATATGACACAAGCTTCAGCAAGTGTAATATACATTATAGTAACTAATGAACACGAATGTAAGATTTTTTTATCACATAACTCTTAAATATAGAAAGTGAAACAGACTATAATTATCTGACTGCTGTTTTAGCCATTGTTTACAGCATAGTTCAGCCGGATTCAAACTGCTCATTTGCATAAAAATGCACTAGTGCATTTCCGCGATTTACGGCACTCCCACACAGCAGATTATGTGATAACCCATGATTCTGCTGATCTCATCTGACTCTATACTGTTTACATTGGTACCGGTATTTACTAATTTGAATGCAAAGAGGTTAGTGAAGTATGCAATCTACTACAGGCAATCAGTATATCTCTTTCATCGAAACATTATCTGTTTTTGTCCAAAATACCATTGTTTATGTACACATGTACTTGTTTACTTTTCAGTCATCAAATTTTGTTCTTAACCAAAATCATTCTATGTCGGAGTTTGTTATGATCCTGACAAAAAGATTGGATCATGATTCACATACTCATGCAGACTCCAAACTATTTTAAGACAAATTACAGAAAAAAAATAATTCTGAAATATTAAGCATATAGCAGTTTTGGGAAACAGCAATTAACTGAGCAGGCAAACAGTAAAAAGGTTTCAGTTTTCGCCAGGAATTTTTAAATATGATATGACATAATGACAAATGTGATCGAACTGAACTGTTAAATGCTTTGAAGAACAACAGAGTTACTCACATGGACAGTTAAATCTTTTCTTCAGTGTATGTTAAACCCCTCCCCTCATATTGACGCCTCTGTACAAGTTACTTTTTGAAACGACTGTGATAAATAGAGCATTCGCTCAATTGTTTCAGAACTACACAATATTCTAAAATTGACCTTTCTGATAGTAAATGCTCCATTTTGGTAGATTTATTCAAAGAGTTTGGATCTAAAAGTAGCCTATGAGGGAGAAGGGTTAAAATGAACTGGTTCTTCTTAAAGTATATGAGCCCTGCTATGTGAAAAAAACTATGCAAACCATGTAGACAGAGATCAGTCACTGTTGTACATTTTTCTGATCTAGCTGGCCACGAGGTTATAGAACTTTCTGCTTAGGTGCAAGTTAAAAGCTCAAAATCTGATCAATCAGAGAATGAACTCAGACTCGAACTCAGAAGTTTTAGAACCTCAGGCCAGGTTGATGAGCTTATTTGTTGACTTGTGTGACAAACAATGTCGAACCTGATCAGATGCAGGATTTTAGACCCAGGGGTTAAAATGGATTGATGTACCTGTGAGGGTCACTAGCCGGTACTGATGCTGCTTAATCCTTTCCTCCATAAATATGCCTTTCTACGCCTCTGTAAAGTCACTTTATGAAACTATTGTGATAAATAGAGCCAATGCTCAATTATCACAATTGTTTCAAATTACAAAATTGTCCTTTTTTCTAGTTATATAATGCTCCTTTTCGGTAGATTTATTCAAAGAAGTTGGATCTAAAAAAAAACTATGAGGGATTGGGTTGATCGTGCCATATGTATAGTGCTCAATATTTTAGGAAAATGGCTCAATGACCAGGGGAGTAAATGTACAGTCGGCTGAGCGGTTTTCCAGAGTGAAAGTAGACTATAACTAGTTACTTTTTAAATGTAGCAACTGATCTGGTTTTACACATGTTGGAAAGCCTAAAGGTTGGTTTTGTGTCCCCACCTGTGAATAGGGGCATATAGATTTGCTTTTGTCTGTCCACCCGTATGTCTTAAGGCATACACTGCTCCTTTGGGTCACTAAACTTGATACAAATATTTATTGGGATGAGAATATGCACACCTGGGTTTCAATTCTTCATAAGAGTACCTCATTGTTTATCTATTACGTGTACTTCATGTATACACCTTTCTTTGTCTTTGCAAACAGAGAAGACCCAGATCAGACAGCTACCGTGGAAGCTGTCTGATTAGGGTATTCTCTGTTTGCTTTTGAAATAATATAGATAGAGCATTCTACAGTCTCTTCCATGGCCAAGTATTTCCTTCTTCGTATGTCATTACAATAAAACCCCTCTAAACCGGAATTATAGTAGACAAAAGTTTAGATACTTTTAAGCAGGTGGCTGCTTAATGCAGGGTGAAAGTCATGCAGAAAGCTCCTAGAGGAGCTTTCTGCTTGACTTTCACCCTGCATTAAGCTGCCACCTGTCTCCTGGAATACCGACATTTATGCTAATTTTAACGTCTGGTTTGGAGGGGCTTTACTGTATAAAAATTTGAAGCCATGGCTTAAAAATATTCATTGAGTAAAGTATTAGGTGACTTCTGTATAGAGGTTCTACAGTTCTTTACCAGTTTCATAGTTGAATATTCATGTAAGACATAATGATGATCATGAATATTTATTGGCTAAATATTTATAACGGCGTACCGGTAGTTATGTACATAGGATATGTTGGTACTGGTAGAATCTTCATGTATTATAATTTCATAAGCAAACAGAGCAGACCCTGATCAGATGGCTCCTACAAGAGCTGATTTATCTGGGTCTTCTCTATTTTGCAAATGGTGAAAAAGCGTTTATTTGAGGGAAAGGGTTAAACTATTTTCAGTAAACAGACAGGCATTATGGCATCTTAATGCAGTGCTCTTGTTAATGCTTTGGCCCACTTCTAGGTACATTGCTGCTGTTCTTCTCTTGCCTCCCATTAGGAAACACCTGAAACTTGTTTATCTGCATAATAATTGTGTTTGTTCTTCTGCTGAGCCACTTAATCACCGAGTAATTGCCAAACCATTATTCACTTTTAACCCTTTCCCTGTTCTCAATTTATTTCAAATTTCAATACGTACTGAATATTCATGAACAAAATAGTTAAAATGATTAATATGGAAGGTGGAATAATGGAGCCATTTTAGAAAGTAAAGAGATCTATCAAATTCCATTAGTAAACAGAGCAGACCCTGATCAGACGGCTCCTGTAGGAGCCGTCTGATCTGGATCAACTCTGTTTGCAAATGCATGCATGAAAACAGGTGTATATGAGGGAAAGGGACCGAGTTTATTATAAGCAGCTAAGTTATCCTGTGTTTCAAAATTTGAAGGACAACCATTTTCTCTTTCTCTCGCAAAAATACAAACTGCATATGTCACACAGAATGAACGCTGATGAAATGCCAATTTTCTAGATCCACATTGTTTGTATATGCCATCATTGATGTGCCAATGGTATTTGTAATGGTTCAACCCTTAACTTGCTTGATAATTTAAACTGGCTCCTCCCATCCTGGATGTATCAAAATTTATCACTGAAGAAACTGATTTTCATGACCAAAAGTGAGGACCCTAGTCAGAGGGTTTCCTTAGGAGCTCTTTTGATCGGGATCTACACTGTTTGCAAAGCTCCTGTACTCTAAAGGTTAAGTAGGCCCTTGAAACGATAGAATGCACCTATCCAATTGGTGTTGACATAATCAACAGTCTATTAAGAAATCTGGAGACATTTCAAGACAGTTCTTCACTGGCAAACACTCACCTTTTGTATATACGCGCTTGTTAACCCTTTCCCTGTTCTGTATTTAGGCCAAATTTCAATACCTACTGAATATTCATTAGCAAAATAGATATAAAGAAATACGGAAAGTGGAACATTGTAGACATTTTAGAAAGCAAAGAAACAGATCTATTGAATTCTATAAGCAAACAGAGCAGATCCTGATCAGATGGCTCCTCTAGGAGCCGTCTGATCTGGGTCTACTCTGTTTGCAAATGCAAGAAAACATGTTTATATGAGGGAAAGGGTTAAGCAACAGGAGAAACTTAAAGCATTCCTGAATTGCGCAAAACTATCATACTTACTACTATCGTCAACAACGGCACTTGTCAAATCCTTGTCAAATCATGCTCTACAAGAAACACATGTCGTTCAATGAAATAGACAAGTTTACGGTCAACCTGTAGACTTGTTTGTATCTTAACCCTTTCCCTCTTCTATGGTTATTCCAAATTTCAGTACCTACTGGATATTCATGGACGAAATAGTTATAATGAGATAATGGTTGGTGGAACATTGTAGCCATTTTAGAAAGTAAAAAAACAGAACTATCAAATTCCATTAGCAAACAGAGCAGACCCTGATCAGACGGCTCCTATAGGAGCCGTCTGATCTGGGTCTACTCTGTTTGCAAATGCGTGAAAATGTGTTTATATGAGGGAAAGGGTTAACTCTCATTATGCTGAGCGCGATCTGACTTGCATTTGCATTTGCAAACTACTTGGAACCAGATGAGAAGCTGAGTAACTTGCGTAACCAAGTTGTTGACACTCACTTAGAAGTTAGTCAAAAGCGTGAACGAATTCACATATCAAAGTTTGTATGTAGTAGGACGTTGTTTTTTTACAGCATTATAAGGGTTTATAGTGTCGAGATTTGCCAAAAAAAATTGAATTGCATTGTTGTGATCACTGCAATCTGTTATGGATGGCTGTTACGATGGCAAGTGTCAAATCATGTTTTGCAAACAAAAGCATGTCAAGCCAGTCCTATAATCAAGGTTGGTTGAATAATAGTATACAAACATGTTGATTTCGCTACCTTGAACACTCAAATAAGTATCATTATTGGTACTTACAGTAGGCAGCTTAATGCAGTGTGAATGTCATGTAGAAAGCTTTTCTTAGGAGATGTCTACATGACCTCTGCACTATCCTGATCTACATGACCTCTGCATTATCCTGATCTAAGCAACCCTATTGACAGCAAAGCTGTTTAGTATAAGATCAAAGGCACAGATAGATAAGATGCATAAATTACAACATTTTCAAGAATACAGTCCTCCTTTATTTCTTCACCAATCCCAAACTAATAATGCAATCCTTTACATGATTGTCTCCCTTTTTACATCATTGCAAATAGAACAGACCCAGATCAGACGGCTCCTGTAGAAGCCATCTGATCTGGGTCTGCTCTGTTTTATTATATGTTATTGAACTGATTCTCTGCTGTTTCCCATGGCAATAAATTTCCTCATTTTCTATACAAAAATTAAAATCATTGATATGAAGTATATGCACAATGAATACTCATCAAGAAAATGGATAACGAGTTGCTCTCGAGAATGTAAATTGTGGTAAGACATATCCCTGATGTGGATTATTTATGTATGAAAGTGTAAACAATCACTAATAAGCATGTTTAGATAGCAAAACAATATGCCTGAATTGACTGTTTAAATATTTAATGATGAATTTGGAATAGATTATCTTATTTCTAGGATGAAAGAAAAATTTGGTATTTATAGTGTCCTTAGTTCAGTGGTCTCAAGGTTTTAATTAAGATCTTTTTATTGCAATACAGAAATAATCTGATCTGGGTCTACTCTGTTTGCAAAGGCATTAAAAAGAGTTTGTATGAGGGGAATGTTTTCCAATACTTTGTGTACAGTGTAGACTCGGACTAGTCACTCATAGCAGCTGATATGTGGAAGCACCTATGGGAACATATTATATGAATTGGCTCTTGTGTATTGTGAATATTTGTCTCTGTTGATCTCATGCAAAGATTCACCTGTCCATCTCAAGAAAAGAACTTGTCTATTTCAAGAATTTTCTATCTCGTGAAAAGAGTACCTGTCTGTCTCAGGAAAAGAACCTGTCTATCAGGAAAAGAACATGTCTGTCAGGAAAAGAACCTGTCTGTCAGGAAAAGAACCTGTCTGTCAGGAAAAGAATCTGTCTGTCTTAGGAAAGGAACTATCTGTTTCAGGAAAAGAATATGTTTATCTTAAAGGTAACATGTCCATCTCAAGCAGTTTTGTTTATTTCTTTTAAAAAGGAAGGGCAACTCTGGGTAAGATGATGAAGTTGTCAATCTGTCAACTATACTAGTATATATGCCTGTTCATGTATAGCTATATGCATTGTATCATCTTATGCTCCCTTTATGATGCTGAAGATGAAAAGTTTATTTTTGCCTACGAAACAGTGTGGATATAGATCAGTGTTAAAGAAGGGACATTTAGATCAGGGTCTACACTGTTTTACCATAAATAAACTGTGAGCAATGAATATTCCTATTTAGGATGAAGATACAGAAAAACTTCTCAAAAGATGGCAAATACTGAGCTGTTGAACTTCGATATCTTGAACTTCAAGGGACCGTCAGTACAAATTACTTCGAGATAACAGAGGTTTGAGTCGTCCGATTTTTAATCTGAACAATTTCTCAAGTTCACAGCTTAATGCAGGCCTAAAGTAGGAGCTTTCAGCATTACTTTCAACCGCATTAAGCTGTCACATGCATTTCTAGATACATGCGTAGTGATACATTTTATAACAATTCTGTATTGTAAACCAAACTTTTACTTCGAGTCATCCCGAAGTTCGAAGTTATCCGAGTTCGAGATATCAAAGTTCAACTGTATAAACGGTTATCTCAGCATCAGAAGGGATAGTTCATATTGTTTACATATGCAAATTTGTTCTACTCATACCCGGGTTGCAGCAATCAAATATAAAAAATAGTTTATTTTTCGTGTTATTATCTAACTTTTCAACATCTTTGCAGACAGTGTAGAGCCAGATCAGACTACCAGCTCTTGTCGGATATTGATGTCTGATAACTTGATAAGGATCTGCTCTGTCTTCTTATGTGTAATAGATATGATTCCCTGCTGTTAAAATGGAAATAAATATGTATTCATCAAGTAATGGGTAAATCGAAATTAGATTTGTATTTGTATTCAGAGCTGCAGATAAGATGCGTAAATTTAAACATTTTCAAGCATAGTTGCTTTATTTCTCCACCAAACCCTATACATTGTACTGTGACCACTCTTTAGAATTGTCTCTTCGAGACGATTTTAAAGAGTGGTCACAGTATAGGGTTTGGTGGAGAAATGACGATTTTAGTATATATATGGGTACACATCGTTATCTGTAGCTCTGTCTATTGTTTTGTTTCTCAGCCAAACACTCTCTTGTTGGTACTCATTAGAATTTCTTTAGTACTCTAATGAGTACTGACGGGATAAAAATTGGTTCATGTGAAAAATAGTTCTCATAGATTTCCTTAATATGATTCAGATCTGCTCAAAATGAATCACACAAAAATTGATTCACAATAATGAACAATCTGTCTGATTTAATTGCAGGAGTCATATTTATAAGATTTGTTTGCTCTGTTTGCAGTAAATTCTGGGTATGAGTGGATCTAATATATTAAGTATATACCCTAATTAACTAAAGTATTCAGAGAGACAAACTTAGGCAAACAGTGCAGACCCAGATCAAACTGCTCTTGAAGGAGCAGTCTGATCAGAGTCTACACTATTTGCTACTATGTCATTCTAATTTTAAGATCTTAAATTGGTGCCAAAATGATTTGATGAGCTAAATTACAAACCGGTAGCAAGTGGAGTTTGGGTGTCTGATTACTTTGTGTAAGGAGGGCAGATGTAATAAGTATTCACATTTTTCACAAGATGTTTTGCATGAGAAGACATATCTGTTGTGCGTTTGTTACCATAATTCAGCAAAAGAGAAATATTCTTTACCAACTTAGTGATCTTTTAAGGAATTCACATCAATTCCCTAAGGAGTCAGACCGTGTTGGCAAAAATTAATTGATACTTAATAAAATTAAATTGGTGAATTACATTAAGTGGTTAAAACAGTTTTTTTGTTTTTATTTGTCAACAGAACCATATTCACATAATTAATTACTCAGAATGATGAAAATCATTACAGGTGTCTGGTTCGTGTGTGTTTACATTTTTCATTACAATTTTGTTACATTTTCATTACAATTTTGTAAATTTTCTTTACAACAGTAAAACCTCTCTATAACGGCCACTAAATTGTGTTAAGTAGTTGGTGTTTAGGGCAGGTGGCTGCTTAAAGCAAGGTGAAAGTAAAACAGAACGCTCCAGGAACGTTCTATTTTAATTTCACCTTGCTTTAAGCAATCACCTGCCTTTAACACAAAATGCTCGATATTATTTAGTGGCCATTATAGAGAGGTTGTACTGAATTTCTTTACCATTATTTTTGTGTGACTTAATGACAATTATTATTATGTGTGTTTTCAGGAGTTCCACCACACTGTCTTCACAGGCTAACACAGAAGCCTCAGAAGAGCCAGAGGACCATATAAACGTAGTATTAAGGTAAGCTCGGAGGCGTGGAATCTAGCGTTTCTACGGCAACCATAAAAACGTACTATTAACCCTTTCCCTGTTCTATGTTTATTACAAATTTCACTACCTACTGAATATTCATGGACAAAATAATTATAATGAAATATGGAAGATGGAACATTGTAGCCATTTTTACGAAAAATAGAAACAGATCTGTCTAATTCCATTAGCAAACAGAGCAGACCCTGATCAGACGGCTCCTATAGGAGCTGTCTGATCTGCGTCTACTCTGTGTCATACAGTTTTGATCTAGATGAGATGTCAAGTTACATGGCACTCGTCTAGATCCAAGCTGTCTGCATAGGTTATTGAAAATTTGTCTTATGAAATAATACATTACAGTAAAACCTCTCTATAATGGCCACTAAATTATGTTAATTAGTTGGTATTTAGGGCAGGTGGCTGCTTAAAGCAAGGTGAAAGTAAAACAGAACGCTCCTATAGGAGTGTTCTGTTTTACTATCACCTTGCTTTAAGCAGCCACCTGCCTTTAACACAAAATACTTGGTGTAATTTGGTGGCCGCTATAGACAGGTTTTACTGTATCTGATTCTACAGCTTCTGTTCACAGTAAAAAATCATCTAATTAGTATTCATACAGTCACTATTTCTTACATGAATATTCATCAGTTAAAAGCTATAGGATCCAAGTTGTTTGACACTCGGTTGATAGCTGCTGAAAAGCTTGTTTCTTATCAGAAGTACACGGTAGTCAAAATTGCACCAGATCCAAATTTGAGCAGACATTATTTTCTCAAACCCATTCCCTCATAGGCTATTTTTAGACTCATCCTCTTTGAATATATCTACCGAAAAGGAGCATTTACTAGAGAAAAGGAAATTTTTTAAATTATGTAGTTATGAAACCATTGTGATAAATAGAGCATTTGCTCCTATGGAGCAAATGCTCTGTTTATCACAATGGTTTCAAAAAGTGACTTTTACAGAGGTGTCAATATGCGGGAATGGGTTAATGGTCAAATTGCTATTTATGTTTGAAACTGATAATTTTCAAACCTCAATATTTTCCTTTGTGAAGTTGGCAACAATTATACACATGATATCTTGTTTTACTTTGCTTCAGTACTTCAATATCGTTGTTGTGTTTATATTGGCATTCATTTGAGAGCGTCTTACCTGTTACTTTATGGACAGTATCCAAAACGGCCATTGTTGTCGGGGAATTTTAGAGTGGATTACAGGTCCATTAAAAAGACGTAATGCATACAGGGTCAAAAATATTTACATGATTAACATTTGGAGTGTCACTAGTAAATTTAATGATAATGTTTGAAAACAGTTTAGATGCAGATGAGACACTGAATAACTCATCCAGATCTATATTGCTTGACACCCTTGATTTGTGTTGAACTCTTTCCCTGTTCAGTATCTATGTAAGAAATGATGACATCGTGAATATTGATAAGCTTACAATGTAAATATTTCAATGGAATGTTTTGCTTTAACAAAAACTAGAATTGGATCTTAAATTATCATGTCAAAGTCAAACAGAGCAGACCCAGATCAGACGGCTCCTATAGGAGCCGTCTGATCTGGGTCTGCTCTGTTTGCTTCAAAAGGCATATATTTATGGAGAAAAGGGTTAACAAGACATGGAAAATATATTAGTTTTTGAGAACAGATGGAAGCAAAATGTTGAGTAGGCAACAATAATTACTTGGTGCCAAAAGAGACCATGAAAATCATACCTTGTTAACCACCTGCCAATTGTTTTATTTCTTTGCACGCTATAGGGGCCAATTTGTGATAACCTTTTGTAAATAGTTTGGATCCAGTTAACCCTTTCCTTCATATACATGTAAATACCTTTTCATGCCTTTGCAAACAGAGTAGACCCAGACTATAGGAGCTGTCTGATCAGGGTCTGGTCTATTTGTTCATGAAATTATATACTGTTACAATACATGTACCGGTAGATCTGATTCCACAGTTTCTTCCATGCCCAAAAATCCTGTATTATCAGCTTATGAATATTCATGATGTCATTATGTCTTACATGAATATTGAACAGGGAAAGGGCTAAGACACGGCATAACTCATCAAGATTGACATCTCATTACTGTTTGATCCTCAGTGTATTATCTTGAACAGAAGATAATTTGAAGAGTAGAAAGACATCTAAATTAACCCTTTCCCTCATATAAACGTGTTATCACGCATTTGCAAACAGAGTAGACCCAAATCAGACGGCTCCTAGAGGAGCCGTCTGATCAGGGTCTACTCTGTTTGCCAATAGCATTTGAAAGATCTGTTTCTTTGCTTATTAAAATGTCTACAATAAACCACCTTCCGTAATTCATTATAATTGTTTTGTCCACGAATATTCAGTAGGTATTGAAATTTGGAATAACCATAGAACAGGGAAAGGGTTAAAACATTTTTAAGCTTCTTTATTTCTCCACCTAACCCTACGCTGTGTTCTTTTCAAGACAATTCTAAAGAGTGGTAACAACACAGAATTTAGTAGAGAAATTATGATTTTAGTATTGAATAAAATCAATACGTACCTTTATCTGTAGTTCTTGATTTTGAGGATTCCAGCAGTTTACTTTTTTTGGCAAACTACAATTAAGGATGCTACATTTTTAATTGAAAAAATAGCTCCTCTATTTCCCCACGAAACCCCATGCTGTGAACACTGTTTAAAATTGTCTATTTGAGACAATTCTAAAGAGTGATCACAAAAATGGGTTTGGCGGAGAAATGAAGATTGTAGTGTTTGAAATGTCTCTTTATCTATCAGCAGGTTGCAACTGTATCATATCAGCCAATTATATTTCATTTTTTTTCTTTTTTAGAGTTCGACCTTTAAATTCAGCGGAGATTGCAAGAAGGGACCAGTTCTGTTGTTCATTTGCTGGGAGTGCTAAAATAGAGGTTTGTTCCCAAGTGTACTTAACCTTTCCTCCATAAATACGCCTTTCTACACCTCTGTAACACTCACTTTATCAAACCATTGTGATAAATAGAGCATTAGGAGCAAATGCTCTATTTATCACAATGGTTTCAAACTACAAAATTCTAAAAAAAAATCCTTTTCTCTAGTTAATGCTCCTTTTTGGTAGATTTATTCAAAGAGGTTGGATCTAAAAATAGCCTATGAGGGAATGGGTTAAACAGTAACAGGTGACTTGCATTAACCCTTTACTTCATAAACATGCCTTTCTATGCCTGTGCAAACAGAGTAGACCCAGATCTGACAGCTCATAGGAGTCATCTGATCAGGGTCTGCTCTGTTTGCTTATGGAAAAATATAGATATGACTCTACAGTTTCTGCCATGGACAAATTTCCTTTGTTCATACGCCATTATAAAAAGGAATCTAATTAATATTCATGATATCATTATTTTTTACATGAATATTCACGGAGTAAAGAGTTAACCCTTTCCTCCATAAATACGTCTTTCTACGCCACTGTAATAGTCACTTTTTGAAACCATTGTGATAAAGAGTCTCAGCATTTGCTCCTAAGGAGAAAATGCTCTGTTTATCACAATGGTTTCAGAACTACAAAATTGTAAAATTTTCCTTTTCTCTAATTAATGCTCCTTTTCAGTAGATTTATTCTAAGTGATTGGATCTAAAAATAGCTTATTAGGGAAAGGGTTAATACAAATGAACCACAAGTGTTAGCATAAATTGAGGTTAAGTTACAACAATCTGTATCATTGTTAACCCTTTGAATGTTTTAGTTTATTTTTAGATCCATGCAACCTCTTTGATTAAATCTACCAAAAAGGAACATTTACTAACGAAAAGGAAAATTTTAGGATTGTGTTGTTTCGAAACCATTGTGATAAATAGAGCATTTGCTCCTATGAAGCAAATGCTCTATTTATCACAATGGTTTCAAAGAGTGACTTTTACAGAGGCATCAAAAGGCGTCAATACGGGGGATTGGGTTAACAATACTGTCCAGTAACTATGAAAGGATATATTTTGCAAGTGGATTTTGAATGACAAACAGTGCAGACTTTTACAGATGAACAGTGTTGATGTGAAGATTTTTGTAAATAAAGGATTCTTTTGCTACATCAACTTTTATCAGAGTTTTTGGACTTTATGAAATATAGTGAAAAAATCTTGTGTGTTCAACTTCACATACACCAATGGGAGGATTTACTTTAAACATTCACATATAAACAACGTTGATGTGAAGATATATGTAAAGAAGGGATGTTTTGCTCTGATTATTATCAGAGTTGTGAAAAATATGTGATTTAGAGACAATGGGGGTGGGTGGGGGGTTTGGGTTTCGACAATTGTTAGCTCGTCTGTTTCGAAGCTATTGTCATAGCTCCGGCGTCCATGTCGTCGTTGTCGTCGTCATCCGAAATCTTAACATTGACTATAACTGCTTCAATTTTTCATTTGCAACCTTCATTTTTGGTATGCATGTTCATCTTGACAATGACGACAGACGAGCGTTGGCACCCACTTGCGGTGCTCTTGTTCTAGTTTGTTACATCATTCTTTCAGCAGGTGACACATGTACCATAGAACACTCTCATTAATGAGAGTTTTTTCTGATTTTCCTGAAATACTATTGACTGCTTTCCATCAGGATCCCATTAGAGCACATGAAGTCTAACATGGTCTCAGCAATACCTGTATTCTGACTAGCGTTTGTTACTCATGTCTTTTCCAGGTTGACAATAATGGCTCAGTACGGCAGTTTGGCTATAATGTTGTATTTGAACCCGATGCTAGTCAGGCGGATCTGTTTGAACACTCCGGGGTGAAGAAGCTCATTGATATGGCATTAAACGGGTAGGTTACCCCATAGGCTTGTAACCTCTTGTAAAATAGTTTGACTGTTTCATTGTTAAATCATGTACCAGTACTATAATTGCCGTAAGTGTTTAGCCAGATTATCTTAGGCATTTTGTTCAGTCAAACCCAGATCCAACTGCACCTGAATTATCAGGATCTACACTATTTGCTAATATGTCAGTCTAATTTAGAGTTATGAAAATGATGCCAAATTGACTTATTCAAATACAGAGCTCCAGATAAGATGCGTAAATTAAATAATTTTCAGGAATAACTTCCTTATTTCTCCACCAAACCCTATACTGTAACCACTCTTTAGTATCGTCTCAAAGAGACGAGTGGTCACAGTATAGGGTCTGGTGGAGAAATGACGATTTTAGTATTTGGGTATGCACATTTATCTGTAGCTCTGAAATAGGCAGCCAAATAGCTTGGATCCTTATGAGACGCTGAGTTTCTCAGCATCTAATCTGGATCAAAGTTGTTTGCCACAGCCAGTCAGATGGTTCTTACTGTCACTAAGGACTGAGTAGTTTTATACTGTATGGACTAATGGAGTGAAATTGAGCAGTTATAATGTAATTTCAAAAGCATTGCATAACATCCATAACCAGTAAAAATTAATTATGCCTAAATAACGTTTTGTATTAGCATTTGACATTTGTTACCGTATTTATCATTTCCAGGTATGCATGTACAGCGTTGGCATTTGGACAGACAGGGTCCGGTAAAACCCATACAATGACTGGTCCCCCCCAACAGGTATGGTGTAATACATGCGTATACCTCAGAATCTCAGCTACTTAACCCTTTAACTTGATAGAGACCCCTTTTAACACTTTTGCAAACAGTGTAGACACAAACCAAGCCCCGTACTGTGACCACTCTTTAGAATCGTCTCGAAGAGTGGTCACAGTATAGGGTTAGGTGGAGAAATGACAATTTTAGCATTTGGGTATGCATCGTTATCTGTAGCTCTGTTTAAATGTAGCTATGCATGGTAATAAATATTCATGTTATTATTTCTTGCATGAATATTCATTAGGTAAAGGGTTAAAAACCACTCAGGTCAGTGTCATTAGATCTACATATGTATGTTACATTGAGAAAAATGGATTTTTGGAAAATAATTTATATTTTTATTTTCTGAGGCATTTAAGTGCTCTGTATTATAGTCAGTCTCTTGTAGACAGTTGTGCAAAAAGCTTCATTTCAGACTTTTTACTTATGTATATTTTCTTTAACAATCTTTTTCAAAAGTTATATTTTACTATATGTGTATAGTTGAGAATATTTTTTAAATTTCTTTCTTTTTCTCATTTAAATTAAGTAAATTCACTGCTTTTTAATATGCTTTGTTCATTTCAATGTCACTGAAGTCTATTGCCTTTGTATCAGGTTTAGTACTTTATGAGTAATCAATTAACGATTTTCACACCTACTTCTTAACTATTCACCAAATATTTGCCCCCACCCACCCAGCATAGATTAACTTTGGAAAGGCACGCACACTCATATACATTCAACCCAGAACATACTCAAAATTTTTAACATGGAAGAAATTCACTATAGAAAACAATCTTAGCCCGTATTTAATCAAATCCTGCTCTCTCCGTGCAGGCAAAATCAACAGAATTTTTATAAAATATTTGGTGAAGTGATAATGACCCATGTTGGAAAAATGTAAGCATGTAATTTGTAGACACATAGTTGTTATAACTCATGCAAAGAAGTTGCACGGGGTATATAGTTTTGTACCTGTTCGTCCGTCATCTCGTCCGTATGTGTATCATGATACATTGTTACTCATCTCTAAGCACTTTGATTTCTTAACCGATTTATCTCAGATTTGCTTTAAGAATTGTCATGAATAAAAGTTTTGATTTTCATAGGAATATGTCATGGGGAACCACATTTTTTCTCTGACAATGTGTCGGCGTGGGGTATGTGAGCTTGCTCACTAAAGTTCTTTAATTTTTATGGCTAATATTTACAAAGTTAAAAATCTGTTCTCAAGTCATTTTTTTTATGAATTTAGACGTTTATTGAATCACTGGCTTGTTATAGCAATTTGCAAGCGAACACTAAACTATGTGTATTTATTGGATTAAGATGTAAGGTCTATCAGGTTACTTGATCTTTTATCAGCAAATTCGGTCTTGAATAATGGAAAAAGACAATTTCCCTCTGGCCATTATTTCAGTTCAACACTGAAATAATTTTGATTTAGATCCAAGTAACTATCTGACAAAGGTCACTACAGAATAAAAATGTTAACCCTTTGTTATACCGGTAGCACTTGCAAACAGTGTAGACCCAGATCAGAGGGCTCTTAGAAGAGCCCTCTGATCAAGGTCTGCACTATTTGTCAGTAAAACATTTCTGGCAAATTTAAGCCTTTCATAGTTAAACACTAATTGTCCATTCCACTTTGACAGTTCAGCATTCAAAGGTTTATTTGTGTTCTAAAATGTACACATACATGTATCGGTAGTTTATTTTTAGCATTATCCAAAGACTATATTGATGTTCTGCAGATACAATTAAATAGTTTCGTACGCTGTTGTGAATAAATTCTCAAAGACTTTCTAGATGTCTAGTCAGATAACGTTCTGCAATCTATCGACATTTTCTGCCTGAAAGGACTATCTATAATTATTCTTTAGTTTGGAATTTTCTTGTTTTCGCTTGTACATTTTCAGTCAAAAAAAATGTTCACTCGTTTCTACTGAATGGACTCTTTTCTTAACCCTTTACCTGATAGAAGCGGCTTTTAGCGTGTTTGATTTATTCCTCCGCTGAAGAAAATAGTTCAAATTCATACAGTCATGAACATATTGCATAATAAATATTTTCTATATCCTAGTAGGTGGTAGATTAAAGCAGGCTGAAAGTAAAGCAGAATGCGCCTTAAGGCGCATTCTGCTTTACTTTCAACCTGCTTTAAGTGGGCATATGTCTTCAAAACTAGAAACAGGCTATTGGGTAAAGGGTTAAATGATGATTGACCATTCTAGTTTGAAAATTCAGCATTCAAAACGTAAAGGAGATCTATTTGCATGTTAAGTAAATGTCGTCTACAAATATTATCATCGGCAGCAACTTTCAAAATGAAGTTTTCTTCCTTTTCTCTCCAGCATTAAGTCAGAATATTAAAGTTGTTTGGATCCTGATCAGATGCTGTGTCACTGCATTTGATCTGGATCCAAAATTTATACATAGGGTATCACAAATTTGCCACTAGCGTGCAACGAGTTAAGTCGGTCACTGAGTAATAACAAATCTTACTTGTGTGGGCCGCACCTGCTCGGCAGCACAATATTGATTCAGTGTTTACAGAAAATATTAACATATCGAAAGCGTATATGTTTTAATCCTTTAACTAACGAATATTCATGTATAAATGATTACATCATGAATATTAAAATGTTTATAAGATATGCCTTTTGCTAACAGAGTAGACTCAGATCAGATTGCTCCTTAACCCTTTCCTCCATAAATACGCCTTTCTGTATACACCTCTGTAAAAATCACCTATTGAAACCATTGTGATAAATACAGCATTTGCTCCTATAGGAGCAAATGCTGTATTTATCACAATGGTTTCAAACTACAAAATTCTAAAAATTTTCCTTTTCTCTAGTTAATGCTCCTTTCGGTAGATTTATCCAAAGTGGTTGGATCTAAAAATAGCCTATGAGGGAATGGGTTAAGGAGCTGTCTGATAAGGGTCTGCTCTGTTTGCTTATGGGATAATATAGATCTATTTATTCAGTTTCTGTCACGACCAAAATTTCTTGTTTTCACATGCCATCCATCTAATTAATTTAATATTCATGATGTCATTATTTCTTACATTAATATTCATGAGGTAAAGAACTTGAATTAGCCACCTTTATATAGCAGATTAAGACAACTTGATTTAAATATAGGTGTCTTTTGACTCTCTATAAGTACATTGTAATTGTCATTGGCAAAAAGATGTGCAAAAATTTTCATCTCTTTTGATACGAAAATATTATTTTTCTTCCACTATTTTTTTTCAAAATGCATTCACAAAGTAATACAGTTTGAACACTCTAATGAGACATTGAGTACAAAAATTAGTTAAAGTTTTCCAACTAGAGATATTTCTTTTGAGAAGAAAAGTTATACTGGAAGATTTGGTATTGTTTCTTTATTCAGTAAAGATCTTTCTACAATGTTGACAGAGTCGTATATACAAGGAGTACTGAACTATCTAGTTGTAAGTCAAGTACCATAGCTGGTACTCATTAAAGTCAACTTGGTACTCATTAGAAAGGCAATTCAGATGAGTACCAGCTACATAGCGTACAGAAAATATATATTTTACTTAGATTTTTGAAACATTGCTTATATACAGTTCTATGTTGAGAATGAAACTCAGGAGAATATATTCTTAACCATTTAACTGATAGAAATGCTTGATAACACATTTGTAAACAGAGTAGACTCAGATCAGACAGCTCCTATAGGAGCTGTCTGATCAGGGTCTGCTCTGTTTGTTTATTATATGGATCTGACTCTATACAGTTTCTGCCATAGCCAAAACTTCCAGTGTTTTGTTTTTACAATTATAAAACTTCAGCATATAAATATGCATTACATAATGTTTTATTAGTCAAATAAAGAGTTAAATTAGCTTAGTTATTGCGCAATTAATGCAGCAATTCAAATGGATATACCGTAGTGTATATTTAGAAACTTTAAATTGTATACATGTACTTGTATATCTTGAATATGTTCACTATTTGTATCAAAACATTATCTGCCTATAGACAGTGGTAATTGTATAATTTGTGTTAATCCTTTTATAAAAAAAAAAGTTTCCTCACAACTTTTCTCTTGCCCAGTTTGACTTTGGTTGATTTCTCAAAGAAGTATTTGCTTTACCTTCATTTATTTCATCATCAGAAAGAAGGTTCGGTAAGTCATATTTGTTGCCATGGAGATACCCTGTTGTCAAGGCAACCCAATGCATGCTTGTTTCCTAAATGTCAAGGATGTAATGTGTACATATACAGCATGATCATTTGCATGAAATCGGAACAAATGTATCAGACCCTTATCTGGCCAATACTGAGCTAATTATTTGCAAACAGCTTGGATCCAGATGAGACGCTGAGTAACTTGATGTCTCATCAGGATCTAGTCTGTTCAATTCTCAGTCAATAGCTTGTCATAAGCTTCAATTAACCCTTACTCCATAAATATGCTTTTCTATGGCTTTGCAAACAGAGTAGGCCCAGATCAGATGGCTCCTGTAGGAGCCGTCTAATCTGGGTCTGCTCTGTTTGCTTATAACTTATATGATATAGGTATGATTCTTTACTTTCTGCCGTGGCCAAAATTCCTGTGTCCATGTGTTATTATAACAATTAAACTAATTAATATTCATGGTGTCATTATTTTGTATATGATTATTCATGGAGTAAAGGGTCACACAGACATCACTATAACTAGGTATATTTTTATCGGCCGGATAAGAGTTAAGTATGAGAATGATATCTACATAAAACTAAGTAAGATTTCTTTACCTTGTCAGAATATTAACCCTTTATTCCATGAATATTCAAGTACAAAATACTGACATCATAGATATGAATGAGATGAAGACATGAATATTTGGTAGTGTCAGAAATTGTAGAATTATGTCTATATTATTTCATAAGCAAACCCTGAAGACCCTGATCAGATGGCTGCCATATATATAGGAGCCGTCTAATCTGGGTCTACTCAGTTTGCAAAGGCATAGAAAGACGTATTTATGGAGTAAAGGGTTAAAACAATATAAGTGATAGCAAAACATGTCTGCATAAACATCTGACCCAAACCAGCTTTAGATATACCGGTATTCCTTGTTCTGTTTGTGTTAGTATGCAAATCAAACCTTGTACATCCTCAGAAATGTGACCTTTACCCAAGCTACCTTAATAGACATCACATGTTAGTTATGAAACAAAGTATCGTAAGTAGTGCAGACCCATTTCAAACTGTTCCTGAAGGAGAGGGTTGATCTGGGTCTACCTGTTTGCTTCTCCATCAGTTATGTTAATGTCATCAGATTAGTACCAAATTGACTTAATCCTTTCCTCCATGAATTATTATTCACGTAAGAAATAATAACATCATGAATATTAATTAGATTAATTTGTTAAAATAGCACATGGACATGTTAATGTTTGGCCATGGCTGAAACTGTAGAATCATAATTTATATTATATCATAAGCAAACAGAGCAGACCCTGATCAGACAGCTCCTACAGGAGCTGTCTGATCTGGGTCTACTCTGTTTGCAAAGGCGTAGAAAGGTGTATTTATGGAGTAAAAGGTTAATTCGGCTTCACAAACTGAGAGAGTATGGAGACTTACATGGGCCTAATATTTTAGGGCGGTATAAACTATTATGGGTGAATACAATTATGCCATTACACATAATATGCTATTGAAAGGTTTTAATTGTCTTTCCCCAAGCATATATACCTTACATAATTATTTTAAGTATTCGGACAGTCAAATTTAGGCAAATAGTGCAGACCAAGATTAAACTGCTCCTGTTGGAGCAGTTTGATCTGGGTCTTCGCTATTTGTTACTATGTCTGTTAAAATTGAAGTTATCAATGTCAGAGCTACAGATAACGGTGCATACCCGAATACTAAAATCGTCATTTCTCCACCAAATCCTATACTGTGACCACTCTTTAGAATCGTCTCGAAGAGACGATTCTAAAGAGTGGTCACAGCATAGGGTTTTGTGGAGAAATAATGAAACTACTGTGGAAAATGTTTAAATTTACGCATCTTATCTGGAGCTCTGCAATATGATGCCAAATTGGCTTATTCAGCTTTACCAACCAATGGAAAGGGGAGACTGGGTGTCTGAATACTTAGGGTAGTCGGGGTATATTATTTGTGTACATGTATATTATTTGCTATCTTAATCCTTTCAACCTGGGATACGCATGCACTGTTATTTGCAAACTGTGTATACCCAGATCTTAGGAATCCTAGAGAAGGGGTCTGCACTGTTTGCCATTCAAAATAATCTAGCAAGTTTAAGCCTTTTGTACAGAGTGGACTCTATAGTTAAACACTGATGGGCTGTTCCACATTGCTTATTCAGGGTTGAAAGGATTAATTAACTCTTTACATCATGTTATGCATACATGTATGTACACTTTGTAGACAGCTCCTGTAGTCACTTCAGGGCCTGCTCTATTTGTTTAATGTTCACGTAGAAACATTCAATTAATATAATTCACAAAGCGTAATTCTCACATAAATATTCATGATGTAATTTGTGACATTCACAGCACTGCACTATTCCTGAAGTGTATAATGAACTTCATTGCACTGCAGTATATAGGAGACAATTTGTTCAATGTTTCCTTTTTTTTAAGCATTATCAGTGGCCCAGATAACCCATTCCCTCATATTGACGCCTTTTGACGCCTCTATGAAAGTCACTCTCTGAAACCATTGTGATAAATAGAGCATTTGCTCCATAGGAGCAAATGCTCTATTTATCATAATGGTTTCAAAACTGCACAATTCTAAAAAAAATATTTTCTCTAGTAAATGTTCCTTTTCAGTAGATTTATTCAAAGAGGTAGGATCTAAAATTAGACTATAAGGGAATGGGATAAGATGCGTTAATCAAAACATTTTCATGAATAGCTCCTTTATTTCTCCATCGAACCCATTGATGTAGCCACTCTTTAGAATGATCTTGAGACAATTCTAAAGAGTGGTCACACAACATAGGATTTGGTGGAGAAATAACAATTTTAGTACATGTATTTGAATACGCACCTTTGATCTGATGCTCTGCATTATATGTGATTTGCTTTTGTCTTATACTATAATGACCTATCAGTGGCATGTAGACCCCAATGATATTCCCTTTTCGTTTGTATATATATATGATGTTTTAAATCACCTGTTGTTCGTGTGTCTGTTAGGATGGAGGCTCGGAGAATACAGGGGTAGATATACATTATAGTTGTATTAACACTCATCTAGTTATAACTAACATACTTCCTCTCTCTGCATTGAATATTTCAACAAGATATTTTCTGTATTGATATGGTGTTAAAACTGCTTCCCCTTACTCCATGAATGTTCATGTAAGAAATTATGACATCATGAATATTGTTTAGCTAAATCTTTAGTATTTCGTAAGCAAATAGAACAGACCCTTATCAGATGGCTCCTGTAGGAGCTGTCTGATCTGGGTCTATGCTAATTGCAAAGGCGTTAACAAGCATATCTATGGAGTAAAGGGATATTAACCCATTCCCTCATATTGACACCTTTTGACGCCTCTGAAAAAGTCACCTGTTTGAAACCATTGTGATAAATAGAGCATTTGCTCCTATAGGAGCAAATGCTCTATTTATCACAATGATTACAAAACTACACAATTCTAAAAGTTTCCTTTTCTCTTGTATATTATCCTTTTGTGTAGATTTATTCAAAGAGGTTGGTTCTAAAAATAGCCTATGAGGTAATGGGTTAAGTATGAAGACTGTTTCAGTTTGACAGCCATGCCTTATTTTATGCCAACTTTGGCACTGTATATAACTGTCTTTTAAAAAAAATCAGGACATTATTAAAGATATCTTTAGGGTTTCTTCACAGACCCAGTAAGGGTTTTGTCAAACCAATTGGTCCATTATCTTACATAAATAGGGGTATAGGAGAATCATTACACCAGTGTTTCATGTTTTACCCTTATCTTCATGAATATTCATGTAAAAAATAACAACCTCATTGATATTAATTACATATATTTTTATAATGGCAAATGAACACAGATAATTTTGGCCATGGCAGAAACTGTAGAGTCATATCTATATTATTTCATAAGCAAACAGAGCAGACCCTGATCAGACAGCTCCTACAGGAGCTGTCTGATCTGGGTCTACTCTGTATGCAAAAGCGTAGACATGCAGGTGTATTTATGGAGCAAAGGGTTAAAACATTCATATCAGGTATTTTACTAGAGTTTCATATGAGAGGAAATGTTAGAGAATCTTTAATCTTTTACTTCAATGTGCCTTTTAACAACCTTGTAAATAGAGCAGACCCTGGTCAGATGGCTTCTACAGGAGCCTTCAGATCTGGTTCTACTCTGTTTACAAAATTTGCTTATGGAATTATAAAGAGTTTATTCTACTGTTTTTACCAGGGCTAAAAGCTTTCTTGTTTTTATGCTTTTATAATAGCTAAGCTAAGTACATGTAGTATTCATTATTTCTTTTTTTACATGAATATTCATGATTATAAAATTCAACCAATCATTATTCATGGTGTCATGATGAATCTCTCTTTGTTGGAACTTTTTGTCGCAGAGAAATAACCTCTTACCTCATGAATATTAATGCAGGACTCCGACCAGTATGAATTATATTTTATTTTAATTATTGGTTTAATTCTTAGCACGCTAGCGGCATAATTGTGATTAATATGAAAACAGTTTGGATCCAGAACAGACGCCGCATAATGCAGCGCCTCATCAGGATCCAAACTGTTTGTCACTTTGACCATATTTTTGCATAGAAATGAGAGAAAGTTTATTTTAACAATTGAAGCAGACAACAATTGTTGCACACAAAAAATTACTTAACTTGCAAAGAGTTAAAAATTTGATATAAGGAAACGGTTGTTGCCATGGCAAACAGTAGAGAATCTGTAATACATGTATAAGCAAACAGAGTAGACCTTGATCAGACAGATCCTACAGGAGTCATCTTATCTGGGTCTTCTCTTTTTGCAAAGGTATCAATCGTCTTCTCTAACAAGTAAAGTATTAAGAAAATTTCAGAAGAATGATACGCCTTTTATCCACCTCTCTGATATTGTCCTTGTTTACCATATATCATCGTTTGGTGTCCATTTATTCCTCACACTGTTGCAGTTCTCTAACCCACGGGTTTTATATTCACATCACCTACCATGATCGTACAGTAGAAACTGTCTTAACCCATTCCGGCATATTGACGCCTTTTGACGCCCCTGTAAAAGTCACTTTGTGAAACCATTCTGATAAATAGAGCATTTGCTCCATAGGAGCAAATGCTCTATTTATCAGATTGGTTTCAATACTATACAATTCTAAATATTTTCTTTTCTCTAGTAAATGCTCCTTTTGGGTAGACTTTTTCAAAGAGGTTAGATCTAAAAAAAAGTGGGAATGGGTTAAGCAACCATTAAAAAGAGGTCTACATCTGGGTCTGTTAGACGGGTGGTAGCTTAATGCAGGTCAAAAGTAACGCAGAAAGCTCCTGTTTGAGCTTTCTGCAGTACTTTTGCTCTGCATTAAGCAACCATCTGCTTTTTAAGACTCTTATGTTCAAAAAAATAAATGGCTCTTAAGACAGGTTCTACTTTATCACTATAATTATGGAGTTTGAAATAAAATATCCTTGTTATTCTAACTACCCTAAGAATTTAGGAAGGAGCAGTTTGATCAGTGTCTACACAGTCTAGTCTAGTCTAGTCTAGTTTTCAAAATGATGCCAATTTGATGTCATCTTTACAAACCCATAGAGAAAGGAGATTGGGTTTCTAAACTTATATTAAATACGGTAACCAATTATCAAACATGCCCTGTTTAGATGTATAAATGTTTTTGACTTACAAAAAACAAAAATATTAATTAGGGTAACCAATTATCAAACATGTCCTGTTATACCTATGAAGTGTAAATGTTTTTGACTTATATATGTCAATACATGGTTTACTTAGGGATTGTACCTATTTTGCTTATTGCAGGGAATGAATTCCCGCAAAATACATTTTTGTACTTAATTGATATTTTTCAGCCAACTCAATGAGAAAGTGTCCCTTATGACTTTGGAAAAGAGTGTAGACCATTAATCTATTACCTCATAGGCTATTTTTAGATACAACCTCTGAATAAATATACGGAAAAGGAGCATTAACTATAGAAAAGGAAAATTTTAGACTTTTTTTAGCTTGAAACCATTGTGATAAATAGAGCATTTGCTTCTATAGGAGCAAATGCTCTATTTATCACAATGGTTTCACAAAGTGTCTTTTACAGGGTCGTCAAAATTTGTCAGTATGAGGGAATGGGTTAAGACCATCTCATTAAGCAACAAATATTCATCTGAATGCTGCATATCAAATTAACAAGACCTAGATCAAAGATCATTTATATTGACAAGGACATTTGAGCCTCCAGTCATAAAAAATACTTAAGTTTCCTAAAAGATTTGTTGCAAAATTTGACATTTATATTTTGAAAAAGGAGTCATATTTTTACACAGTTTGCAGTAGAAAAGAAACAATTCCCCAGGTTGTAAATCAAACCATTTAAAGGTCAAAGTTGTTACGCATTTATTTCATAAAATGTTTTGATACACTTAAGATTATCCGTCTATTGAATTAACGGAAATATTATAAGCTGCCTTTGAAGTTCACTATTCAACCAATATCCTGCATTGAAAATTGTCATGTGCTCAAACTCTCATCGGTTGAATTTTCAAACCTTGCCGATTTGCTTTAATGTTTTAAAAAAGCTATTGACAAAGTGTCAAACAGCTTGGATCCTCATCAGATTCCAACTTTCTTGACATCTGATCTGAATCTAAGCTATTCGTGAGGGCTTGCCTTGTCTATATTAGCAGTTTAAGAGTTGAAATATCACAAGTATATGTTGACATGGCACTACCACTTTTAATCTTGCAAAAGTCAAACAGAAATCACACAAGACCATGGGCTATTGTCTTCTCACAGCTTTTAACCCTTTCCTTGCTCAATATTCATATAAGAAATACATGTAATTACATCATGATTATTTATTAGCTGAATTTTTATAATGTAAATATTTCAAAGGAAGAAACTGTGGAATCAGATCTATATCATGTAATAAGCAAACAGAGCAGACCCTGATCGATCAGAAGTCTCCTAAAGGGGCTACCTGATCTGGGTCTAGTCTGTTTGGAAAGGTGTGAAAAGCCGATTATATAAGGTAAATGGTTAATCTGCGACCTGACTCGCATTTGAGCTGTCTGATCAGGATCTGCTCTGTTTGCTTATGAAATAATATAGATCTGATTCTACAGTTTCTGCCAAGTTAAAAAAGCCTGTGTTATACCATTATGAAATATCAGCCAATAAATATATAACGATATTGAACAGGGAAAGTGTTAAGAGTCGGTAACTTAACATCATATAACTCTAGTAAGTTGTCACACTCTGTACATGTCCTCCACTTCAATTTTCTTAAGTGTTTGTACAATTAAAAAGAAATATCTGCCTTGCAAATCACATAATCCTTCACAGGAACCAGTCTTTGTGTCAATTGTTAGTTTTGAATTTTCTTTCAGTTTCTGAAAAAAAAAATATGACAAAAATGTCTACCAGTTGAGATCCTCATAAAATGCCAATTTTGTGGTTGAGTTTCATCTGGATCTAAGCAAAAACGAAATTGTTCTTTTTCAAATTGGTGTATATAATATGCTAAGAGTTTAAGACGGGTAGAAAGTTTTTATCGGACAAAACACACATGACTATCAGACAATTAGATCTCACCGGTGGGTCAGTTTACCTTTTTTTTAACCCTTTACATGATGAATATTTATACAAGAAATAATGCATTAAACATTAGTATTTATTAGAAAAAGATTGACATAGTAGACAGGACATTTTGGCCTTGGCAGAAACTGTAGAATCATATTTATATTATTCCATAAGCAAACAGAGTAGACCCTGATCACATGACTGTAAGAGCCATCTGATCAGTGAGTGTTTGAAAAGTCTGTAAAAGGCTTCTGTATGAGGGAAAGGGTTAAATAGGTTTATAATGACCTCTAGCTTTAATGAGTGGAGACATTATCTATTGACATGGTTTTGGCTGACTTTGGCTGACTCCTTCATTATGTACAACAGTTACTATAGGTGAATCTATGATTAACCCTTTCCTCCATAAGTACGCCTTTCTACGCCTCTGTAAAAATAACCTGTTGAAACCATTGTGCTAAATAGAGCATTTGCTCCTATAGGAGCAAATGCTCTATTTATCACAATGGTTTCAAATTACAAAATTCTAAAAAAACTTTTCTCTAGTTAGTGCTCCTTTTCGGTAGATTCATTCAAAGTGGTCGGATCTAAAAATAGCCTATGAGGGAATGGGTTAACTTAACAAACAGTTTAACCCATGAACATTTGTGTAAGCAAACATATATTAGATTAATTGTTAACAATAGCACATGGCCACAGGAATGTTCGGTCATGACAGATACTATAGAATCATATCTATATAGTATATCATAAGCAAACAGAGCAGACTCTGATTAGACGGCTCCTACAGGATCTGGGTCTACTCTGTTTGCAAAAGCGTAGAAAGTTGTATTTATGGAGTAAACAGTTAATCCAGATGAGATGCTGAATAATTCATCATATATCATGATCAAAATGTTTGACAATCATTTCCCTTGGGAGCTTTCTTCATTTCTCATTAAGCAGCCAAATGTTAATCCTTTCCTTCATATTAATGCTTTTTCAGACTTTTGCAAACAGTGTAGACCCAGATCAGATGGCTCCTGTAGGAGCCGTCCGATCAGGATCTGTTCTGTTTGCTTATGAATTTATATAGATCTGATTCTGCAGTTTCTGCTAGAGCCCCAAAAAATTCTGTCTTCATTTACCGTTATAAAAATTCAGCTAATAAATATTCATGATGTCATTGTTTCTTACATGAATATTCAACAGGGAAAGGGTAAATTCATTAAAGGTCGCTTTTATAGACGTTCTACTTCAGTAGAAGACAATCAAGCTGAAACAACAATACACAACACCATCAACATTTCAGGACATTATTTCTAGCTTCCCTATAGCATTCTGTGCAACAACAAATTGTGAAAAATTCTAAAACATAAGTGGTCAAGTGCCAAACAGTTGTGATCGTGATGAAACGCCAAGTTACTCTGGGTCTTGATCATCTGGATCCCAACTGTTTGCAACAAGCTGTAGCTGTGAGTCGCTGTCCTGCCACTTCAGGGTTGAAATAAACTAATTTTGGTATTCCAGTGACAGGTTCAAGTATTATGTTGTAGAATATTGTCATAATTGGTCTTTGCCTCATCTTGTGTGGTAAATTCTTCTGAATCTCATTTACGTTTTTGACATGTAGGTCTTTCATTATATATACTGTACATTAGTTTATAGAATATTGGTATACAGTCTCTTTTGTTGGGTGTTTTTGTATATTAATTGACACATAATTATGCACTTTTCATAATAATTACACTATGCTTAACCTTTTACTCCATAATCTTGCATTCTTAAGCGTTTTGCAAACAGAGAATACCCAGATCAGGCAGCTCCTGTAGGAGCTGTCTGATCAGGGTCTTCTCTGTTTGCTTGCATGTTACAGATCTGAGTCTTTGTTGCCATGGTAATACATTTTCTTGTTTTATATTTATAATAGAGTAATACCTGTCTTAAGTGGCAATCAAAAAGATGTCAAATTAACAGTCTATAAGGCAGGTGGTAGCTTAATGCAGGATAAAAGTAATGCAGAAAGCTCCTATAGGATCGAGCTTTCTGCATTACTTTTGCCCTACATTAAGCAACCACCTGCTTTTACAGTTTCCTATTGTCAATTAATGAATGGCCGCTTAAGACAGGTTCTATTGTACAACAGTATATGAATAGATAAATGTATTCGGCAGAGTTTTGCATTAATTACATGAAGGAAAGAGTTCAGATACTGATTTACTGATGTTGAAGAAAATGGAAATAACCTTGACCTTCCATCTATTTTTAGTTCCAGGAGGGGAAGCAGGTTGACCCTGAAATGTACGGTATAATTCAGCGCTCGCTCAACTACTTGTTCAAACAGCTAAACCAACAACAAGGCACCAAAATTGTACGAGCCTCCTACCTAGAAATATATAATGAACAGGTAAGTACTGTATTTGGTATATATAGCAGTGATTGAAGAATTACATTATCTACTTTATGATACTTTAGCCCTTTCCTCCATAGGCTATTTTTAGACCCAATCTCTTTGAAAGAATCTACCGAAAAGGAGCATTTACTAGAGAAAAGGCAAAAGTTTAGAATTGTGTAATATTGAAACCATTGTGATAAATAGAGCATTTGCTCTACAGAGGCGTAGAAAGGCGTATTTATGGAGGAAAGGGTTAAAGCCTTTACCTGATGAACATTTATGAAAGAAATAATGACATCATGAATATTTTTTGCTGATTTTCATAATTTCATATAATTTTTATACAACATAATTATATTTTGGCGATGGCAGAAATTATATCATTTTACAAGCAAACAAAGCATACCCTGATTAGACAGCTCCTACAAGAGCTTTCTGATCTGTGTCTACTCTGTTTTCAAAGGTGTCAAAAAGGTTATGAAGTAAAGGGTTAACTCTTTACTCCAATTAATATTCATGTAAGAAATAATTACATCCTGAATATTAATTAACTGAATGTTTATGATCCTCTATGAACAAGGGACTTTTTATCATGACAGAAACTATAGAATCATATCTGTATTATATTATAAGCAAACAGAGCAGACCCTGGTCAGACAGCTCCTATAGGAGCCATTTAATCTGGGTCTACTCTGTTTGCAAAGGCATTAAAAGGTGTATCTATGGAGTAAAGGGTTAAGAAATGGGTTGGGGATTAGATAGATGTATTTGGATCAAAGTTCACTGTCCATGTGACCACTTGACATGACTGTCAGGGCCCGTTCTGCAGAAATGAAGGGGCATGATTGTCAATAGACTGATATCAGTTAAGTACCTTTCTGATACAATGTTATCAGTTTACTCTTTGAATGCTGAATTTTTCAAAGTGGAAGGATCCATCATTGTTTAATAGCAGAGTCCACTCAGTATGAAAGGGTATACATGTAATTTGCAAGAGCATGTTTAACCCTTTCCCTCATATTGACGACTTTTGACGCCTCTGTAATAGTCACTTTGTAAAACCATTGTGATAAACAGAGCATTTGCTCCTATAGGAGCAAATAATCTATTTATCACAATGATTTCGAACTACAAAATTCTAAATTTTTCTTTTTCTCTCTAGTTAATGATCCTTTTCGGTAGATTTATTCAAAGAGGTTGTATCTAAATATAGCCTATGAGGTAATGGGTTAATGACAGACAGTGTAGACACCTGTGAGAGGGCTCCTCTAGATCAGGGCCTACACTGTTTGCAAATGCAACTACACTTCCTGCATTCAAAGTGTTAAGCACCTGTCTGATTCAACCTATCATACTGGGTTCAAATAGGAAAAAAATTGCTAAAGTTTTTTCTTACTAAAATTAAACACAGGGGACAAATGGACAAAATATGTGTGAGCCCATGATAGCAGATTGCTTTGCCACTCTTTGTTTACTTATATTTATATATACTGGGTATCACCCTGTCCGTCGGTCCATCGGTCGGTCGGTCAGGAGCTCGGGGCAGTCGGTCGGTTGGTCTGTCCGCATTTGAACATTGGTGTCACAAACTTCTCTTTTCCATTTTAAAGTTACTGAATTTATATTTGATATACATAATAACCACGAATGGTAGATGTGCAAGACACAATTTTCACAATTTTGAGAGTTTTTTGCATGAAACATGGGTAGTTAAGAATATAGCATTTTTTGCAGACTCAAAGCTGTCACAATAATGTTCTTCTTCCATCCATCTGTATCTACATACATCTGTCCATCCAATTTTGTGTGAGTCATAGCCTTATTTTGCATTGACAAAAATGAAAATAATTCAGTACATTTATTTACCATGAGTACATGTTGTGTCTTGTACAAGAGCCATAACTCTTACAACAGTCTGTATTTGATAATCTCCCTTTTCTGATTTTGTTTGACACCAGGACTGCTTGCTTGTTTGTATTGTTTCATTACAGTAGAACTCCTCTAATGAGACCACTTAATAAATATGCATGGTTGTCTTTATAAGCAGGTGGTTGCTTAATGCAGGGCAAAAGTAATGCAGAAAGCTCCTCTAGGAGCTTTCTGCATTACTTTTGTCCTGCATTAAGCTACCACCTGCATCTAGCACCCAGAATTATACCTCTTTTAGGTGATCGTATTAGCGGGGTTTAACTAATTTTTATTATAATTTTCAGGTGATAGATTTGTTGAATCCTAATATGCGGAGGTACCTACAGGTGCGATGGTCTAAGAACAAAGGGTTCTACGTAGAAAACCTGTTTGTCGTGGAGTGTGAGACGGAGGACGATTTAATGGCGGTGCTCGAGGAAGGTATGTCATTGCTTCTATATACATATTACCAGAGCTACAGATAAGATGCGTAAATTAAAACATTTTCGAGAATAACTCCTTTATTTCTCCACCAAACTCTATGTTGTGACCACCAAACCCTATGTTGTGACCACTCTTTAGAATCATCTCTTCGAGACGATTCTAAAGAGTGGTCACAACATAGGATTTGGTGGAGAAATCATGATTTTTAGTATTTAAGTATGCACCATTATCTGTAGCTTTGTATTTAACAAAAGGTCAGGGTACAAGAATGTAGCCTAATCATACTAAGTATTCTGACTGACAAACTTAGGCAAATAATGCAGACCCAACTTCTTCAAGGGCTGTTCCATTCCAGCCTTTTGACACTTCTGTAAAAGTCACTTTGTTAAACCATTTTGATAAATAGAGCATTTGCACAATGGTTCAAAACTACACAATTCTGAAATTTTCCTTTTCTCTAGTAAATGCTCCTTTTTGGTAGATTTATGCAAAGAGGTTTGGTCTAATCAGGGTCTCCATTATTTGTTACTGTGTCAGTCTAATTTACTGTAATCAAAATGGTGCCCGATTGAATTATCTAGCTTTTTACAAAGTGGTTAAGAAGGGAGATTTGGTGTCTGAAAAGTTACATGAACCCTTTCCTTCTTATAAATCCCTTTTCACACCTTTGCAAACAGAGAAGACCAAAATCAGACTGCTCCTATAGGAGTCATCTGATCAGGGTCTGCTCTATTTGCTTATGACATGATATATATCTGATTCTGCAGTTTGTGTCAAACCAAAGATTACCTTGAAAATTTAGCATTATAAATATTAAGCTGAAAAATATTTATGATGTCATTATTTTTTGCATGAATATTCACCAGGGAAAGGGTTAACCCATTACCTCATAGGCTATTTTTAGATACAACCTATTTGAATAAATCTACCGAAAAGGAGCAATAACTAGAGAAGAGGAAAATTTTGGAATTTTGTAGTTTGAAACCATTGTGATAAATAGAGCATTTGCTCCTATAGGAGCAAATGCTCTATTTATCACAATGGTTTCACAAAGTGACTTCTACAGAGTCGTCAAAAGTCATCAATATAAGGGAATGGGTTAATTAGGGCATTTTAGTGAAGTAGTTGTCAAACTTATAATTCATGTATACTCTTTCATTTATGGTTTATTGATAAATACCAGGTTCCTCCCCTTGATCCATATGAATATATCTGGCAAACATGTCAGTATTTGAACAAGCCAGGTCATGATATATTAAATTGCAATTAGTATTAAGATTGATACTAGATCAATATTATTAGGACATTTTATCACCATATTATTTTACAGTGTCATAACCAAATCACACTTCGTTTATGGGTCCATGGTTTCTTGTGTCAGACATCTTTTCAAATTGCTGACCACCATTGAGATTGTCCAAAACAGTAAAACCTCTCTATAACGGCCACTAAATTGTGTTAATTAGTTGGTATTTAGGGCAGGTGGCTACTTTAAACAAGGTGACAGTAAAACAGAATGCTCCTATAGGAGCGTTCTGTTTTACTGTCACCTTGCTTTAAGCAGCCACATGCTTTTAACACAAAATACTTGATGTAATTTAGTGGCCGTTATAGAGAGGTTTAACTGTACATATTTTTTATGATCTGTTTTCTTAGCCTATCGACAGTTTCTCAAGGGGCCTATTAACCTTTTCTTATAATTTACTTTACAGTCTGCAAATACTAGCTAGGGGTCAGGGGAAGGCTATCCTGTATTTGCCAATTGGTCTGACATTTTTTATGTTGATTTACCATTAGCAAACTACTGTGAATTGTTTTGATCATTTTATAACTTTATAAAAAGACGCTTTACTCTCAGTTTCTAAGAGAAAATTGCCATCCAGTTGTCAGACTGTTTAGACCCAAATGAAATGACCTGGCAGTTACTTGGTGTCTCATCTGGATCTGAACTGTTTGCTGATGTCACAGGCTTACATTCACTGTTAGTTAACTTTAAATTTCATCAAGTATCATCTGCAGCTGTTTGAAAGCGATTTTTTATTGTTATTGTGAAAATTTATCCCATTCATTTTTTTGGTGGCACTTGAGGTTTCATTTTATTGTGGATTAGACCAACTTCAAAGAATCTCTGTTGAGTGTTGGTCAAAAGGTTATGAATGCATGGTATTTATATTTTAAACTTTAATGTATTATTGCTAATTCCCTACAAAGGAATGAGACAAAATTATTGCACCTGGTTTGCACGTTATTCCGTCTTTGCAGATTTTGTCCCAGACGAGTCTCGTCTACTACATTGATTCTATCCCTAACTTCACCAAGTATTGGGGACACCCCATCCTCCCTAATCTCCACTAGTTTGTAAAGTTGAATACATGTAATTCAGTTTAACCATTTCCCAAATCAATATTCATATATATGAATTAATGACATCATGAATATTAATTAGCAGACTTTTTATAATGGCATAGGTACCAGTACATAGTGATGATTTTTTGGTATTGGATGAAATTGTAGAGTCATCTCTATTGTAATTTCACAAGCAAACAAAGCAGATCCAGATCTGGGTCTACTCTGTTTGCAAAGAAGTAGAAAGGTATATTTATGGAGTAAAGGGTTAACCCTTTCCTCCATAAATACGCCTTTCTATGCCTCTGTAAAAGTCACATGTTGAAACCATTGTGATAAATAGAGCATTTGCTCCTATAGGAGCAAGTGCTCTATTTATCACAATGGTTTCAAACTAGAAAATTCTAAAGCTTTCCTTTTCTCTAGTTAATGCTCCTTTTCGGTAGATTTATTCAAAGTGGTTGGATCTGAAAATGACCTATGAGGGAATGGGTTAATGTATTGTATTGATCAGCTTATGTCCTGAGTGTCCTTGTTACTGGCCCTAGCAAGAAGATTCACATTAATCCCACTGGATTATCAGGGACATGGACAGAGATTGAAGACCCATGGATATATCCCCTACATTGACCAAATCCTTGCACTGGTTGACCACACTTTTACTTCAACAACACAGACTGACCTCAAATATGCTTGCTTGGTTCCCTGTTTTCACCATGGCAGAAGCTAGTAACCAGTTTTGAGTCTGAGAATGTGCAATGAATATTCCATTGTGAATATTAATTCAATTATTGTATTAACCCATTCCCTTATAGACTATTTTTAGACCCAATCTCTTTGAATAAATCTACTGAAAAGGAGCATTTACCAGAGAAAAGGAAATATCTAGAATTGTGTAGTATTGAAACCGTTTCAAAAAGTGACTTTTACAGGCGCAGAAAGGTGTATTTATGGAGGAAAGGGTTAAAATAATACAAAATAATACAACAAGGAAATCTACTGTCATGGCAAACAGTAGGTACCATGTAGGAACTGTCTGATCTGGGTCTACTCTGTTTGCAAAGGCATAAAAGGAGAATTGTCAAGCAAAGAGTTAAACTTAAAACATTTGTATTCATTCATGATTTCAAATTCGAAGTTCAGATTAGCATTAAGTGAGAAGAATGTAAATGAAGATTTTGAATTCGGTCTTTTTGTCAAATGTTAGTCTTGATTCTATTGTCCTCATTGCAATTTCGGGTCTGAACTGTGATCTGATTGTACATTGGACCATGCTTTTCATTAGCCAGGTGCAGTCTTAACCCATTCCCTCGTATGCTATTTTTAGATCCAAGCTCTTAGAATATATCTACATGTACTGAAAAGAGAATTTACTAGAGGAATGGAGTTTTTTTTATTATTTTAGAATAGTGTAGTTTTGAAACCATTGTGATAAATACTTAACCCATTACCTCATAGGCTATTTTTAGATACAACCTCTTTGAAAAAATCTACCGAAAAGGAGCATTAACTCGAGAAAAGGAAACTTTTAGAATTTTGTTGTTTGAAACCATTGTGATAAATAGAGCATTTGCTCCTATAGGAGCAAATGCTCTATTTATCACAATGGTTTCACAAAGTTACTTCTACAGAGTCGTCAAAAGTCGTCAATATGAGGTAATGGGTTAATAGAGCATTTGCTCCTATTGTTTCAAAAAGTCACTTTTACATAGCATGAGCATGCTTTTATAATTACTTGATATACAATTAATGTCTAAGAGCATGTATAAAGAATTCAAGATTATGTTAACGTTGACCTTTACATTTCATTGCCATTGGTAACAATCCAAATAATCAGGTCACTTCAGGTAAATGCTAAGTAATAAAAGGTTTAGTCACCGTAAGAGCCCTTCTACTTCACACCTCATTGAAGAAGTTTTTGACTATAAAAATATTTTCCCAAGCTTTATGCATTGTTAATAGCCTTCTTCAGTAGGTTTTTCCAAATATTATCTTAGGTTTTAGGGTCTATGCATACAGAATATCATTAATCGTGTTCCTTTCTGTATTAAATTTAATATGTACTCTGAATAATTGCCTTCAGTTAATGTTCTAATCTTCATATCCCTTAACTACATGAATTTTCATATAAGAAATAATGACATCATGAATATTAATCAGCTGAATTTTTATAATGACATGAACGCAGGAGATTTTAGCCATGGTAGAAACTGTAGAATCAGATCTGTATTGTTTAACCCTTTCCCTCATATAAACTCCTTTTCACGCATTTGCAAACAGAGTAGACCCAGATCAGACGACTCCTATAGGACCCGTCTGATCAGGGTCTGCACTGTTTGCTTTTTTGCCATGATATAGATCTGATTCTACAGTTTTTGTCAAAGCAAAGCATTTCCTTGAAATTCCCTTTCCCTGTTTGATATTCATTTAAGAAAAGAAGTCATCATGAATATTTATCAGCAGAATTTTTATAATATAAAAAATTCAAGGAAATGCCTTACTTTGACAAATACTGTAGAATCAGATCTACATCATGGCAAAAAAGCAAACAGAGCAGACCCTAATCAGATCTATATCTTGTTGTAAGCAAACAGAGCAGACCCTGATCAGATGGCTGCTATAGCAGCCATCTGATCTGGGTCTACTCTGTTTGCAAATGTGTGAAATAGTATTTTTATGAACAAATGGGCTTAATAGTAAAGCAGAGCAGACCCAGATCGGATGGCTGCTACAGGAGACATCTGATCTGGGTCTACTCTAATTTCAGAGGCATATTAAGATGTCTCTGTATGCAAAAATGTTTATCACTTACAAGCTTTCAAAGTAAATTTTTCTAAATATATCTCAGAGAGTCAAACAGTTTCATGAGACACTCGGAGCTTCCTGACAATGCAGCTGGATCCCCGCTGTTTGCATCGGGAATGAAAAATTTGCGGCTAGCATGCAATGAAGCCTTTAGTTTATCTTTAAAAATAGGATATCGCCAGGATTGCATGTTTCATGCAATCCAAGAAAACAACCTATTTATAGTATGTCAAGGTTTACCACAATCAGTCTTGTGATTTACAATGGGCAAACATCAAGAGTGATTTATGAATTGGACCTGTTTGAATTACCTCCCTTTGCTGTCAATATAACAAGTGGTTGTTTCATTGATTTTGGATTTTCGAGGGGATTTAACATTCATCGTTGTACTCACAGACACATTTTGCAAACAGACTGGATCCTGATTAGATACTGAGTAACTTGGTGTCTCATCAGAATCCAAACTGTGCTAAAGATCATGTTTCTGGCAAGATACATAAGAAACAATCTACATGTACTTTGAACATTGAAGCAGGCAACAACATTTGTTGACGACAATTGCTCAGAGTGCAGAAGAATGAATGCCCATCAAGTGTTACTAAGCTGATTACAACTATTCTATCCTGTAGAGTTATACAGAGAAATTCTCCTACGATGTAATATGTATCAAACATAGCAATAGAAAAGACTTTGGAAATGGGACCATGTTATCTGACTGTTGCTATGACAATAGCTTAGTCTTCCCTGTTGTTAACCCTTTATTCGACAGAAATGCATTTTGATGTCTTTACCTGATAGAAATGCATATTGATGTCTTTACCTGACAGAAATGCATTTTGATGTCTTTACCTGATAGAAATGCATTTTGATGTCTTTACCTGATAGAAATGCATTTCGATGTCTTTACCTGATAGAAATGCATTTTGATGTCTTTACCTGATAGAAATGCATTTCGATGTCTTTGCAAACAGGGTAGACCCAGATCAGACATCTCCTGCAAGAGATGTCTTTTGATGCCTTTGGAAATATGGTTGAACCAGATCAGACATCTTCTAGAAATGCCTTTTAACCCTTTCCCTGTTCTATGCTTATTACAAATTTCAATACCTACTGGATTTTCATGGAGAAAACAGTTGTAATGAAATGTGGAAGGTGGAACATTTTAGTCATTTTAGGAACAAAAGAAACAGATCTATCAAATTTCTTTAGCAAACAGAGCAGACCCTGATCAGACGGCTCCTCTAGGAGCCGTCTGATCTGGGTCTACTCTGTTTGCAGACGCGTGAAAACACATTTATATAAGGGAAAGGGTTAGTACCTTTGCAAACAGAGTAGACCCAGTAGAAACTGTCTGATCAAAGTCTGCTGTGCTTGCTTATGTTTGCTTATGAAATAATATAAAGTAAAACCTCTCTATAATGGCCACTAAATTGTGTTAATTAGTTGGTAATTAGGGCAGGTGGCTGCTTAAAGCAAGGTGAAAGTAGGAGCGTTCTGTTTTACTTTCACCTTGCTTTAAGCAGCCACCTGCCTTTAACACAAAATACTTGATGTAATTTAGTGTCCGTTATAGAGAGGTTTTACTGTAGATCTGATTCTATAGTTCTGCCATTGCCAAAATTTCTTTTAGTCTTGTACCATTGTAAAAATTCATCAAATTAATATGTATAACATCCTTTTTTCTGTCATGAATAGTCATTAGGTAAAGGTTTAGAGCAAAAAAGATAAGAACGATTGAATACAAAAATGAATCAAGTTTTTTATGCAGGATCTGCAGGATTTGATTTTTTTTATATGCACGCAGCAGTCACCATAATTAATTCCCTGTTTCCTGTTGAAAACTCTCTATCTGCATGTCTGTCTGTCTCTCTCAAACTCGAACTTGAATAATCAGTTTTAGAATACAAATGTAGAAGAAAGATTGCTTAACCCTTTCCTTTGCTTAACACATTTTTAAACAGAGCAAACCCAGATCAGACGGCTCCTATAGGAGCTGTCTGATCAGGGAAGCGCTGTTTGCTAATGAAATTTGATAGATCTGTTTCTTTACTTAATACAATTACTACAATGTTCCACCTTCCATATTTCATTATAAATATTATGTCCATGGATATTCAGTAAGTACATGTATAGAAATTTCGAATTATCATAGATATACACAATGTAGTATATTGTTCAAGGTGAAATAGATAAACAGCAAGAAAAGGGTCGAGTCAGGTGTATAAATCACAAAACATGCCATCTGTTGTCTACCTTCTAGCCGTTTAAGGTTTATAGTTTCTTCTAATAATAAGATACCAGCAACAAACTTGTGACTCTGCACAGTTGCAAACTGGGTTCTGCTTTTGTTACAGAAAATCAATCCCAAGGTTCTCCTATCCCCAGCAGAGACCCTTGTGATATAAGCCCTGGTGTCCAATATATTTTAGCCACTTTAAACCCTTTCAACACATAGTTCTCAAAAATCAAACAGGTCATGGTTAGTTATCATGCATATTCAGGGAATTTTTAAATGAAAAGTGTAATATGACAAACAGTGCAGACCCTGATGAGAGGGCTCCTTTAGGAGCCCTCTCATCTGGGTCTACACTGTTTGCAAAGGAATATAATAATTAATTTCCCGCTCATAGAGGGTTAAACTTTTAACATGCTAAATGATTGGCAATTTATATTGTCATCTTCAGTTTGTTTGATAGTTGACCGGTATTCTTTTCATTTTCAAAACTTGATCTGTGTTAGAAAATTTGGATCCTGATGAGATACCGAATTAATCTGCCTCTCATCTGGATCCACACTTAAGAAAAATAATCCCCAATTTGTAGACAGCTAGCTAAGATCTGACATATTGTCCAATGTTGAATCAACTGTATCAATAGTATAGTGTCTTTTACATTTTGTGCCTCTTCACATCACTTTATAGTCATTACCAAGGGCCAATCATGCCAGTAATACTAACATTAGCACTTACCAAAATTACCCGAAGTATTCCGACACCCAATCTCCTCTCTCTACGAAAGTAAACCAATTTGGGATCATTTTTATAACTTTAAGTTAGACTGACATAGTAGCAAGCAGTGTAGAACCTTCTAGAGCCTTTTGGTATATGGGTCTGAACCATTTGCATGTTTTTGTCTATCTGAATATTTAGGGTAATTCGGGTATTTGGATATGAAATAATGCATATACTTCTCTAGAATTACCTCAACATGTTTAATATCTTTGTATTGTTGAACAAACACATAGGAAGAATTGCGACAGTCTTTACAATCTGTTCGTATCTAATCATACAAATCAAGACAATAGATTATTCTTTAGCGATCTCTTGATATCAAAAAGCCAGAATCGATATGGGCTCAGTTCCATTGTACCAATCTGTATGATAACGTCAGGCTGTCAGAAAATTGAACTTAGATGTGTTTTGTTATATTCACAAAAACATTTTTATACGCTGCAGATTGAAGATTAATATTCTCATTTGAAAAGAGATTGGGAAATTTTATTTGTGTATCTTTAAATGGGAATAATAATATGTGAGAGGTCAGGAAAGCTTTGCGGCAATTGGTTGTTCTTGTATTCAGAGAGCTGTCATCTTTAGGTGTATATTAAATCGTTCTGGTGTGAACTATGACGAATTACAATGGATGGCAAGCCTGTTTCTGACATGAACAGTTGAAATGGAGTTACAGAAAATAAACTGATTCAAATTGTAGTGATGAAAATTGTCTTGAAATTTAGAAAACACATACAAGTGCTCAATTAAGCAGATATTTGGATATTTTTATAATATTTTCATGGATTTTTTAAGAAAGGTTAAAGCAAATGGAACAGGGTATAAGTGTTGCATATAACAGTGTATGCCCCCAAGATCTTGATTTTTTGTCTTCCAGTTTGTTTCTTTGGTTGTTTGTTGGTCTGTCTGAAATTAAACCAGGCCATATTTTTTCAGAACTATATAGAGACTTCTTACTTGGCATGTATACTCATCTCATGTGAATCTGCAACTTTTGAGTGTTGCCATGCCAAGGTCAAGGTCAAACTTCAAGATTTTATGTCAAGCACCTGTTGGGGGCATTGCATTTCACAAATACATCTTAGTTTGAAAGTTCACAAGAAGTACTCATGTAATGATTGGTGAAAGAAAGTATTTTCTTGTCATTTTCGACTATCCAGGCTGTTACAAGATTGTTGACAAATTTATTTTATTTTCCTCAAAAGTATTAATCCATTACAACAAAACAGTTATTGTTATTCACTAAGTTGGATCATTCTAATTATCAATCTTTCATAAATTATATTCAAGTAGATATTCTATCTGACTTGGAAAACAAAAACTTTCCATTTCACCTTTTGTTGAATAACTGGCTGTGCGTTCAGTCGTTAATTAGACAATGAAATTGATACATGTACATATATATCAGGGACAATAAGGCAAGTATTCACTAGGTAATACCAGAGTATGAAAGATATACAAATTACAGGCAAGGAGCTGTTCGCCTTCTGAAAGGCAAATTGAATTTCATCTGACTTCAGATACTTATAACATCGCAAAGAGGAATAAATTTACATGAGACAGACTGATTCAATACAAGAACAATACGTGTGTAAACAATGCCAGATTTACAGGAAACTTTATTCTTTGGATTTGCGGAGGGTAGTTTATTTGACAAAGCAATACTGTACTGTCAAATGAAACAATACAAGTAATGATAATCGGCTAGGTGAAAAGAAAGTCAATATTTAGTCACAGAATTGATCCAACAAATTTGTGAATGGTTTGAGCAGATTTTCCTTATTTCCTGTTGTCATTTATGTGCAGCGACTAGATCTGAATGGAAATATTTGCATGGGATGTTTATGACGCTATTAAAGACGAATACTCTTAATGGGGAAAACATATTACACTATAAAAGCTTAGCTCTTAAAGCTGCTTGTGACAGGATTGTGTAATTAATGTGGTCAAATTGGAGATAAAAATGGCTTAAACTGCCACGATTCGAACTGTTATCAAAATTGATTTAGTCAATCACAGTGAATTGGAAATTTATTGGGGAAATTGGATGTCACTTATCATAAACAGAAATCTTCAGAGTGATTAAGTGGATTAACTTGTGAAATGCCCCTGTAAGACTGTGGCTCTTTAGTAGGGCTTCAAGTGTATGTTCCTCTACACCTTGGAATGCCCGAAAATCTGTTAATATTTGTAACAGAAAAATCTATGACATCTGAGAAACAAGCACTTCAGATTTATCCAGGATATAATTATTGTATTTCTTATCTTGGTCTAGTATAGGAACCAAAGGCAAGTGGATATAATCATCAAATACAACTGCAAACAGTTACAGAGACGGTCATTAAACATCCCCAAATTGGTATTTAAACAGAAGTTTCTGCCAAGTTTGTCTAAGGCACTGATTTAAATTGCAAATTGACCGCTGAGTGTATACCCCAGACCCTAAAATTACTTTTCGGTCATTGTATGGAACGTAAAGAAAGTCAGTTATTGCCAAAATGAGAAAATAGAATTGTCCCAGGCATTTAGTGTATAGACAAACAATTGTTTGACTGGAGTTATTTGTTTGGCGTACATAATGGTGTAATTGTAGACTGGTTAAATGGCTGAATATGTAGATAAAAACTGAATGTTGACATTTTTCATTTGACAACATCAAGTCCACAAATATAATCAGCTGTAAACTGAAGTGAAAAATAAACAATGTTGAAAACTCAACCCCGACCAGCTCACTTTACAAGGCGGCTTGACAGGTCAGTGGTGGAGAAGACAAAGTATGCAAATAATCCAACACAGCAGTATTTGGATGTGGCCTTGTCAAGAGGCAGTGCTGACTTGGAAGAAAATAGGAATAAAGTAAACAAGCAGGGAAAATATTCTGTGAAAGGACTTCCAAATGTAGGTAAAAATCAGATACCTAAAGGAACTGTACCAGTTAGTAAAACTGCTAGTAAGGTAACAACAGGCGGTGCAGAGAAGAGAGTTGGAGGGGTAAACAAGCAAGAGGCTAGTGCTAAAACTACAAAAACCACAAAATTTGAACCAAAGAAGGAAACAGCCCAAACATTTAAACAAAGGTCGAATTTTGAAAGCCTCAAGAACCAGAAACTGTACCAGGAATTGGATCAGATGCTTGCTGGTAAACACAGTGTGGCCTACCCACCTCCACAAGCATTGAAACAAGAGCTGAAACAAGAAAATACAACAAAACAAGCAGCACGGCGTGATAAGGTAAATTTGGTTACCAAAGACAACATTTATCATGGAATTTCAAGGCAAATAAAAGATAAGCCTTTTGGAAGTTACAATGGTCAGCCAGTTCCTCCACTTCAGAAGAAGGGGAGTATAGCACTAGAGAGTGAAACATGGCATTCAAGGGAACTGAAGGCAACACAACGACTGCAACAATTGGAAAAGATAGACAATTTCCATCAAGGTGACTTTACCAGAAGAACAAGACTGTTCGATACCAAACCAGTGGAAAATAGACAGACTATTGGTGTTCCTCTTCACACAGTTAACACTGGTGGTAGACGTCATATCATTGCAGATATTCCTATTTATGTGCCACAACATGGACCTGGGAATCACAGCAATCAGCCAGTGGTGACAAACATTCAAGCTGTGCCAGTAGATAGAGTATTTCAAAATACAATACCTGATGCATATGCTGGAGCTGGAGCTGACGTATCTAACAGAGGTAAACAGCCTCATGCACCAGAAGGAATAGCAATACCACAGCACAGAGGAACGGTTCCTATTGAAAATTCAGATAATCCTTATGCCATCTACAATGATCCAGTTACAGCAAGACTTCACCTTGATAGAGCAGAGAAAGAAAGAGATCAGCTAGAGAAGGAAAACCTTAAGTACTTCGATATTGATCCTTCAAGTGAGCTTAATTTATCATCATCCAGAAACTTATCACAATACATACCTGAGAGCTCTGGACGAAGAGACAAAACACTCATGTCAGACCCAGGTCCAGGCAGGAATGTACCAGTTTCTTCAGATGGCCTTGAAGATCTAAAGTACAGCCCAGAAGGATATTTAGCTGAAAAGCGTCGCCAACATCGACTAGAGAAGGAGACCAAAATGCAACAGCGATATAGTCCAAGTCACGGAATGGAAAGTATCAAAGATGAATGGGGACATGAAAGCTTCAGGGATCGTTATAGTAACCGTGAGCCAAAGGAGAGCAGTTTTAAACCTGACATAGGTAGAAGGCCTGTTGACAGGGAGAATTCATGGGTAAGAGATTCAGGAGAAACTGCAAGATCTGTTGACATGAGAACATATCGTAAACCAGAAACTAGATTTAGTGGAAACACTTATAGCATACCAATGGGAATGGATCCCAGGGCTCAGTCTCCTGCACTGGCAGCAAGAGAACAAGGAAGGGAAACAAACAGATCCTATCAAATCCTGGCAGATATCAGAGATAGGGACAGGTACAGTGACAGAAATACATATAGAGTTGATGATGGAGAGAGGGAAAGAAATAGAAGAACTTATGACAAGGAAATGCAGCAAGGATATGCACATCATTTAGCCAGAGAAAGAGAAGTAAATGAAGAAGAAATATCATACAATGAGCACAGTCCAGACTATCGTTCAAGATATGTGGAAAGCTCTGAATATCCTACAGGCTCAGGTTACGCTCATGATGCAGGTTACATGACAAACAGAGAATCTGCTGACAGAAGACCTGAGCAAGACAACAATAAAGGAGGTTACAGCAAGAGAAGCAGAGATGAAAGAAAGGAAAATGACCTGATTGATTCTGCACAGAGAAAGCAAAGGGAAGGTGATAAGAAAGTGCAGTATGTTCTGAGAACCAAGAGTGGATTGTCTAAATCACAATTGTCACAGAGAAGTGGGGATCTACCAGAGAACGTACCGCCATCATCTACAGAAATGATGAGACGAGATGATAGATCTTCACAGCCTGAGGTCAAGTCATCTGGTACTACTAGAGAAGACAATAGAATCAATCCCCAAAGCTTGCCTAGACAGGATCCAATAGGAAGTGAAAAGACCAAGGCTAATGTTCAAGAGGGGAGAGATTCAATGGCCTATCCAAAATCTGAAGAGAGAGAAAAGGCCAGTTCAAAGGACAATGATGATTTAAGCAAATACTTTGATGATGCAGATGATCCTAAAAGTCAGTCCAATAAAATCCCATTCTATTCCGACAATATCAGTAGATACTCCAAACAGAAGAATGATCTCAGGAATGGGGACATAATGACCATGACTCCTGTACAAGAAACATCAATAAGACATTCAGAAGATGATGCCCCAAGCCATGCAGAAGGCAATGAAGATGGACAGAAATACAAGGCTGACCATGATCAGGATGAAGACAAAGTAGATCCATATGCAAGAGATGACAGAAAAGATGGTAAATATGTTGGAAGAAATGCCTCAAATTTGCTTGATAACACAACACCCAAACTGGAACTTCTAAAGAGTAGATATCCATCATCAACCTTTAACAAGCACTATATTGAAGAAGATAGGCGTTCTCCATGGAAAAAAGAGAGAGATAGGCCAAATGAAAATCAAGATACCAAACCAGAGGGCCCAGATTTTTCTGATGTGGGCAAGGACTCTGGAAAAAAACGAGAGGGTAAAGGTGAAACCTCTGTTGAGTACATAAAAGAAAGAATCAGGGAAAAAACTTTAGAAAAAATGAGGGAGAAAGGTAAAGAAATGTCAAGGGAGAAATTGTTTAGGACTGCTAAAGAAAAGACTATGGATAGTCAGGGTCCTGACGTTGAGGATAAACCAGACACTGGTGGTAGGGACAAATATAAAATACCTAATAATATAGATGATATTGAGACAGAGATTGAAGAGAAGGAGTTATATGTTTGTTATCTGATGACTGAGAGTGGGGATGCCATTGGTCCCTTGAGACTGGACATTGATGATGTGCAAATTGGACTTCCAAAGCCTCTAGAGAAATCTGAGCAGGATAAAGATGCTGAAGGTAAATATTTGCTGATGATAAAAGGTTTTACTAGTATTGCCGATACAAATAGTCTGGCACAATGGTTGGTGTAGTGCCATAGCCCTATTGTCTTCGTTTTTGCTTAAGTTATATAAAAAAATTGACATTTTGTCAGTTTCAACATCAGTATAGCTATCCATTCAAACTTAACACTGTTGTTGACAATCACGAGGACCACTACATGATAAAGGACCATTACTCTATCATGCATATTGAAATAGTTACAGTTCTTTAACCCAATCCCTCATAGGCTATTTTTAGATCCAACCTCTTTGAATATACATGTATCTACCAAAAAGGAGCATTAACTAGAGAAAAGGGAAATTTTAGAATTATGTAGTATTGAAACCATTGTGATAAATAGAGCATTTGCTCCTATGGAACAAATGCTCTATTTACCACAATGGTTTCAAAAAGTGACTTTTACAGAGGCGTAGAAAGGCGTATTTATGGAGGAAAGGGTTAAAACATTATTTCATGAGAACACGAGCATCGGCATCCGTATGATATACTATTATATTAGGGTGGTTTTTTTTCATTGTCACACTCTTGAATTGTTGAAAGTTGGCATATGCATATATAGAGATCTGTATTGGAATTTATTTGTAGATTGCTTCAGTAAATATCAAGGTCACTTACACATTAAACCTAGCTTAGGCAGAATATGATTTTATTTGAATTTACACATATAAAACGTAAGTTTTATCACTAGAAGATTTTTATATAATTATAGAAAATGTTTCTGTACATGCTAATTCCAATGACATTAATTCTTTGAGTTCATTTTCTTGTATTAAAAGCAAAATATAAATCACCCATTGGAGCATTCTGCATTACTTTCATTCTGCATTAAGCTACTACTTATTTCAAAGATTGTTATTTTGACTATCTTTAACCCTTTCCTCCATAAATACGCCTTTCTACGCCTCTGTAAAAGTAACCTATTGAAACCATTGTGATAAATAGAGCATTTGCTCCTGTAGGAGCAAATGCTCTATTTATCACAATGGTTTCAAATTACAAAATTCTAAAAAAATTACTTTTCTCTAGTTAATGCTCCTTTTCGGTAGATTTATTCAAAGTGTATGGATCTAAAAATAGCCTATGAGGGAATGGGTTAAGCGATGGTTTAACCCTTTACTTCATGAATATTCATGCAAGAAGTAATGACATCATGAATATTAATTCACTGAATGTTTACAATGGTTGTATACACATTGCAATTTTTTATGATAATAACAGGAAATGTAGAAGCGTATCTATATCATTACATAAGCAGGCAGAGCAGACCCTAATCAGACAACTCCTACAGGAGCTGTCTGATTTAGGTCTGTTTTGTTTGCAAAGCCATAAAAAGGTCATACGGCTCCTGTAGTAGCCGTCTGATCAGGGTCTGTTCTGTTTGCTTATGAGAATTAATAGATCTCATCATGCAGTTTCTACAATAGTGAAAGAATTCCCTTTTCCATGTTCTATATGATTTATTATGGCCATGAATATTCATGAGGTGAAGAAATCTTGAATAAATGTTAAACAGGGATTATGGGATTAACCCTTTCCACCATAAATACGCCTTTCTAGCCTCTATAAAAGTCACCTGTTGAAACCATTGTGATAAATAGAGCATTTGCTCCAATAGGAGCAAATGCTCTATTTATCACAATGGTTTTAAACTACAAAATTCTAAAAAAAAATCCTTTTCTCTAGTTAATGCTCCTTTTCAGTAAGTGGTTGGATCTAAAAATAGTCTATGAGAGAATGGGTTAAATGTTACAGTCGAGATACTATATGACATTCAAATGCAAGGACAGTATTACAGTTCCACCTATGCCACAATTGTTGCCAATGACAAAAAAGTTCTATTTGTATATTCAGATCATTGAAAAATGTTATTGTATAATCTGACACCTTATTGTAGGATTCATTTTCTGTATTTGGGATACAAAAAAAAAAAATCAGCTTTTTTCTTCTACCATGTTGACAGAGCGTTCTGAAATAACATGTTCTTGCCTCCAGTCTATGAAAGTGACTGTGCTTATTCAAATAAAACACCCATGTCTATAAAGAGACGAAAATTAGATTTCTTTCATTCTCTTGTAAACTTCTGAAGTGTTTATTGACTTAACCTCAAATAACGGAGCAGTTGCATAGAGCTCTGTGATATATCTATCTAAATCTTGTCGCGGAAATGTAATTGCATTTACAATTATATTGACTGAACCTCCTACAATAGCAGAGACTGCTCCAACAATAAATCGATCAGAAAAATAGCCCATCGAGATTGGTTATTGGTGATTGGAAGGTTTATTGTTCCTGTCACAATGAATTGATCAGGTAAACACGTCTTGTGGACGCATTTCCTAGGGAGCAAAAAATCCTTTCATCTATAAAATCTTGTCACTTAGCATGTTAACTATTGCTAAGTAACTGTCATCAAGGAAGAGAATGTCCTTTGATTCAAACCTGAACATTTTCATGAACATGAAAATAAGAGCAAAGTGTAGATCAGTTTTTACTTTTCCTGGCATTTTCATTGTTGTATTATCCTGTCATTTTTTTCATCGGACATTTAACTACTCAAGCAGCTGATCTGTGTCTTAGCTGCTTGTATCTATAATGCACAAAGAGATTGATTTGCTTGCTAAATTATCTGAGCAACAGATAAAGGTGCGTATTCAAATACTAAAATCGTCATTTCTCCACCAAACCCTATGTTGTGACCACTCTTTAGAATCGTCTTGAAGAGACGATTCTAAAGAGTGGTCACAACATAGGGTTTGGTGGAGAAATAAAAAAATTATTCCTGAAAATGTTTTAATTTATGCATCTTATCTGGACCTCTGGTTATTGTATTTTGAAAGAAACTGTCCACTGCCAAAGTCTTAAAATACTTGATTAGAGTATGAAATACATGTAGTTGAAAAGTCGAGTTACCCTAATTTCCCTAAGTATTCTGACAAAATTAGGTAAACAGCGCAGACCCAGATCATATGGCTCCTGAAGGAGCAGTCTGATCAAGGTCAACACTATTAGCAATTATGTCAGTCTAATTTAACCCTTTACTCGATGAATATTTATGTATGAAAAAATGACATCATGAATACTAATTAGATTATTTGTAATAATGGCACATAAACACAGGAAATTTTGACCTTGGCAGAAACTGTAGAATCATAATCTATATTATATCATAAGCGAACAGAGTTGACCCTGATTAGACAGCTCCTACAGGAGCCATCTGATCTGGGTCTACTCTGTTTGCAAAGGCGTAGAAAGGTGTATTTATGGAGTAAAGGGTTATCAAATTGGTGCCAAATTATTTGGCTTTACAAATTGATGAAGAGAGAAGACTGGGTGTCCCGATACTTAGCATAATTAGAGTACTTGTCACAAAACTGTTTTCATAGACAGACAGGCAAATATTTAATTGACAGTTATATGTCTTTAGTAATTACTCTTTTCAGATTGTTGATGACAATCAGCATTGAAGATTATGTCAATCAATCTTACAGTTACCGTATTTGTACCCCACACAACGAAGTTTCTCGTAGCATATAGTTTTTGAACTATTACAGTAAAGCCCCTCTAATGCGACTACCAAAAATGGGCATAATTCTGGGTGACGGCAGGACTGGTGGTAGCTTAATGCCGGACAAAAGTTATGCAGAAAGCTCCTTTTGGAGCTTTCTGCATAACTTTTGTCCTGCATTAAGCAGCCACCTGCTTATAAAGAAGGAAATGTTTATTCATTAAGTAGTTGCATTAGAGGGATTCTCCTGTACATTGTTACTCATCTAGCACTTTCATTTCTTGACCAATGTATTTCAAATTTGCTTTACGAGTCGTCATGAATAAAAGCTTGGATGAATTTGATTTCAGAGAAATCTGTCATAGGGAACCACTTTCTTATCTCTGACAATGTGGCGGCATGGGGTGTGTGAGCTTGTTCACAAAAGTTCTATAATTACTCTAAGTATTGGGAGACCCAATCTCTCCTCTCGTCACAAGTTTATGAATTTGAATAAGTCAATTTGGCACCATGTTGATAATACTTGAATGAGACTGACATGGTAGCAAACAGTGAAGACTCCTAATACTTACAGGAGCTGTTTGATTTGGGCCTTTACTATTCTTTTTGCCTATGTCAGTCTGAATACTTACTGCAATTATAATACATAATACAATAGAGAGAGTTTCGTGATTTAACTCTTAGCCTAAACCATTCATACAAGAAATAATGACATCAAGAATATCAATTTGATTATTGTCACAACAGCAGGAATTTTGTGCCAGACATTTTAGATCCTGATATGACTCTGAATGTTTAGGTGTCTCATCAGGATGCCAACTGGTTCTATTATCACAAAAATTGAAAATCTACATCAGCTTTCAAAGATTAGATTGCTTTGTACTAGATTTACTCTAAGTATTGAGACACTCAATCTTTCCATTCCTACTGTTTGTTAAACTAAATCATTCAAATTGAAACTGCTTTGATAACTTTAACACTTTCAACCGAGGGCACTGGCATGCACTGTAATTTGCACACAATGTAGACCCAGATTAGAGGGCTCCTAGAGGAGCCCTCTGATCAGGGTCTGCACTGTTTGTCATTCATTTCCCTCATATAAACGTGTTTTCACACATTTGAAAACGGAGTAGACCAAGATCATGTCTGATCAGGGCCTGCTCTGTTTGCTTATGGAATTTGAAAGATCTGTTTCTTTACTTTTTAAAATGGCTACAATGTTCCACCTTCCGTATTTCATTGTAACTATTTTGTCTATGAATATTTAGTAGGTATTGAAATGTGTAATAAACATAGAACAGGGAAAGGGCTTAGTGGACTCTATAGTTTAACACTGATGGGCTATTCCATTCAGTATTGAAAGGGTTAAACTAGACTGACCTGTATAGAGGCACTTTGATCTGGGTCTACACTGATTGCCTAATTAAGTTTGTCTGATATATACTTATGGTGTCTTAATACTTATGTAAATTAGATTGATCCATTCCCTCATAAAGACAACTTTTCAAGCAATTAGGAGCCATCTGATCAGGGTCTGCTGTGTTTGCTTATGTTATAATATAGATCTGATTCTACAATTTCTGACTGAGCCAATATGTCTTGTGTTCATATGTCATTGTGGTAAATAATCTAATTAATAGTCATGGTGTCATTATTTCTTACATAAATATTGAACAGGGAAAGGGTTAACACTATTGGTTCCTAATAGAATCATTTCTAATTGGCATATAGTTGACCAATAAGTATAAAAATAAAAAAAGTCCTGTTATATTTTTATTATGTTTTATTGAGAAAAAAAACTTGGGACCACAATTCACACTTCAATGAAATTCATTGTAAGGATGAAAATACCTTTAGGAAAAAAGTGATTAATATGGATTTAATACCTTTTGAATACCAACAGAGATTTTGTGATAGCCTTATGCAATGCAATAGTTTTGAACCAGATCAGACACGTAATCACTTTGTGTCTCATCAGAATCCATATTGTATGGCACTATAGTCAGGTTGTTGTTTTTTTAAAAAACAAAGTGAGTAGCAATAAAAAAGAATAAACTTTAGCTGATGACAGTTTTTGCAGATTTTAGTGACTGTGTGTGAAATGAGTTAATAATGATCTTCATGAATGCTATTGTTTACAATATGTCATGGTGAAAACATGTAGTGGTGAAAACAAAGACATATAATGATCATAAGGATAAATGGGGAAAAAAGATTTAATGTCATACCCAATAAAGATAAATGGGGAAATATTTAATGGTTATACCTCATAGAAATGAATGGGGAGGGCATTTAGTAGTTGTTGGGTACAATTAACCCTTTACTCCATGACTACTCATGTGAGAAATAATGACATTATGAATATTAATTAGTAAATTCTTAATATCTCTGCAAACAGAGTAGACCCAGATCCTGTAGGAGGATGGAACTAAAAAAAGCCTATTAGGGACAAAAGTAATGCAGAATGCTCCATTTTTGCTGCATGTGTGTCCTGCATTAACCCGTTACTCCATAAATACGCCTTTAAACACCTTTGCAAACAGAGTAGACCCAGATCAGACGGCTCCTATAGGAGCCGTCTGATCAGGGTTTGCTCTGTTTGCTTATGATAGAATATATATATATATGATATACTACAGTTTCTGCCATAGCCAAAACTTCCTGTGTCCATGTGCTATTATAACAATTAATCTAATTAATATTCATGATGTCATTATTTCTTCCATGAATATTCATGGAGTAAAGGGTTGGAAAAAACTGAAGATAAAACTGCATGAATATTTAGCAAATGTTCACAACCAGCAATTTCTTTGATTAAGCCTTTTCCTCATATAAACGTGTTTTCACGCATTTGCAAACAGAGAAGACCCAGTTCAGACGGCTCCTACAGGAGCTGTCTGATCAGGATCTACTCTGTTTGCTAATAGAATTTCAAAGATCTGTGTCTTTACTTTCTAAAATGACTACAATTTTCCATCTTCCATATTTCGTTATAATCATTTTATCTATGAATATTCAGGTATTGAAATTTGGAATTAACACAGAACAGGGAGAGGGTTAAGCAAATGTTCATAGCCAGTAATTTCTCTGATAATGGGTTAAAAGTATTGAAACAAACATTTTTTCTACTTTGGAGTTAAATGCAGATCTTGTTGGTTATACTAACACTTGCTTTACATTTTTAGATGTTAAACTTGTGCCTAGTAGCAATGTAAGAAAAGTAACTCTAGTGTTCATGTTTGTAGATATCTCATATTTATATGAGTTGCTTCCCTTTATTTACAATATCTAGTTTGCATTTTGTATTCAGTATATGGCAACCACATTGCCATGGAGTAAACCTTTGCCTCATACGTACGCCTTGTCATGCCTTATCAGAGTAAACCCAGATCAGACAGCTCTCAGTTTGATTATGGCATAATATAGATCTGATTCTACACTTTCTGCCATGGCCAAAAAATCTTATGAGGGTTAACTGTTTCCCTGTTCTATGATTAGTCCCAATTTCAGTACTTACTGAAAATTCATAGACAAAATAGTTAAAATTAAATATGGAAGGTGGAACATTGTAGCCATTTCAGAAACTAAAGAAACATATCTATTAACTTCCGTAAGCAAACAGAGCAGACCCAGATCAGATGGCTCCTCTAGGAGCCATCTGATCTGGGTCTTCTCTGTTTGCAAATGCCAAGAGAGGAAAAAGGGTTCACCCTTTCCTTCATTTAAAGGCCTTTTCACATATTTGTAAACAGAGAGCTGTCTGATCAGGGTCGGCTCTGTTTGCTTATGGAATTATAATAGATCTGACTCTTCGGTTTCTGCCAATACCAAAATACACTCTTGTGTACATAAGCCATTATAAAAATTCAGCTAATAAATATTCATGATGCCATTATTTCTTACATGAATATTGAACAGGGAAAGGGTTAAGAAGCATGATGATAGTTGAATTTGTACAATGTGTTTCAGAAGTTGAACTCCTCTGAAAGTGATGAATGAGTGTACAGTAAAACCCTGCTAATGCGACCACCTAAAAGAGGTATAATTCTGGGTGCTAGATGCAGGTGGTAGCTTAATGCAGGACAAAAGTAATGCAGAAAGCTCCTAGAGGAGCTTTCTGCATTACTTTTGTCCTGCATTAAGCAGCCATCTGCTTATAAAGACACCCATGTTTATTCATTAAGTGGTCGCATTAGAGGGGTTCTACTGTACAATCTTTGCAAACCATTAGATCTAGCTGAGTTGAACACACTATGGTAAGGAAAAGAATGAAATATCAAAATTTAGCATAAAACTTTAGTAGATGACAAATTTTGAAAAGAGATAAAAGACACTAAGAATTGATAAGTTCAAGGGAGCAGGGAGTAAAAATTATACTTTATATACAAAGCTTCAATTTTTTTCAGGTATGCGTAACAGACAGACAGGGTCTCATGGGCTGAACGAGTTCTCTAGTCGCAGTCACAGTATGCTCATGTTAACAATCGACTCTGAACAACAGGACCCGGATGATGAGAACCTCTATATTACCAAGAGAGGAAAACTCACCTTTGTGGATCTGGCTGGTGAGTATGGAGTTGTCTTCCTTTGCTTGCATTTTTTAAGTGATTAACCCTCTAAATGGTGACCTCAGTAAGGTCAGTTTAACCCATTCCCTCATAGGTTATTTTTAGATACAACCTCTATGGATAAACCTACCGAAAAGGAACATTAACTAGAGAAAAGGAAAATTTTAGAATTTTGTGGTTTGAAACCATTGTGATAAATAGAGCATTTGCTCCTATAGGAGCAAATGCTCTATTTATCACAATGGTTTCACAAAGTGACTTTACAGACTCGTCAAAAGTTGTCAATATGAGGGAAAGGGATAAAAGTAGGATTTTGAACTGCAAACAGTGCAGACTGCTAAAGATGTAGTAACTCAGTTTCACATGAGAATCCAAACTGTTTTCACTCAGACATTTATTTTAATCCTCTACCCTTATCCAGCTATAAAATAAAAGTAGGCAAATTTGCACCAGATAAAGTTTAACCCTTTCCTTCATATAAATGCCTTTTCATGCTTTTGCAAACAGAGAAGACCCAGATCAGACAGCTCCTGTAGGAATGAATGATAGTGAAAAAAATTGCTATATTCACAATTTAATTGACATTTATGATGTCATTATTTTTTTTCAATGGATATTCATATTGAGTTCTGCCATGGCTAAAATTCCATCATAAAACTTCAGCTAATCAATATTCATACATATATTATTTATTACATGAATATTTATAAGAGTAAAGGGTTAATGCTATTTCTGCATGTTGTTGTTGTTACTTACCTGTCCTTTTTGTTTGTTTCAGGGAGTGAAAAAGTGAAGGACTCCAACTCAACAGCAGATACTCTGGTAGAATCCAACAGTATAAACAAGAGTTTGCTAGTGTTAGGTAAGGATACACACTGCTTCACATCTATGGATGTGGATAGAAGTCATTACATAGATACAGTAAAACCCCTCTAAACCGGACGTTAAATTTTAGTATAAATATTGGTTTTGGAGACAGGTGGCAGCTTAATGCAGGGTGAAAGTTACATGCAGAAAGCTCCTCTAGGAGCTTTCTGCATGACTTTCATCCTGCATTAAGCAGCTACCTGCCTAAAAGTATCTTCTAAAAGTATACTTCTACTAGAATTCTGGTTTAGAGGGGTTGTACTGTATTCCCTCTGTCCATCCATCTACATGGGGATCTCTCTAGACATCTGCGCCATTACGGGAAATGTATTATTGTGGCAGCCATCTTTATTGTCGTATTCTGTTTTAATTAAGACTCTTCTTAGATGATAAAATAAAATCTTTATAAAGAAATGCTATAATAGCTATAACTTGCTGACATAAATGGTTTAAACCATCTCTTTCTATTCACATCTTGACTGAAATTTGATCCAACAATTGTTTCTTTAGCCCTTTACTCCATGCTTAAAAGTACGGTAGTAACTCTGCTTTCTATCAAGATCCAAACTGTTAGAACCCTTTACTCTATGGTGTATAATGGCACATGAACACAGTACATTTTGTCCATGGCAGAATATAAAGAATCATATCAATACAGTAAATCTGTCTATAACGGCAACTAAATTGTGTTAATTAGTTGGTATTTAGCGCAGGTGGCTGCTTAAAGCAAGGTGAAAGTTTCTGTTTTACTTTCACCTTGCTTTAAGCAGTCACCTGCCTTTAACACAAAATACTTGATGTAATTTAGTGGCCATTATAGAGAGGTTTTACTGTATCATATCATAAGCAGACAGAGCAGACCAAGATCAGATGGCTCCTATTGGAGCCATCTGACCTGGGTCTAACTCTGCAAAAAGGCGTATTTATTGAGTAAAGGGTTAATGATGTAAATTAAATAGAAACATAAGCATGTTAGCAGCATTAGTCTTGAATAACAATATACCTGTACCATTGATTTGTTTCTGCAGGTAACTGTATATCATCACTTGGTGACCATAAAAGACGACAAGGCCATATACCATACAGAGACAGCAAGCTCACCAAACTTTTAGCAGACAGTCTCGGCGGAAACGGAGTCACACTAATGGTAAGTATCGATACTGATTCCCATGGTTAGTCTCACATATTTGTAGGTGGCGGTGGTCTAGTGGTAACACGCTTGACTATCAGTCTGGAGGTCCGGGGTTCAAATCCCGGTCCCTCCCGGAAATTTCAGAGACGCTTTTCCGTGTCTCCCACCCACACATCCTCTCCACCCAGGGGTTAAAATGGGTACCTGTGAGGGTCACTCGCCGGTACTGCGGCTGCATGATTGCGCCATATGTTAGCAGTGCTCAATATTGTAGGCCAATGACTCAATGACCAGGGGAGTAAATGTACAGTCGGCTGAGCGGTCATTCGGACTGAAAGTAGACTATAACTTGGTACTTTACATATTGTAGACTGCCAAAAAAAACACCATGTCTTGAAGCTACCTAACTGCATTGCGACTGTTTTGTAGCAGAAACTGAATGTCAAACAGATTAATCTCAATCAAACAGACATTAATTATGAGTTTGATGATCAGGAACCAAACTGTTTTTAGATGATTGTTTGCTTCAACCCATTCCTCCATAGGCTAATTTTAGACCCAACCTCTTTGAATGAATCTACCCAAAAGGAGCATTTACTAGAGAAAAGTAAAATTTTAGAATTTTGTAGTTTGAAACCATTGTGATAAATAGAGCATTTGCTCCTATAGGAGCAAATGCTCTCTTTATCACAATGGTTTCAAGAAGTGGTTATTACAGAGGCGTAGAAAGGCATATTTATGGAGGAAAGGGTTAAAGTTGTATTAACTCTTTCCTTCCTATAAACACGTTTTCACACATATGCAAACAGAGTATACCCAGATCAGACGGCTTCTATATTAACATGATATAGATCTAATTCTACAGTTTGTGTCAAAGCAACAAATTCCTGAAAAATTTGATATTCTAAAAATTCAGCTAATAAATATTCATGATGTCATTATTTCTTACATGAATATTGAACATGGAAGGGTTTCCAATATTTGTTTTGTCTGTTGCAACTTTGGAAATCAGACCATTAGAGAGTTTTCCATCGACTTAATTCAAATGCTGTCTGACGTAAATTGTTAGTCTATCACCGGAACAGATTGCTGTGCTAAAATCCCCATTGATCCGACCACCAGCTGTGATTTCAATCACTTCAGAATTTGTCAATGGTCTACCATATCCTATGATGAAATTGTGCATTAAATAGCCTGATAAAGAGTCTCTTTCAGAGGTGACAGGGTTTAAATGGATGTGAGAACTATTAGAAGAAAATATATGGCTTAACCCTTTCCCTCATATAAACGTGTTTTCACTATTTGCTAACAGAGTAAACCCAGATCAGACGGCTCCTAGAGGAGCCGTCTGATCAGAGTCTACTCTGTTTGCTAATAGAATTTGATAGATCTGGTTCTTTACTTTCTAAAATGTCTACAATGTTTCACCTTCCATATTTCATTATACATGTATCTATTTTTTAATGAATATTTGGTAAGTATTCAAATTAGGCCTAAATACAGAACAGGGAAAGGGTTAACCTTCAGGACTCTACACTCAAACGTTTGATAACATTTGTGAAGAGTTTGGATCAAGATGAGACACCAAATAACTCGATATCTCATCATGATCCAAACTGTCTGACACTCTGATTGTATTATCTAAACTAAATTGTAGAAATAATTTATCTGACAATTGCTACTGATAGCACTTTTAGTGAATAAAAATTCTAAGAGTGTATCGTAACTTAACCCTTTGTCTGATGAATATTCACGGAAGAATACCGGTACATACATTATAAATACTACAGTTGAACCTGTCTTAAGTGACCATCAGAAAGATGTCTAATTATGGCTCTGCAAGACAGGTGGTAGCTTAATGCAGATCACACATATGCAGAAAGCTCCTATAGGAGCATTAATATGCATTAAGCATCCACCTGCTTTTTAGACTCCTTTGATTAATAAATGAATGGCTGCTTAAGACAGGTTCTACTGTAATTAACTAATTTCTTATAAATGTTGTATAAAACAAGTGGATACATTACTATGCCAAATAGTATAGAATCACATCTTAGAACAGAAGAGACCGTGATCAGAGTGTTCCCACAGGAGCCGTCTGATCTGGATCTACTCTGTTTGCAAAAGTATCAAAAAGCATCTGTACCAAGTAAAGGGTTATTGGCTTAATAAGAGGAATATATATGAATATCAATAATACTATGAATGGAAATAGTGTCGCAACAAGTGTTATGTTAGGTCAATGAATTAGTAGGCTTTGACCCCAAGACTCTACAGTACAGTAGAACCTGTCTTAAACGGTCATTCTTTTATCAAACATAGGAGTCTTAAAAACATGTGGTTGCTTAATACAGGGTAAAAGTAATACAGAAAGCTCCTATAGGAGTTGTCTGCATTACTTTTGACCTGCATTAAGCTACCACATGCCTTACAGACCCATAATTGATGACAGCTTACCCTTTCCTCCATAAATACACCTTTCTACGCCTATGTAAAAGTCACTTTTTGAAACCATTGTGATAATTAGAGCATTTGCTCCTTAGGAGCAAATGCTCTATTTATCACAATGGTTTCAAAACTACAAAATTTTAAATTTTCCTTTTCTCTAGTTAATGCTCCTTTTGGGTAGATTTATTCAGAGGTTGGATCTAAAAATAGCCTATGAAGGAATGGGTTAAGACAGGCTCTACTGTATAGTGATAATCCCTCTATTTAGTTAGGTCTCGTCAGAATCTAAGTTGTTTAAAAATGCCAATGAGGTTGTGCATACCATGAAGGGTTAATCTATACTGAACCTATACAGTTACCATTGAATGAAATATAGTGCATGTGTACTTATAAAAAGGGTCAAAATAGAAGACAAGTTTGAACTAAATTATGTATATCAAGAGTCATTACACCTATTTAACTCATACAAATGATTAACCTTCTCAGTGCAGGGAACAAGTCACCAATGTCCTTTGCAAACAGCGTAAACCCAGATGAGAGAGCTTCTAGAAATGTGCACTGTTTGTCATATGACACTTTTCTTAAAAACAAATCCCTGAATATTCACAGTAAGCTTGACGTTTTTGAATTTTGGAATAGTCCATTTGAAAATTCAGTTTTGAAAGGGTTAAAAATGCAAAGCAACAGAATTCGTGATTTTTATCCAAACATTTTGCGATAAAAACTTGTTTTAATAAATCAAACTACATAGATCTATAAGTAAAGGTTAACCATTTACACCACAGATACAAATTGTAACCAACTTACAAACAGATTAGACCCGAATCCTATAGGAGCCATCTGAACAGAATCTGCTCTGTCTACATATGAAATAACAGATCTATTTCTGCACTTTCTGCCTTGGTCAAAAATTCCCGTGATCACATGTTGTCCAATTAATATTTATGATGTCATTATTTCTTACATAAATATTCAGGAGGTAATTGGTTAAATATGTTTGTGTACCAATGACCTTGACAATAGTTTGTATGTCTGTCTTAGTGACTCTGCCATGTAATTGTTCTATTTTCAGATTTGCTGTATCACTCCTTCTTCCCATCACAGCTCGGAGACAATGAACACACTCAGATACGCCAGCAGAGCAAAGAAAATACGAACAAAGCCAGTCATCAAAATGGTAGGTTCTTATTTCGCATCAAACCAGACTTCATAAGCAACTGAAATATTTACATTTTAAAACTTTGCAAACAGGGTAGACCCAGATCAGATGCCCATCGGAGCTGTAAGAGCTGTCTGATGAGAGTCTGCTCTGTTTGCTTATGAAATAATATAGATCTGATTATGCAGTTTCTGTCATAGTCGAGAATTCACCTGTTCATAATGACAATATAAAAATCATCTTATTGATATCCATGATTTCATTATTTCTTATATGAATATTCATAAGGTACAGGGTTAAGATCAGTGGCTTCCTAGAATTGTTCACACAGACAGTGAATATCCCAGTGCCTCTAGTGCTTTGATTAACACATATCCTTTTGATGGCTTTCAAGAATTGTCCATGCAAGCAGTGAATATCCCAGTGCCTCGAGTGCTTTGATTAACACGTGTCCTTTTAACACATGTCCTTTCAATGGCTTCTGAGAATTGTTCATGCAAGCAGTGCATATCCCAGTGCCTGCAATGCTTTAGCCCTTTACTCCATGAATAATCATATAAGAACCAATGATACCATGAATTTTAATTTGATAATTTTTATAATAGTATAAAACTCAGGCAATTTTGGCCATGATAGAAACCGTAGAAAATGAGATCAATGTTATTTCATATAACAAACAAAGCAGACCCTTATCAGGTGCCTCCTACAGAAGCCATTTGATCTGGGTCTACTCTGTTTGCAAAGGCTTGAAAAGTTTAACCCTTTACTTCATAGATACACCTTTCTACGGCCTTACTTAGTAAATTTGTCTGCAAAACTGATTTACCTATAGTGCAATTCTGAGAGTTAATATTTCTTCTTGTCTTCTTCAAAAATGCTTTCAGAGTGTTAAACATTTTGGATCCTGATCCATGTGGATCCAAACTGTTTGATGATGTTATCACAAATTTGCCACCAGCATGCAAAGAGTTATGATTTATTGTCTGTGATAATCAAAGTTCAGAGCAGTTAAAACATACATGTACTTATGTTGTAAATATTTATGGTGTTTAAACTCCCATCTGTTGTACTTTTATTTACTTTTCCATTCAAGCCTTTGAAAAATAATTAACCCAGTCACAAACAGCTTGGATCCTGATGGGACCCTGGGTTATTTGACATCTAATCTGGATCCAAGCTGTTTGAAAATATCAGTCAGGTGGTGATCAGCATGATAAGGGTTACCATTTGATCTGTGTGTTGACTATTGAAACAACACTTCAAATGGCATTGAGGAGATAATTCTAAACCCTTTAGTCCATGGATATTCATTTAAGAAATTATGTATGAATATTAATTAGTTTATTTTGTTATAATAGTTTATTAACACATGAATTGTTGGCTTAGGCAGAAACTATAGAATCAGTTCAATATTATTTCATAAGCAAACAGAGCAGACCCTGATCAGATGGCTCCTACAGGAGCCATCTGATCTGGGTCTACTCTGTTTGCAAAGGCATTATAAGGTATATCTATGGAGTAAGGTGTTTAAAGGGAAGTCTAAGGGATATATTGATATCATTAGTTGAGGCTTGCGGCTAATCATTACTGTTTGGGTGAAATTTCAATATTTGCTTTTAAACTTAGCAGGACAACTGGTTAACCAAGATTGATAACCTGGAAACTGTTGATAGGATTGAGTGTTTTGTTGACCAAGTTTTAAAGTTTTGTGTGAAAGTTTTAGCATGATTAGACATTTAATAGTGGACTTTCTGGTTTGAAAATGACTTAGGCATCTAGGGAAACAGAACCCTATCCCCATGTCCATCTCACCCAGGCAGGGACACAGCACCCTACCCCAATGTCCATCCCACCTAGGTAGGGAAACAGAACCCTACCCCCACGTCCATCACACCCAGGCAGGGAAACAGAACCCTACCCCCACGTCCATCACACCCAGGCAGGGAAACAGAACCCTACCCCCACGTCCATCACACCCAGGCAGGGAAACAGAACCCTACCCCTACATCCATCCCACTTAGGCAGGGAAACAGAACCCTACCCCCACGTCCATCACACACAGGCAGGGAAACAGAACCCTACCCCCTCGTCCATCCCACCCCTTACCCCATTCTCATCCCTCTCCTCTCTTTGCCAGTCCCTTTCCAACTTTACTTTGTACACTATTGATATGTCAATAAATGGCTGGACATTTGTTGAAAATACCTTTGACATGGCATAAACAGGAGACAGCCTAGAGAGTGTCAGAGAGAGAGTGAGTCAGAGAGGGAGACATACAGACAGACAGAGGGAGAGACAGAGAAAGACAGACAAATATACAGACAGGGAGAAAGAGGGGAAGAGAGAGAAGGGGTGGGGAGAGAGAGAGGGGGAGAGGGAGAATTATAAATTGTGTATAGAAAACATGAAAACATATTGCATTGAAAATCAGTTGTTTGAAAGATTACAAAGAAGAGAATAAAATCACAGCACTCGAGAATCTATGATGATATTTACTGAGATAGTTGAACTATTGATAAAAGTCTGTGTGTCAGAACCGGAACTCTGCTTCAGGACACATGAATTGTTTATCTTGTGAAGAACTATTTACAGTGACTAAATAGCACAAGTGATTTTTTTCCCTGAATAGATGACGGTGTTTGCTTATCTCGTGTATTCCATGTTGTAAATTGAGCTCACTTTTTTTTTTGCGGGTCTGATGTTTTGTAGTTCAAATTTCAACACCTACTGAATATTCATGGATAAAAAAGCTGTAATGAAATATGGAAGGTGGAACATTGTAGCCATTTTAGAAACTAAAGAAACAGATATCAAACAGAGCAGACCCTGATCAGGCAGCTCCTATAGGGGCCGTCTGATCTGGGTCTACTCTTTTTGCAAATGCGCAACAATGCATTTATACGAGGGAAAGGGTTTACAAAGTTATGTCCCTTTAGAGTTTATCACTGAAATAGATGAAGTGTGTCAGTACGAGTAAAGGGTTAATATTTCTAGTATTGCTGGAATTGCTTTATATAAAGTTTGAGGAGGGAGCTACAAAACTTGGACGGCTTCTTTTTGAAACGTTACATTCACCTGATGATTATTCATGTAAGCAGTAATGACTGTACGAATACTTAAAATTAACTGAATTTTATAAGGGCATAATCAAGAAAGGAATTTTTGACCATGGCAGAAACTGAATCAGATCTATATCATGCCATAAGCAAACAGAGCGGACCCTCATAACACGGCTCCAACAGGAGCTGTCTAATCGGTGTCTACTAATTTTGATAAGGAGTTAACCCTTTCCTCCATAAATACACTTTTCTAGTCGCCTTTGCAAACAGCGTAGATCCAGGTTACACAGCACCTATTGGAGCCTTCTGATCAGGGTCTGCTCTGTTTGCTGATGGAATAATATAGATATGATTCTACAGCTTCTGCCATGGCTAAAATATCCTGTGTCCATATGCCATTATAAAAATGAATCTAATTGATATTTGTGACATCATTATTTCTTATATGAATATTCATGGAGTAAAGGGTTAAAAGGCATCTCTCTCAGGTTCAACTGAATTTGATCTGTCTGTAAATGCCAGTCATGTCTTGATTAGCAGGGAAAAGGTTTAGCAGAGAAAATGTTGATTAGCAGGGAAAAAGTTTAGCAGGGAAAATGTTGATTATTGGGGAAAAAGTTTAGCAGGGAAAATGCTGAGTAGCAGGGAAAAGGTTTAGCTGGAGAAAATGTTGATTAACAGAGAAAAGGTGAAAATGAACATAACAATGTAAAATTGAATGGCGTAAACAAGTCATTAATTTTGCAGTGTTTGTTGCAAACTTGGCACAATCTCCCATCCACTTCTGATCAATATCTGCTGGAAGAATGTTTTGTTTTATTTTGCTTGATTGATTATTTCATTCAAAACCATGAGCCACTCTTTGATGACTTTTGCAATCAGTTTGACATTGAGAGTAACTCAGTATTTCCTCAGGATCTAAACAGGTTAACACTCTTATCCTGGGTCTATGCTTATAAAGCTTTTAGTTGAGTCTGAGTTTCGTTCTCAAGCTTTTGATTGGTCAGATTTGAGTTCTCAAGCTTTTGATTGGTCAGATTTGAGCCAAAGGCTCAAATCTGACCAATCAAAAACTTGAGAACGAACTCAGACTCAACTAAAAGTTTTATAAGCATGAATACTGTTGTTTTTCTTGAACCCTTTCGCTATTCTATGTTTATTCCAAATTTCAATACCTACTGAATATTCATGGACAAAATAGTTACAATGAAATATGGAAGGTTGAATATTGTAGCCATTTTAGAAAGTAAAGAAAAAGATCTATAAATTCCATTAGCAAACAGAGCAGAGCCTGATCAGACGGCTCCTCTAGGAGCCGTCTGATCTGGGTCTACTCTGTTTGCAAATACATGAAAACACGTTTATATGAGGGAATGGGTTAAAACATTACTTCATGAATATTTATGTAAGAAATAATGACATTCTGAATAGATTTATACAGTTTGGATCCAGATGAGATATCAACTTACTTGGCATCTCATCGAGACCCAGACTGGTTGACACACTGATTGTATTTTTGAAGAAAAAATGGAAGGAAAATTAACTTTAACAGAGGTCCAGATAAGATGTGTAAATTAAAATACTTTCAAGAATAACTCCTTTATTTCGCCACTAAACCCTATGTTGAGACCACTCTTTAGAATCGTTTCTTTGAAACAATTCTAAAGAGTGGTCATAACAGGGTTTGGTGGAGAAATGACAATTTTAGTACAATGTATATTGAATACGCACCATTATCTGTTGCTCTGTTTAACCCATTCCCTCATAGACTCAGCCTCTTTGAATAAATCTACAGAAAAGGAACATTTACTAGAGAAAAGGAAAAGTTTAGAATTGTGTAGTTTTGAAACCATTGTGATAAATATAGCATTTGCTCCTGTGGAGCAAATGCTCTATTTATCATAATGGTTTCAAGAAGTGACTTTTACAGAGGCGTAGAAAGGCGTATTTATGGAGGAAAGGGTGGTTAAGATGGCCTTTATATTTTACAGATAACAATTCATTTATGTGCTATAACTGGTATCTCCAAAAATTCTTAGCTGCTTCATTTTTTCTTCAATATTTTCCAAAGAAAATTGTAGGTGGTCAAACTGTTGAGATTCAGATGAGAATCGAAAATATTCATCATCTCTTCTAAGTCCCAGCTGTTTGATTCTATAATGTCTTCAAAAGATTTATCCCTTTCCTTCATATAAACATGTTTTCATGCATCTGCAAACAGAGTAGACCCAGATCAGATGGCTCCTATAGGAGACGCCTCGGATCAGGGTCTGCTCTATTTGCTTATGGAATTTAATGGATGTTTCTTTAGTTTCTAAAATGGGTAAAATGATCAACCTTCTATATTTCATTATAACTGTTTTGTCCATGACTATTCAGTAGGTATTGAAATTTGAAATAAATATAGAATAGGGAAAGGGTTAAAGAATTGTGTGTTATAACTGTTATCTGCTTTTTCTTTAATATTTTCCAAAGAAAAAGTAGATTGGCAAACTGTTTAGATGCAGATGAGAATCCATTGAGATACAGTAAAACCGCTTTCAAAAGGACTTTTTCAATTTAGTATAAATATTGCTCTTGGAGATGGGTGGCAGCTTAATGTTGGGTGAAAGTCATGCAGAAAGCTCCTAGAGGAGCTTTCTGCATGACTTTGACCCTACATTAAGCAGCCACCTGCCTAAAAGTATCTAAATTCTTCTCTACTAGAATTCATATTTAGAGAGATTTTACAGTACTCATCATCTCTTCTGAGTCTAAACTGTTTGCAAAGATTATGCCTTCAGTGTTGAAAGATTGAAGTGGAAAGGGGTATTTACTTTGACAAATAAGGCAGTGATTTTAAATTCCTTATGTGCCATATACTGCTGTGTTTAATTTAGGTATTGATAGGTGAAATGCGTAAATCATTCCCCATTAAGACTCCAACGATAAGAAGACCGTTTATCTGTGACCTTTCCAATATTGTCATGTTTACATACACATCGATATACAAAACCATTACACGTCCCTGACACAAGTTAGTACAGGTCGTCCTGGAATCATATGGTTTAATGTGTGTAAATGTTAACTGTGATTTAATATCCAGAAAGACTTGCTATTTTATGGTTCTAGATAAGCCTCAAGCAGTGAAAATCTGATAGTAAAGTTACAAAATACATTTATTATTTTGTATTGGGAAAAACAATTTGTCATCTCGTGCCTTCATAGGACAGGATGTAAATGATAGATTCTTGTTTTCAATCGGGACTTACCAATTCTGAAATATGCTACTTTTCTAAGGGATGGCAAATGGGAAAGATAATCATAAGGACTTTTGTCAAAGTAGTTTGTGTAAATCTGTGAGTTTGTTGAACTCAGTTCAAACAAGGGCGTTACAGATATTTAAAGTCAAGGAGTTATGGTATTAAAGTAAATTTGCCGGTTAGTTTCTATCCATTCAGTATCACTATCAATATTAAAATCGCTATTCAATTGAGCAGACAAACGATTCATGTCAATATTTTATGGGTAGGGGTGGATTATATATGTACTTTTACTGAAAGAGGATATGTGCTATGAATTTAAAATGGACTAATGTTTGTGTATAGGTGGATACGATTTAATTTAAATTCATTGAATGTGTCTCATAAATGGTTTATTTGAATAACAAGTGTTACATAAGGTACAAAGACTCGCCGTTTGAGGTGGATGAAACATTTGGGTGGATGGCGTTACTTTAGATTCTGATCATTATCAATATTTTATGATTGTTCAATTCATGTGTTATGTGATTGACAAGACTTAGTGATGGATGGAATCATTTTGTAAAAGGTTTTGCAACCATTTCTGTGTAACAAGGAGAGGAATAAACAGTGCACAGGATGTTGAGTTATATGTCATCGTTCTATAGTGATGACAGTGATGACTTTTATTATGATGAATCAGTAAGTTTTGGTTCCGGTTAACCTTTTTCCCCGAAGTGAAAAATGATGTCTGTTTAACCCTTTCCCTCATTAATATTCATGTAAAATACATGAATATTAATTCTATGAATTTTATAACGGCGTCATGAATAAGTGAATTTTTTTATCATGACAAAAACTGAAGAAACAAATCTATATTATGTCAAAAGCAAACAGAGGAAACCCTTATCAGAGAGCTTCTGCAGGAGCTGTCTGATCTGGGTCTACTGTGTTTGCAAAGATGTGGAAAGGCGTTTATATGAGGGAAAGGGTTAAACAATGATCTCTTAATTTTTACGTACAGTAAAACCGCGCTAATATGACCACCTAAAAGAGGTATAATTCTGGGTTGTAGAGGCAGGTGGTAGCTTAATGCAGGACAAAAGTAATTCAGAAAGCTAGAGGAGCTTTCTGCATTACTTTTGTCCTGTATTAAGCAACCACCTGCTTATAAAGACACCCATGTTTATTCATTAAGTGGTTGCATTAGAGGGGTTCTACTGTACTTTAGTCCAGTTTGTTAAACTCTTTTGAGAAATTATTGACATTGTCAAACAGCTTGTATCCAAGTTACTCGGAGTCACATCTTAACCCTTTCCCTGATATGAGCGGGTTTTCACGCATCTGCAAACAGAGAAGATCCAGATCAGACGGCTCCTATGGGAGCCGTCTGATCAGGGTCTGCTCTTTTGGCTTATAGAATTTGATAGATTTGTTGCTTTGCTTTCTAAATTATCTGCAATATTCCACCTTCCATATTTCTTCATAACTATATTTTGTCCATGAATATTCAGCAGGTATTGAAATTTGGCCTAAATACAGAAGAGGGAAAGGGTTAATCCATGCTGTTTGCAAGTGACGGTTTATAAGGGTTAAAGTATTCACTTTCAACAAGAAGTGACAAATCCACAAAGTGGACCCATTTCTATTTCTTTGGAGAAAAATTGAAATACATATAACTTGGTTTTCACAGAATTTCCTGGTTGCTTTTCCAGTACTATGAGCAACATGTAGATTATAAACTCAGTATATATATATACGTTGTGTATACAGTAATACCATGTCTTTGCAGTTATACTTGGCTTAAATGTCGTATAGGTCTTTGGTCAAATTTGTTTAAGGGATAAGGCAGAATTAGAAGATATTTAACATTGTATTCACGTTTACTTTACAGGATCCACGAGAAAAGCTGATACTTAGCCTGAAGAAAGAAATCAAAGTCCTCCGCAATGAGAATCACTATCTAAGAGAGCAGGTAAGCTAGAGAACAATCTATTATTTTTTGAATGCTGAAATTTCAAGTTTGAATGGTCCATCATAATGTTTAACTTAAAGGGCTATGGTCCATGAATAGGCCTTTCTACGCCTTTGCAAACAGAAGACCCAGATCAGACGGCTCCTATATGAGCCGTCTGATCAGGGTCTGCTCTGTTTGCTTATGATATAATACAGATTTGATTCTACAGTGTCTGTTACAATAAAGAATTATTTTGTTCATTGTACCCTTATAAAAATTCAGTGAATATCAATTAGGAGCAAATGCTCTAGCTATTTATCACAATGGTTTTACAAAGTGACTTTTATGGAGTCGCCAAAAGTTATCAATATGAGGGAATAGGTTAATGCTGGTAAAAATAATGCAGAAAGCTCCTGTATTCCTGCATTAGTTTCATCCTGCATTAAATAACCACCTCCTTTTTGTGTCACCTGCCGAGAGGCAGTGTGTCACTTAGGGATCACTTTTCCGTCGTCTGTCTGTCTGTCTGTCTATCCGTCACTTTCTTTTTTTGCTGTCATTTCTAAACTAATCATTATAGAGCTTTCAAATTTCACACATGGAACAAGCATGATGAGAGGAAGTGTCATGCACAAGGGCCACAATTCTAGCATCAATTTTTTTGAGTTATTCCCCTTTTTCATATTAACAATAAGTTTTTGTGTCAGCTGCGAGCAGATGACACACGTGTTCCTCCGAACACTCTTGTTAAGACTGCTATTTTCAATAAATGAATGGCTGCTTAGGACAGGTTCGACTGTATTCAACTCTTTATTTCTCTTTCAAATTCTTGTTGGTTCTCTTTTGATTTGTGTCTCGGAAACATGGTTTTAATGAGTACCAACAAAGATAGAGTTTAGCATTGAGTTATATCTAGAAAGTGTTACTCCTTATGACTGTGTTCTTGATTTCCTAAATACCCGTCTTATCTAGGGCCCTCAGTCATCTTGGTCTGCGCTGTTGTCATTGATCATCATTAACCCTTCCCTTGCTGAATTTTAAAATACATTTCTCCTTCTTTACCCATGCCCTGTTGTATAATTACATATATCTTCACTGTGTACAAGTATGTCGCTGTGCAATCACTGCTGTGGAGTGCACTGGTTGCACAATCAATTTGTAACTAGTGCAGACCCTGATGAGACAGCTCCTGCAGGAGCTGTCTCATCTGGGTCTGCACTATTTACAGGTAGGTATATTGACGTGAACAGCAAGTGAAGGGTTAACTTCCTATAGAATGCTAACAGTTGATATATCTTGAATCTGTAGAACAGAAAGAAGCTATAAATGGAATGCAAGTAATGAATTACTGTTTCATCAATTATTCCGTTATATAGTTTTTTTTACAAAGTTAGGCTAATAGTGTAGACCCTGATCAAACAGCTCCTAAAGGATCAGTTTGATCAGGGTCTACATTATTTGCTACTATGTCAGTCTAATTTCACTCATTCTCTCCTAGGCTATTTTTAGACCCAACATCTTTGAGTAAATCTACCGAAAAGGAGTATTTACTAGAGAAAAGGAAAATTTTAGAATTGTGTAGTATTGAAACCATTGTGATAAATACATGTAGAGCATTGACTCCTATGGAGCAAATCGAGGGCTTGGTGGAAAACTATTTAGTGAAGGAGTTAGAATAGTTTTCCACCAAGCCCTCGAAATGCTCTATTTATCACAATGGTTTCAAGAAGTGACTTTTACATAGGCACAATAATTAAGGCGTCAGTAGGAGAGAAAGGGTTAAGTTATCAAAATGCATGGTGCCAAGGTTACATGGTATATACATGCATATATGAGTTTTGATTCTAAAAGACAATTTGGGGGTAAGAATTGTTTTGATATAATGATTCAAAACATCTTATTATGTATGTTTGCAACCTTTCAGAGGGGTTTTAAGAAAAAAGTAAGTAAATCGCACAGGTTGATTGGCCAGATGTTGAAAACATGTTTATAGTGTGTGATGGTCCGGGGTCATAATTATCATAATATATGAAATCCTCAAGCTGAACAACAAACTAAAAGGGAAGTGATAGTTAAAAAACAGTGCTGTGCAAAGGATGTTAACCCTTCACTTCATAGAGACACCTTGGCAAACAGAGTAGACCCAGGTCAGACAGTTCCCTAATCAGGTTCTGCTCTGTTTGCTTAGAGAACAAGTTAATGTGTCGTTTTATACTACATATATTTTTCAATGCAATGTATTTGACTTGTTAATACCGAATAATATATGAGATATAGTTAATAATTATTCATAATTGATGGAATCTGTAATGCATATATTCATCTGGTAATGGGTTAACCAGTAACTCCATAAATACACCTTTCTACTCATTTGCAAACAGAGTAGACCCAGATCAGATTGCTACTGTGGGAGCCGTCTTATCAGAGTCTGCTCTGTTTACTTATGATTAATATACAGTAAAACACCGCTAATGCGATCACCTAAAAGAGGTAAATGTATAATTCTTGGTGCTAGATGCAGGTGGTAGCTTAATGCAGGACAAAAGTAATGCAGAAAGCTCCTAGGAGCTTGGAGCTTTCTGCATTACTTTTGTCCTGCATTAAGCAACCACCTGCTTATTAAGACACCCATGTTTATTCATAAAGTGGTCACATTAGAGGGTTTTTACTATACAATGTAGATTATTATGATTCTGCAGCAACTGACATGACCCCAAATTCGTGAGTTCGACATGTGCCATTTATAAGAATTAATCTAATCAATATTCATGGTGTCATTATTTCTTACATGAATATTCATGGAATAAAGGGTTAACTGTCCATGTGCAAGAATTAAGATATAGAGATGTATGAAGAAGTTTTATTTGTCATAAGACTTCGTTTAACCCTATACTCCATAAATACACCTTTCTACACTTTTTTAAACAGATTAGACCCAGATCAGACAACTCCTATCATAAGGAGCCGTCTGATCAGGTTCTGCTCTGTTGCTTATGATATATTATAGATATGATTCTACAGTTTCTGCCATGGCAAAAATGTCCTGTGCCCATGCTATTATAACAATTAATCTAATTGATATTCATGATGTCATCATTTCTAATATGAATATTAATTGACGGAGTAGAGGGTTAATAACATTTACACTTGTATTTACCATTGCCAAGTATGTTGTTTATTTCTTGTCACAGACCATTTATACATTTTAGCCTTGTTTTAATTGTTTTATATTCATATTTTAATTAATCTTTTACTTCATGAATATTCATGCCAGACTATGTCAATTTCAAATATTAATTAACTCTTTGCACACTTAATAACTTCATCTGCGATAATTGTCATCTGTTTCAATCCTTAAAATAAATGTTCCCTCATTTTTTGCGAAAATATAGTCAAAGTGTCAATTTTAACCATTTTGGTCCAGATGAGACTCCACATTATATGGTATCTCATCTGCATCCAAACTGTTTGCAAGGTAATCGCAGTTTAACTGCTAGCGTGCAAAGTGTTAATGTAATTCTTGTATTAAAATAAAAAATAATGAGATTTACTCCATAGCAGAAGAGAATTACTTCTGTAACATAGTAGCCAACAGATTATACCTTGACCAGACAGTCCTACAGGGTCTACTCTGTATGTACAAGTGTAAAAAGACTGGATAATTGAGTTAAGATTTAATACTGTAAATATCAGACAAAATGTTTTTTTATATCTTGGTTTTGTCATTGGGTTAACAACATAAAGACAGATCAATACATCTCCTTTAAACCCTTTGAATATGAGAAATGAGTTAGCTACTAAGTGCAAACACTAGAGTAGCTCCAGATCAGGTCTTAGATCAGGTTCTGTACTGTTTTGTCATTCAAAATCCTTCAGCATATTTTTTTAATACTGAATGGACTCATACAGTCATACCATTATGAACTGTTAAACTTTACCAGAATCAACATTCAAGGTTTAATAACGATCCCATTCAAACACCTATTGATCACTGTGTCAGAAAGATCTCTTGGTTTTCACCAAAGCCTGCCGGACTATTATACTTGTGATAACATTGTCTTCATGTCATTCTATACCACACGTTTTATGTCATATTTTAAACCTTTAAATGCTGAGATTTACGATGATTTACTAAGTGCATTTATCTTCGTCATGCATTAACACTAGAGCCCTGAGCCCTTAGTATGCAAAGATTAAATTTGATGACAGATAGAATGGCAAACAGTACAGACCCTGATCAGTGTACACCTCTTGGAGCCCTTTGATCTAGCTCTTCACTATTGGCAAATGTTAACCCTTACAGAGCTGAATTTTTAAATGGACTATTCCAAAATTCAAACAGGTCAAGCTTACGATGAATATTTAGGGATTTTTCTAAAGAAAAGTGTAAGATGACATACAGTGCAGACCCTGATGAGAGGGCTTCTAGAGGACCCCTCTCATCTCAATCTACACTGTTTGCAAAGAATGTTAGTTGCTCGTGTCCCGCACTGTAAAGGTTAATTTGTCCTCACATTCAATACATTAATAGAAGTCTTAGAACTGTTGTTGCTAAATGACCGTGCTGCAATTGTCTGTGAGATTGCAATCTAGTCTTAGCAAACTGGATGCTGATCAGATCCAGTTACTTGGATCTTCACTGTTTGCAAAATTAACGTAAGCTGGTTTGTATGATTTGCTACAGATGTATGTAGAAGCTAGGTATTTGGGTAGCTGCATTAGATTCTGTATTAAGTGACTAATTATTGATTTGAATAGTATAGTGGTCTTAAAAAGCAGGTGACTGCTTAATACAGGGCAATATCTGCATTAAGCAATCACCTGCCATAATTGAAGGTGTCACACATTGTGTTTGTCTCTGTTCATATGAGGAGAATACAGTAGGACCTGTCAAAAAGAGGTTTACTTATGGATCTGTAAGGCAGGTTGTAGCTTAATGCAGGACAAAAGTAATGCAAAAAGCTCCTTTAGGAGCTTTTTGCATTACTTTTGCATTGCATTAAGCAACCACCTGCCTTACAGATCCATAATCTGTACATATCTTATTTTTTAAGACTCCTATGTTCAGAAAATGAATGTCTGCTTAAGACAAGTTCTGCTGTAATATTTATGTTAACCCATTCCCACATATTGACGCCTTTTGACGCTTCTGTGAAAGTCACTTTGTGAAACCATCGTGATAAATAGAGCATTTGCTCCTATAGGAGCAAATGCTCTATTTATCACAATGGTTTCAAACTACAAAATTAAAAACAAAATCCTTTTCTCTAGTTAATGCTCCTTTTCGGTATATTTATTCAAAGTGGTTGGATCTAAAAATAGCCTATGAGGGAATGGGTTAAGAGTAAATCCCTTATTTCTCAGCCAAACCCTATCTTTCTGCAACTGATTAGAATCGTCTCTGAGAGAAACTATTCTGCTGAGTAGCTGTAAGGTAGGGTTTGGGGCAGAAATATACATGTTTCTTATCTACAGACTTGCTATATGGACTTTATGGTGCAATACAATGAGATTGGGATCTTTATGTGTTTATTTGTCATGTTATTATGTTTGTAACACTGGGCGTGTCCTCAGAGGTCATTTATCTTTAGCACTGTAAAGTTGTTGCATTCAAAGCATTGTCCTGTACTTGTTTTTCTGTACCTATTCAACCAGGGTGCCGTACAGTTAGGACATACTTATTTTGTTGTCTAATCTGGGTCCAAACTTTTTAAAAATGTTTTAACCCTTTTCCTGTTTCATATTTATTCAAAATTTCTTCTCCTCATGAATTTTCAATAAAAATGAAATATGGAAAAGGTCTTTTGTCACTGTTGTAGAAACTGCAAAATCTGATCTATAAATTTCCATAAGCAAACAGATCAGACCCTGATCAGATGGCTCCTATAGGAGCCATTTGAACTGGGTCTACTCTGTTTGCAAATGTGTAAAGCGGCATTTTTATGAGGGAAAGGGTTAAGATACTAAAGGTTAAAATCAATTGTGAGCCATTATTTGAACATTTTTAATTTTTAACTATATAAACAAGCTGTATACTCGTCAGCTTAGGTATTTTTCTCTTTACTCTTGCACAATATGTAATTGTCATCTTCTAAGTTTGTTGTTAGCTATAAATTGTTAGAGTAGAGTAAAAACCATAATGGAAGTGTGAAACAGTCCGAATGATGGTGAGAGGCTGATTTACTTGGCATCTTCTCTGAATCAAAACTTTGTATAGGTAATTCTGAATTCCCTCTTATCGTATTAATTTAACCCATTCTGTCATACTGACGCCTTTGACGCTTCTGTGAAAGTCACTTTTTGAAACCAATGTGATAAATAGAGCATTTGCTCCATAGGAGCAAATGCTCTATTTATCACAATGGTTTCAAAACTGAACAATTCTAAAGTTTTCCTTTCCTCTAGTAAATGCTCCTTTTCGGTAGATTTATTCAAAGAGGTTTGGTCTAAAAATAGCCTATGAGGGAATGTGTTAAGAGTTAAAGTTTTAAGGGTTATTTTGTCAAATACAGTATACTTAACTTACTGTATAAGCAAACAGAGGAGACACTGATTAAGGGGCTTCTACAGCAGCCATCTGATCAGAGTCTACTTTGTTTACAAGCTGTCTATCAAGTAGAGGGTAAGTCTGGCCTATTTTTCATAATTACCTCGTCAAAGTTTTTAATATGACGATAACTTAGCATTTTGATGTTTGTACTGAACTGTTTACACACAAGTAATTTTTGTCTGACAAGATGGCTTTCTGCTAACAATTCTCAAAAGCAAATTTCCTTAATTTTCTCTTCAAACAACGGTTAGAGTGTCAAACAGATTGGATCTTGATAAAATGTTGAGTTCATCTGGATCTAAACTGATCATATAAGTATTCATAATTTTCTGGTAGCATGCAAAGAGTTATATAAAAAACCTAGTATCCAATGACATGTAATTACCATGAACATTTCTATATCGTTGTCAATATAATTGGTGGTACTGGTTTAATTAAACTCATATTTAATGTTCTTTACAGTAGAACCAGTCTTAAATGGCCATAAAAAATATGGGTCTGTAAGGCAGGTGGTAACTTAATCCTTTCCCTGTTCTATGTTTATTTAAAATTTCAATACCTACTGAATATTCATGGACACACTATTTATAAAGAAATATGGAAGGTGGGACATTGTAGCCATTTTAGAAAGTAAAGAAACAGATCTATCAAATTCCATTAGCAAACAGAGCAGACCCTGATCAGACGGCTCCTACAGGAGCCGTCTGATCTGGGTCTACTCTGTTTGCAAATGCGTAAAAACATGTTTATATGAGGGAAAGGGTTAATACAGTTTAAAAGTAATGCAAAGAACTCCAATAGGAACTTTCTGCATGACTTTTGCGCTGCATTAACCCATTCCCTCATATTGACGACTCTGTAAAAGTCACTTTGTGAAACCATGGTGCAAAGGCTTTAAAAGGTGTGTATATATGGAGTAAAGGGTTAAGTTAACAGAGCAGACCCTGATCAGACAGTTCCTATATCAGTTGTCTAATCTGGGTCTACTTTGTTCGTAAAAGTGTAAATATGCATTGCATACGAGTAAGTGTAGTACAGTAGATTGTTTTACATTGTAGCATGCAATTTTTTACTCATATGAGTTAACCCTTTCCCTGTTCTGTATTCATGTAAGAAATAATGACATGAATATTTATTAGCTGAATTTCTATAATATAAACTTTTCAAGGAAATGTTTTGCTTTAACAAAAACTGTAGTATCAGATACCATGTCAAAAGCAAACAGAGCAGACCCTGATCAGAGGGCTCCTAGCTCTGTTTGCAAATGCATGAAAAAGCGTTTATATGACAGAAAGTGTCACATTATTTTGACTGTTCATGTGTATTCTTGCAGCTGGATTTCCCGGCCAAACCTAAAGGTAACCTACAGAAGGATAATGACAAGAACTTTGCCAAGATGATAAAGGAAGCGAATGGTAAACCCCCCACAAATAACACAGCTACTGACTCTAGCACTGCAAACCCCACGGGTAAGGCCGCAACCGCAAATGTGACATACAATCAAGGTCCTCCCTCCCTGTCCCAAGGCCCTCCCAACTAGAGTTTGTTGTTGGGACCCATGGTCATCAGAAACCTGCTCATACAACAACCTGTCTGAAATAATGATTTCACAGACTAGAACAAGTCCTCGAGTTTGATTTATTTTAATGATATATAGTCTACTTTTATAAATACATGTACATGTATTGCGGGTTTATGACAATATCCAAGGTCCCCGTCTTACTAAAGACTGTGTAATAAAAATTATTGCAGGTCCTACTTTATAACAATTTGAAATATGGAAGGTGGAACATTGTTGCCGTTTTTGAAAGTAAAGAAACAAGATAAACAAAATGAACAAAGGAACTTTTGACTATTGTAGAAATTATAGATCAGATTTATGTTATTTCATAAGCAAACAGAGCAGACCCTGATCAAATGGCTCCTACAGGAGCTTCCAATCTGGGTCTACTCTGTTTGCAGAGGCATGAAAAGTTGTTTTTATTAGGAATAAGGGTTAAGATAGGCCCCACGTGTTCAAAATTACCCGTGTATTGTTAAAAAAAATTATATGTGCTACATCAACAGTTAAAAAAGTATTATTACTTTGATTGGTTATCATTTGTTATCCATCTTATTAGCAAACTAAACTCAAGAAATCGATAATACATGATGTTTCCATGTAACAAAAACTATCCAGTTTATATTAGAGCAATTAAAACATGGCCTACCCCACCCGCCTTAGTTTATCAGAGGTAAGGAAAAATGTCACATTTGTGAGTTGACTTCTTTTTCACATGCATACTTTTTCTTTTATCTGTATACATTTTAATTAATCCTTTACTTGATGAATATTCATGTCAGGCTCCTCCTATAATGACTATTTAATTCAATTCTTATCCAAAAAAGTACAAAATAAGGAAGTTGTTGCCATGGCAATGGAGAATCAGATACATAACATACAAGCGTAAATAGTAGACCCTAATCAGACATCACCTGCAGGAGCCATCTGATCTGGATCTACTTTGTTTGCAAAGGCATGGAAAATCATGTGTATGCGGTACAGGGTTAAATCAGATGGGAGCTTAATTATCACATTACCCCCTAGTGAGGCATATTTGCACCTCTATAAAATTCACATTGTGAAACCATTGTGATAAATAGAGCATTTGCTCCTATGGAGCAAATGCTCTATTTATCACAACGGTTTCAATATACTACACAGTTTTAAAACTCAACTCAACAGCTCCTGTTATATGTTATAGATCTGATTCTATACTATTTTCTATGGCAATCAATTATTTCCTTATTTTATATTTTTGATACAAGGATTAGATTTATCAATATTCATAAGGGATGGAGTCTTGCTTGAGTAAAATGTCAGTACCCAGAATAAGACCTCATTTTTGGAGTTGTTATAATGAGGTTTAAGTTTATTCTGCTTCGAAATCTTTGTTAAAACAACACCAACGTAATCTTGAAATGTTTTCTGTGTTTGTGAGAAACTTGTATGTACATGTACATGCACAAACGTCAAGTTTAGGTGACTCAGACCTTTGTTGAACTGATTTATTGAAAAGAAACGATTGCTACAATTGCAATGACAGTTCACACACTGAATGGCACGATACATGTTGTAACCGGCACATTCTGAACATTTTCATGGCTAATAAAGCAATAGCCTCCACTGCTAATGAGATTGATGAATAAAGATGGGGGTGCAGTAATTTAAAACCCCTCTAAACCGGATGTTCAGTTTAGTATAAATATCAGTCTTTGAGACAGGTGGCAGCTTAATGCTTGGTGAAAGTCATGCAGAAAGCTCCTCCTAGGAGCTTTCTGCATGACTTTCACCCTGCATTAAGCTGTCACCTGCCTAAAAGTATCTAAAATCTTATCTATTCTGGTTTGTAGGGGTTTTACTGTTTATATAGGAGTCACCTGGTCTGTTCATCCTTTCATTTATCAATTTGAGATGCGCGTATTATTACCACAATTTGGTCATTTTTCACAGAGTTATTGCCCTTTAATTATTCAAAATATAACACTCTGACAAGCATTTGTGCGGGGATATTACAATTTCCTGTAGTCACATTCAGTGATAATTCTGGTTGTTTTTTTGGTGATGGAATGATGGATGAGGTCCTTTTTTTTAATTTTGCCACATTTCCATAATTATATCTCCTAGTAGGTCGAGGGCTGAAAGAATGGAATGCCAGTACATTATAGGAATGTTAAATTTAATGTCTCTACACCTCTCTTTAACCCTTTCCTCCATAAATACGCCTTTCTACGCTGTGTAAAAGTCACTTTTTGAAACCATTGTGATAAATAGAGCATTTGCTCCTGAGGAGCTGAAGAGATTAACCGTTTACTTACGTGTTACTTACAGACCCACAGTTCTTCTTGATGTCCACTTAACTCTGTCCTCCATAAATATGCCTTTCTACGCCTCTGTAAAAGTCATCTGTTGAAACTATTGTGATAAATAGAGCATTTGCTCCTATAGGAGCAAATGCTCTATTTATCACAATGGTTTCAAAATTCTGAAATTTTTCCTATTCTCAAGTTAATGCTCCTTTACAGTAGATTTATTCAAAGTGGTTGGATCTAAAAATAGCCTATGAGGGAATGGGTTAAGACGAGTTCTGCTGTATTCAAATGTTGTATCACACCCCTATAGCGGTTCATTCCATTTTTTCGCGTGTTCAGAATGATCTCTGTCTATTTACAAGGTAATGGTAATGACAAACATTTTACTGTTGTGCCCACGCTATAGTAAGCTATGCACTGGTGATTTATGTCTGCACTTTGTCGTGATTTTGTTTCTTCTATAACCCTGGTTAGTCAACCAGTCACCATTTTAATGAATTAAACTGACTTACAAATGTAAATATGTAAGCATTTATGTAATTATTCAGAGTTATTGGAATGGAATATTCCTTTGGTTCATTTTTACATTGAGTTTCAAGAGCCAGAATGAAGGAAGTAAAATCCAGTATAGCAAATTAAACCTTTAACTCATGAATATTCATGTAAGAAATAATGACCTCATGAATAACTAATAGCTGACTTTTTATAATGGCATATATACAGAGGAGTTTTGGGTATTGTTTAAAACTGTAGTCAGATATATTATAATGTTTTAACCCTTTCCCTGTTGTATGTTTATTCCAAATTTGAATACCTACTGAATATTCATTAACAAAATAGTTGTGAAGAAATATGGAAGATGGAACATTGTAGACATTTTAGAAAGCAAAGAAACAGATCTATCAAATTCTACTAGCAAACAGAGCAGACCCTGATCAGACAGCTCCTCTAGGAGCTGTCTGATCTGGGTCTACTCTGTTTGCAAATGCTTGAAAACACGTTTATATGAGGGAAAGGGTTAAGCAAACAGAGCAGACCCTGATCAGAATGTAAGGAGCCATCTGACCTTGGTCTACACTGTTTACACAGGGGTGAAAAACCATTTATAGGAGGGAAGGGATAACTTACTGAGACAATATTATTAGTGTTTTGATTTTGCTTCTAACAGAGCGCATGAAGCAGAATGGGGCGACGGCAGATGAGGCGGGCCTGTATGAGATGTTACAAGAATACATGGTGGAGAACGAAGCACTCAGGTAATAAACAACTTTCTGCTTATCAATTATTTAATATGATGTCCCGGTGTATTATAAAACTGTAATTACTAGTGTATTATAAATGTTTAATTACCAGTTTTATTATCGTCATTCATTGTGAATTAAATATGTATCAGTTTCTCTGTGCTTAACCCTTTCCCTCACTCATATAAACGCATTTCCTATAGAAGCCATCTGATATGGGTCTACTCTGTTTGCAAATGTGTGAAAAGGTGTTTTTTTATGAAGGAAAGGGTTAATAAAAGTTCATTTAATTAACATTCATAATTTCATTTTTTGAAGTAAAGGGTTAAAACATTTCCATGAAAACCGATTTAAATACTTGTATGAAATACCATTAACTCTTGGTACACTTGTGGCAAATTCTGATAACCAATATGCACACAGTTTAGGTCCAAGCTGGCGTCTATTTACCATCCAAACTGTTTGACATGTGAGAATTATAGCAGATGAAAATATTAGCTGACAATCAGTGATGACATGTTCACAGAACTACAGATAAATATGTGTACTCATATACTAAAATCGTTATTTCTCCACCAAACCTCAAAGAGAAGATTCTAAAGAGTGGTCACAGTATAAGGTTTGGTGGAGAAATAAAGGAGCTATTCTTGAAAATGTTTAAATTTATGCATCTTATCTGGACTTCTGTTATCAAGAATGGTATTTTTACATGCAAATTATAGCTCTATTGTCAGAAAACTTTATTGTCTACATCTATTATCAGAGCTACAGATAAGGGTGCGTACCCAGATACTAAAATCGTCATTTCTCCACCAAACCCTATACTGTGACCACTCTTTAGAATCGTCTCGAAGAGACGATTCTAAAGAGTGGTCACAGTATAGGGTTTGGTGGAGAAATAAAGAGCTATTCTTGAAAATGTTTAAATCTATGCATCTTATCTTCACCCCTGTGTTTATATTTCTGGATCAGATCAGAGAATGCGGAGATGCAGGTGGTGAGAGACAAAATCCGGCAGGATCAGCAGCTACTGTACAGAGACAACGAGAGACTCACAAAACGAATTGATGAACTGGAAAGGTAATTTCCTGTTTGTTTGCCACTCCACCCCTTTTATGCCACCCTCTCCCCAACCCTATTTGCCAACCCCAACATTTTTCTGCCAATCAACCCTTTTTTACTACCCACCCCTTTTTTGCCATCCCACCTCTTCAAGGCAGATTCAACCTTGTCTGTCCAACAGCCCATCCTTATGAACAAACATTTAAGCTACTTGTTCACCGTCACAGTGGCTACTACCTAATAAGGGGCCATTACTCTATCATGCTCACTTAAAAAGTTTAACGTTTATCTCATGAATATTCATATAAGAAATAATGATATTATAAATATTATATTAGCTTTTTTTTGTAACGGTATAGAACACATGAATTTTTTATTGTTGCAGAAACTATAGAATCGGATCAATATTATGACATAAGCATACAGCTTTAGGAGCTGTCTGATCTGAGTCTATTCTGTTCGCAAAATCATGAAAAGACATCTCTATCACGTAAAGGGTCTAAGCATTGATTTTCTCAAAATTATCAATTAATAAATCTTATACAATTCATACTGGAAGGATGTGTGATTTCAGATTTATAAAACAAGGACGAGTGATTGCTAGGTAAGGTTTAATGCTGAAATGCGTAAGCCTGGCTAGCCTTTGAAATGATGTCTAACAGCCCAATTTGTTGTCTTGTCACTCTTTAAAGTACAAGTGTCGTTTTAAAACTTGTTGCTATCGTTTTTTGTGCCATTTGAAGATGTCCTGTGATGTCACTGACTGTTTGTTTCTGTCTACAGAGATGTCTCATTTTCAATTGCAATGCTTTAATTGTTTGCAGTGTTTTGTTAACTAATGACCCTCTGAATGCTGGAAATTAGTGTACTGTCATTTGCAAACAGTGTAGACCTAGGTCAGAGGGCTCCTCTAAGGCTCCTAGAGAAGCAATCTGATTAGGGTCTGCACTGTTAGCCATTCAAAATATAGTTACCTTTTCATACTGAATGGACTCTATAGCTAATATCAGATGGACCATTCCACTTTAAATATTCAGTATTTAAAGGGTTAACATAACTGTGTGGCTTCTTTCACAATTTGAACAAAAGTCATCATGTACTTGCTTAGGGGAGTTCTCGTTAACCTTGTACTTCATAGGCTAATTTTAGTTCCAACATCTTTGAATAAATCTACCGAAAAGGAGCATTTACTAGAGAAAAGGAAAATGTTAGAATTGTGTAGTATTGAAACCATTGTGATAAATAGAGCATTTGCTCCTATGGAGCAAATGCTCTATTTATCACAATGGTTTCAAGAAGTTTAATACTTTTACAGAAGTGTATTTATGGAGGAAAGGGTTAAACCAAGTTTAAGGATCTGCTGTTGATGCACCATATCTAAATCTCATGGAATATTCAGGTTTTTCATCCAGAGAAAAATAATGTAGATTGTAGATTTAAATTGGCATAATAAAGGGTATATAAAGGTTTTGTTTTGTTTCTAAATTGAGTTAAAAGGAATATTTATAAATACAGTAAAACACTCTAAACTGAAATTCTAAAAGAGAAGAATTTAGATACTTTCAAGCAGATGACTGCTTTATGCATGGTGAAAGTCCTAGAGGAGCTTTCTGCATGACTTTCACCCTGCATTAACCCTTCGCTTGCTATTCACGTCAATATACGTTCCTGTAAATAGTGAAAACCCAGATGAGACAGCTCCTGCAGGAGCTGTCTCATCAGGGTCTGCACTATTTACAAGTTGATTGTGCAACCAGTGCACTCCACAGCAGTGATTGCACAGCGCAATACTTGTACACAGTGAAGATATATGTAATTATACAACAGGGCATGGGTAAAGAAGGAGAAATGTATTTGAAAATTCATCAAGCGAAGGGTTAAGCTGCCACCTGTCTCCAAGACCAATATTTATACTAAATTAAATATCCGGTTTAGAGAGATTTTACTGTACATATTAATGTTTTTGTAATTTTTCAATATGTTCATTTTCTAAAACAGGAAGGTAAACCAGACTGGGAACTCATGGCAGTCTATGCCCCGGCAGGGCTCACATCCCCAGGAGGTGGTGAGGTCACGAGACCACTCACCACGCGGTTCACCACAGTATGCCAGGGGTGGAGCACCCCCTCAGCCCCAGAGACTACCAGTAAGCTTGTTTGATAATTTATATGCAACAATTATTTTGATGTCAAAGATGTGTACATAGGTTACAAATATTTTGAAATTTTGAGAGATTTGTCATTTGACCTTTTAGCTGATAACTCTGCCTTTTTATGCCTTTGCAAACAGTGTAGACCCAGATCAGATACTTCCTGTTTGCTTATATATCACATATCTGATTCTCCCCTATATATCATGGCAATAAGTTTCCTTATTTTCTATTTTTAATACAAGACTTAATACTTATGATAGAGAGTGACTTTGCAGAGAATATTCACCAAGTAAATAACGTATTACAGACATAGATAGATCTATAATTTTATAATACATTATCATAGTTAAACAAATAGATATGTGTAAATTACGATAAAATGAATATTGTATCTATGACATAGTTATGAAAGTGTCATTATTGCACATTTTGTAATTATAGAATTCTTAACCCTTTCCCTCAAGAATATTCAGAGAGAAAAACTGACTGTATGAATATCAATTAGCTGAATTGTTACAATGACATTTTGAACAAGAGAATATTTTACCATGGCAGAAACTGTAGAATCATATCTATATTGTTCCTTAAGCAAACAGAGCAGACCCTGATCAGACAGCTCCTATAGGAGCTGTCTGATCTAGGTCTACTCTTTTTGCAAAGCATTAAAAGGTGTTTATATGAGGGAAAGGGTAATTAAAGAAAACAATATTTCTTAACATTTGTAAATCATATTCTATACTAGTGTAGATTCTCACCGTTTACACTGTTGCATTGTAGTCATGTTTTGTAGCCGTTTCCTCAATCCAAATCCCAAAGCCTTAATGATTAATCAGCCTTTTAATCTTACCCAGACAGCATGTGTGCATTAGCCTATATCTAGACAGCATGTGTGCATGTTTGGGACCATAATTTAGCTTAGATTCGTAAAGTAATGCAAAAGCTCCTCTTGCAGCTTTCTGCTTGCATGTACATGTATGTCCTGCATTAAGTAACACCTGACTTATATCCCCAGATTTATTCTTTTCAATGATCATTTAAGACAGGTTTTATGAACTGTTTTACTGTATTTTTTTTTAATTTTACATGTAACTATACTAACAATTTATACATATATCGATTCAAGCCATTTAAGGGTGTCTTCCTAAGTAAGAGCACACTATAAACAGTGTAGATCCAGTTCAGTCCTTAGATAAGCATCATCTGATTAGGGTCTATCAGATAGGATTATATAATACTTTTGACACTGATGAGCGTCAAAAACAACTCAGACTGGTTAGACACAGTGCCAAGTAAATATGCCCTAGTCTGCACTGGTTGCATACTTTTGAAGACACCTTTTGTTCTTGGTCTGGCTCGTTTTAACCCTTTCCTTGTTGAATACTCATGTAAGAAATAATGACATCATGAAAATTTATTTTCTGAAATTGTATAATGGCATATGTATGCAGGAATGGTTGATATTAGTTGTAACAGTAGTCAGGTCATACAGATAATTCCATAAGCAAACAGAGCAAACCATAATCAGACGACTCCTACAGGAGCTATCTGATCTGGGTCTACTCTGTTTGCAAAGGTGTGAAAAAAACATTTATATGAAGGAAAGGGTAACCATAGCAACATAGCTTAATCATTTACCCAATAGAGATGCCTTTTGACTTTTTTCATAGTAGCTCCATATCAGATGACTCCTGTAGGAGCTGTCTGATCAGGGTCTGCTCTGTTTGCTTATGGAATTATACAGATCAAATTCTACAATTTCTGAGATGGCCAAAATATCCTGTGTTCATATTCATGTACCATTACCAAAAAAACCAACATCTAATTAATATTCATGATGTCATTATTTCTTTCATGAGTATTCATCAGGTGAATACATTGAAGTATAGCACTGGTGTACAGTAAAACTTCTCTTCAGTGGCCGGATACTGAATAAACTTGGATGCCTCTAAAAACAGGCGTCCTATTAACCCATTTCCACTTAGGCTATTTTTAGACCTAACCTCTCTGAAAAAATCTACCAAAAAGGAGCATTTACTAGAGAAAAGGAAATTTTTAGAATTGTGTAGTATTGAAACCATTCTGATAAATAGAGCATTTGCTCCTATGGAGCAAATGCTCTATTTATCAGAATGGTTTAAAAAAAAAAGTGACTTTTACAGAGGTGTCAAAAGGTGTCAATATGCGGGAATGGGTTAAATGCAGTACATATGTAATGTAGAAAGCTCCTAATGGGAGCTTTCTGTATACCTTTAATTCTGCATTAAGCTATGACCTTCCTTTAAATCTAGTTTTATACTAAGTCTTCTTTTTAGTGGCCATTGTAGAGCAGTTTTAATGTGTTTTTGTCTTGCCTCTGTAGCTGCATGTTATCCTAACTTGACTGTGTAACTGCATATTAACCCTTTACTCCATATATACGCCTTTCCATGCCTGTGCAAACAGAGTAGACCCATATAAGATGGCTCCTATAGGAGCTGTATGATCAGGGTCTGCTCTGTTTGCTTGTGATATAATATAGATTATTCTACAGTTTCTGTCATGGTCAAAAACTACTGTGTCCATGTGCTATTATAACACATTAATTCAATTGATATTCATGACATCATTATTTCTTACATGAATATTCATGGAGGAAAGGGTTATCCTAACTCAGCCATATAACTGCATATTATCCTAACTCAACCGTGTAACTGCATGTTATTCTAACTCATCCGCTAACACTAATCCCCCATTTATCCCACCCCTGTAGCCACCCTCAGATCTGCAGTTAAGGGACAATCCGGCCCTGCGAGATCCCATCTATCCTGGTTCTCCTCCCCAGGGTTACTCCAGCCCCACAGGAAGTGGCAACAAAGGCAAGCAGCCTCAACGGGGTCAGCCCATGAAGCCCCCTCACAGACTGGCAGACCCTATAGGACAGCAAAGGTATCTATATATAATGTATTATTATCATCATTTGGACTTTCTTACATTTTAAACCCTTTACTCCATAAATACGCTTTTCTATGCCTTTGCAAACAGAGTAGACACAGATCAGACGGCTCCTATTATAGGAGCCTTCTGATTAGGGTCACTCTGTTTGCTTATGACAAAAATATAGATATGATTCTACAATTTCTTCCTTGGCCAAAAAATCATTTGTCTGTGTGCTATTATAACAAAAGGAGTCATCTGATCAGCGTCTGCTCTGTTTGCTTATGAAATAATTAATAGAGCTGACTCTACAGTTTCTATCAATACCAAAATTCCTTGTGTACATATGCCATTATAAAAAATTACAAAAAAATTATAAAAAAAACCCAAAAAACTACAGTTGAACTTCGATATCTCGAACTCGGATAAATCGAACTTTGGGATAACTCAAACAAAAACTTTAGTCCTTCCAAAACTTACAATACAGAATAGCTCTAAAATGTAAAGCTACAGATATCTAGAACCACATGTGACAGCTTAATACAGGTCTAATGCTGAAAGCTCCTACAGGAGCTGTCAGCATTATTTTAGACCCGTATTAAGCTGTGGCATTTAAATATCGTTTAGATTAGAAATCGGATGAGTCAAACTCCTGTTATCTCGTACTAATTTGTACGGTCCCTTGAAGTTCGAGTTATCGAAGTTCAGCTCTAGTAAATATTCATGACGTCATTATTTCTTGCATGAATATTCAGCAGGGAAATGGTAAAATGAGTGTAAAACTATATATCACCGTTGTAGTAATACTGATTGTATGGTTTCTTTCAGGCCGGTGAATGAGGTGAATGGTGCATACATGAACGGTCACCCGCCATCAAACCACCAACCACAGATGAGACAGGCACATATAGGCAGTCCAAACCGAGTCCAAGGTATGTGTGTGTAGAAACCCTTGTGTATAAACTACTGTGACAATCTTGCCTGGAACTGTTTTTGTTAACCCTTTACTCCATGAATAATCATGTAAGAAATAATTACACCATGAATATTAACCCTTTCCTCCATAAATACGCCTTTCTACGCCTCTGTAATAACCACTTCGTGAAACCATTGTGATAAATAGAGGATTTGCTCCTATAGGATCAAATGCTCTATTTATCACAATGGTTTCAAACTACAAAATTCTAAAATTTTACTTTTCTCTAGTTAATGCTCCTTTTCGGTAGATTTATTCAAAGTGGTTGGATCTAAAAATAGCCTATGGAGAAAAGGGTTAATTATATTATTCTTTATAATGGCATATGAACGCAGGAATGTTTGACCATGGAAGAAACTGTAGAATCATATCTATATTATTTCATAAGCAAACAGTGCGGACCCGGATCAGACGGCTCCTGAAGAAGCCATCTGATCTGGGTCTGCTCTGTTCGGCGTATTTATGGAGGAAAGGTTAATTGTGTGGCAGAGGACTGCAGCACTGAGCAAGATCTGTTTTAATCCTTCACTCCATGAATATTCATGTGAGAAATAATTGATGTATTCATATATATTAATTACTTTTTCCCTTTCCCTGTTGAATAGTTATGTAAAGAATAATGGCACCATGAATATTTATTAGTTGAATTTATATAATGGAATATGTACACATGATCTTTTAGTATAAGTAGAAACTGTAGAGTCAGATATATCATAATTCCATAAGCAAACAGAGCAGACCCTGATCAGACAGCTACTACAGGAGGTAACTGATTAGTCCTTTATTCTAGGGTCATCACTACTGTGTCACTGTCTGATTCTGGTTTAGCCCTTTCCAAACATTTAGTTCCTGTTATAATGATGTTACAAAATCCAATCTTTAGCATGTAATTTTGTATACATATGAATTCGAGCAGAATGTATATAGAGAACAGAACATTGTATTCAGCATTTTTATTATTTAAGGAAATGCATATATTTTTTTCTGCAAACATATATTTGGATAGATTTGAAACTAAACAGTACTATTTATTTTAGCTGTGTGGCTTGATATGTGTTAACATTTCCTTTAACCCCTTCCTCCATGAATATTCATGTGAGAAATAATGACGTCATGAAGATTAATAGCACAATGACACAGGAATTTTTGTCCATGGCAGAAATTGTAGAAGCTTGTCTATGTTATATCTTAAGCAAACAGAGCAGACCCTGATCAGACGGCTCCTATAGGAGCCGTCTGATCTGGGTCTACTCTGTTTGCAAAGGCATAGAAAGGCGTATTTATGGAGTAAAGGGTTATCCCCTTTCTCCATGAATATTCATAGCAGACTCCACCCATTATGAATATTAATTAACTTAATTATTTATATTGTCATATAAAAAAAGTGAATACAGCTTGGCCAAATAGTATACAATCTGATCTAAGATATTCTGTAATCAAACAGAGCAGACCTTGATCAGACAGCTCCTGTAGGAGCCGTTTGATCTCGGTGAACCGTGTTTGAAATGGTGTCAAAAGGCATCTCTATGGAGTAATGGGTTAAGCCGTTTGACATGTTTAAATTTGCCATTGCTTATACTGTACTTTACACGCTTTGCCTTACCGCAGACCGGGAGACTGCTTCAAGTACGTTGAATACTGAACGTAGTTACTCTGACATAATGAGAAAACGTAGATGGTATAATAAAACTAAGAATTCTAGACGTGGTCACTCATTGGATGATCTACGCCGTGTTGGCCTTCAGTGATAGGTCTGTTTGTCATAGACGACCATTAGTGTAAAGTGTGCTTTAGATATACGGAGCTTCATAGGAACAATAGTCCTCCTCTTTAGAGAGTCTTTGTCATATCTCGTACATGACAAGTGTTTCTATATTTACTGGATGCCATACAGAACTTAACTCATTCTCTCCTAGGCTATTTTTAGACCAAACCTTTTCTAATTAATCTACCGAAAAGGAGCTTTAACTATAGAAAAGGAGAGTTTTAGAATTGTGTAGTATTGAAACCATTGTGATAAATAGAGCATTTGCTCCTATGGAGCAAATGCTCTATTTATCACAATGGTTTCACAATATGAATTTTATAGAGGCGCAAAAATGCGTCACTAGGGGGTAATGTGTTAATACATATATTCTGACTCTTACTAATAAATGGTATATCGGTTTCTTTTGAATATTATTCTTACTGAACCAGATTTCATTTAACCCTTTACCTCACAGGTATGCCTTTTTACACCTTCGCAAATAGAGTAGACCCAGATCAAATGGCTCCTATAAGAGCCATTTGATCAAGGTCCACTCTGTTTGCTTATGGAATTATATAGATCTGATTCTACAGTGTATGCCATGATCAAAACATTCTGTCATATGCCATTGTAGAAATTCTTCTAATTACTATTTGTGATGTCATTACTATCTGTGATGTCATTACTATTTGTGATGTCATTATTTCATATATTCATCAGGTAAAAGGTTAAGTTTAACCTTTACCCCATGAATATTCATGTAGTAAATAATGACATCATGAATATTAATTAGAATAATAGTACATCGACACAGGCAATTTTTACCTTGATAGAAACTAGAATTATATCTATATTATAAGCAAACAGGGCAGAACCTGATCAGATGGCTCCTATAGGAGCCATCTGATCTGGGTCTCCTCTGTTTGCAAAGGTGTAGAAAGCCATATTTATGGATTAAAGGGTTAAAAAGCAGGGAGACTATTTTTGATCACTTGCGTTGTCTACCGGGCATATGTCCATCTATTTGTCAAGCAATTGCAGTTTTCCCAGCAGTTCACACCTTGGATCCTCTGTTATTGTCCCTAGAATGTTATTTGTTATTTCACCAATAAAGCTTTTCAATATTTATGTCTGTAACACAAATGCCTACCCCTCATGTAAATTTTACCTGCCGTACACAGACCCAGTCAATGCTAATACTCGATGGCGATAACCCTACCCAGGTAAATCACTCCGTACTGCATGCAATACACACAGAACACATCCACACTCATTGTAATGCAACTTGTATGACTTCTCAATCAATGATATTTTTTACTGATGGTATATGTCAGAGCTCAGATGAAGGTGAGTACCCAAATACTAAAATCATCCTTTCTCTACCAAACCCTATACTGTGATTACTCTCTGGTCACAGTATATAGGGTTTGGTGGAGAAATAATGGAGCTACCGTAAAACCTCTCTATATAATGGCCATTAAATTACATCAATTATTTTGTGTTAAAGGCAGGTGGCTGCTTAAAGCAAGGTGAAAGTAAAACAGAACGCTCCTATAGGAGCGTTCTGTTTCACTTTCATCTTGCTTTAAGAAGCCACCTGTCCTAAATACCAATTAATTAACACAATTGAGTGGCCGTTATAGAGAGGTTTTACTGTATTGTTGAAAATGTACTCACCTGATCTGGACCTCTGTACATGTGTCTACAACTTTGCATGTGCAGCTGTTCTCACCTTGAAAGTGATCACTCTTATATATCATCAATCTGGAATTTGTTTCATGCTTTTTGAAAAACACATGCAATTATTGTAGCCTGATCACAATTTAGCTTGTCTGTTTTTCGCAGGAAAAAATCAAGGTATTGCTATAGCCTTGATGTTGTGAGCATTTTTATGATGCACGTTCCTTGACAGTTTTTCATAATTTAGCAAACAGTACAGCTATTCCAATCAAACTTCACCCAGTTGTTTGCTATCACAGCTCTATTTTGCATATATAAAGAGTTATGGCCCTTTGAAATATTGATTTTCGCAGCAACAGATAAGCGTTGTCATCTGCATGCAGTGTTCTTGCTTCTATGAGGTTTCTTCTGGTTTGAAGTGTTAACAAACTGAATATCTGTAGTTGACATAATATACAGTTCTCGATAACTTCTCGATGTCTCAAACTTCAAGGGACCATACAAATTAATTCGCGATAACAGAGGTTTGAGTCATCTGATTTATAATCTGACCAATATCTCAAGTTCACAGCTTAATGCAGGTCTAAAGTAATGCTGAAAGCTCACACAGGAGCTTTCAGTATTACTTTAGGCCTGCATTAAGCTGTCACATGTGTTTCTAGATATGCGTAGTGATCCATTTTAGAGGAACTTTTAGTTTGAGTTATCCTGAAGTTCAACTATTGCTTTTCTTTTATCCTTTGAATGTTGGAAATGCGTTTACAGGCATTTGCAAATAGCGTAGACCCAGATCAGAGGGCTCCTAGAGGAAAATGATTATTTGTTGACTCTTTCCTTCATAATAACCTTTTTTCATGCCTTTGCAAACAGAGGAGACCCAGATCAAACTGCTCCAGTAAGAGCCATCTGATCAGGGCCTGCTCTGTTTGCTTGTAACATGATATAGATCTGATTCCACAGTTTTTGTCCAAGCAAAATTTCCATTGAACGTTTTATATTATATTAAAAAGCAGCTAATATATATTCATTCTTACATGAATATTGAACAGGGAAAAGTTAACCCTTTCCTCAATAAATACGCCTTTCTAAGCCTCTGTAATAGTCATTTCTTGAAACCATTGTGATAAATATAGCATTTATTCCATAGGAGCAAATGCTCTATTTATTACAATGGTTTCTATACTAAACAATTCTAACATTTTCCTTTTCTCTAGTAAATGCTCCTTTTTGGTAGATTTATTCAAAGAGGTTGGGTCTAAAAATAGCCTATGGAGGAAAGCGTTAAACAAAGATTGAAGTTGTTAGTCTTTACTATGATAAAATGTTGTTTGCCTTGAACGCTCTTGCCTCCATGTCAACTTATCTTTATCCAATCTTAAGTTCAGTTTGTTAATACTAAAATCAGCTAAATAACCCTTTACTCCATAGATATGCTTTATAACGCAATTGCAAACAGAGTAGACCTAGATCAGATAACTCCCATAGGGGGCCGTCTGATCAGGATCTGCACTGTATGTTTATGACATTATGTAAATCTAATTCTATAGTTTCTGTCATGGCTAAAAGTTTGTGTGTTAAAGTTCACCTGCTTAGTGTTCATGATGTTATTATTTCTTAATATTCATGATGTCATTATTTCTTAAATGAATATTTATGTTGTAAGGGGTTAATTAACAGAAACCCAAAACCACATTCAGTAGAACCTGTCTTAAGCGGCCAGCGAAAAAAGAGGTCTGAGTATGAGTCTGTATGGCAGGTGGTAGCTTAATGCAGGTCAAAAGTAATGCAGAAAGCTCCTATAGGAGCTTTCTGCATTACTTTTGCCCTGCATTAAGCAACCACCTGCTTTTTAACACTCCTGTGTTCAATAAATGAATGGCCACTTAGGAGCTAGGTTCTGCTGTATTGCAGTGCATTGGCTTGACGTTGGTTGGGGTTTTAGCTTATTGCATTACATTCATGGGAGATTTGAGTAGTTTGCAGTGATTTTTCACCACTTTCCTCATGAATATTCATGTAAGAAATAATGACATCATGAATATCAACTCGTTACCTGTTCACTATTTATGTAAGGTTATAATGGCACTATGAATACTTATTAGCTTAGTTTTTGATACTGTAAAACTTTTAAGGGAATGTTTTTGCTTTGACAGAAACTGTAGAATCTTATCTGTATCATGTCATAAGCAAACAGCAGACCCTGATCCTATACGAGCTGTCTGATCTGGGTCTGCTCTGTTTGCAAATGCGGGAAAACATGTTTATATGAAGGAAAAGGTTATTGACATTTGAACACAGAAATTTTCGGCCATGACATTGTAGAATCAGATCTATATAATTTCATAAGCAAACAGAACAGACCCTGCTCTGGGTCTACTCTGTTAGCAAATGTATTAAATGGTGTATCTCTGAGGTAACGGGTTAACCAGTAGGTATTAGTGATATTGTATGGTGACTAAACATTGGATTAACCCTTAACTCCATGAATATTCATGTTAGAATTCATGGTATAATAAATATTAACTAGATTATTTTTTATAATAGCACATGGACATGGGAATCTTTATCCTTGGCAGAAACTGTGGAATCATATTTGTATCATAACCCATTCACTCATACTGACGACTTTTGATGACTCTGTAAAAGTTACTTTTTGAAACCATTGTGATAAATAGAGCATTTGCTCCTATAGGGGCAAATGCTTTATTTATCACAATGGTTTCAAAAAACAAAATTCTAAAATTTTCCTTGTCTTTAGTTAATGCTCCTTTTCGGTAGATTTATTCAAAGAGGTTGTATCTAAAAATAGCCTATGCGGTAATGGGTTAAGCAAACAGAGAAGACCCTGATCAGACAGCTTCTACAGGATCTGGGTCTTTTCTGTTTGCAAAGGTTTATGGAGTAAAGGGTTAATGTATATTGCAGTAGCAATCTAACAAATTAATAGTCTATAGGTTTTCATTAGGTCAGTCGGAAGACATTCTATTCATTTACAGTGACAAAAAAAAAAATGTCCAGTACCAGATCGTATTCCCTAGACAAAACAAGTGAAATGATATTTTCCAAACCTCATGTTGGATAGTACTAATCTGGGTCCTTGAAAAATCTTTCGGTTTTTTTTCAACACACTTTCAGAAGGTGACATATGTGTTCCTTTGAATGCTACCCAAGTTACCCTGTTCCATATTTAGTCCAAATTTCAATACCTACTGAATATTCATGGACAAAGAAGTTATAATAAAATATGGAAAGCGGAACATTGTAGCCACTTTAGAAACTAAATAAACAGATTGATCAAATTCCATTAGCAAACCCAGCAGATCCTGATCAGATGGCTCCTACAGGAGCCATCTGATCTGGGTCTACTCTGCAAATGATGTCTCTATCTGGTAAAGGGTTAAGCAGCAATCAAAAAGTGGTCTTAATTATGGGTCTGTAAGGCAGGTGGTAGCTTAATGCATGTCAAAAGTGATGCAGAATGCTCCTATAGGAGCTTTCTGCATTACTTTTGCCCTGCATTAAGAAACCACCTGCTTTTTAATTTAAGACTCTTATGTTCAATAAAGAAATGGCTGCTTAAGACAGGTTCAAATGTCTGTACACTGCAATAAGTGTTCTGATAATGACTGGAGATAATTTATTATAATAGATGAGAAGTTCAGACTGAAATGTAAACTTTCTTTCCATCTTGTGTACTCGTAGTCAAATTTGCTTGTCTTGAATTGAATTTGCTTGTCTTGAATTGAATTTGCTTTTACACTTTTGATTTTCCATCTTTAGTTTATTGACAAGTACATATTTACACTTCTAGAGATTTTGTAGACTTTGAAATGCTGTGAGTTTAGTCAGATGAGATTTATACAACCATCACAAAATGTTTGTCTTTAACATGTGTAAGATAAGAATTAACCCTTTCCCTGTTCTATGTTTATTCAAAATTTCAATACCTGCTGAATATTCATGGACAAAATAGTTATAATGAAATATGGAAGGTCGATTATTGTGGCCATTTTAGAAAAATAAGAAACAGATTTATCAAATGCCATCAGCAAACAGAGCAGACCCTGATCAGATGGCTCCTATAGGAGCCATCTGATCTAGGTCTCCTCTGTTAGAAAAAGAATGAAATGGTGTTATATGAGGTAAAGGGTTAATTTCATTGTAAGCATCTTATAATGCCACTGATAAGTGAGTCAGAGGTCATCAATTTGTATGCTGAGGGTCACTAAGTTGGTGCAATAAGGTCGTTATTTACATCCATATACATGTTTGTCACATCAGTATACGATTTTAGAATGTAACCTTTTACTCCATAGATACACCTTTTAACACCTTTGCAAACAGAGTAGACCTAGATTAGACGACTCCTGTCGCTGCTGTCTGACCAGAGCCTGCTATGTTTGTTTATGGAATAATATAGATACATGTATGATTCTACAGTTTCTGCCATCGGAAAAATTCTGGTGTCCATTTACTGTTATTAAAAAATAATCTACATGTAATTGGCATTCTTGATATAATTATTTCTTGCACAGTAACAGATAAATGTGTGTACTCAGATACTCAAATTGTCAATTCTCCACCAAACCCTATGTTGTGACCACTCTTTAAAGACAAAGAGTGGTCACAACAGAGGGTTTGGTAGATAAATAAAGGAGTTATTCTTGAAAATGTTTTTAATTTACGCATCTTATCTGGACCTCTGTTCTTGCATGAATATTGATGGAGTGAAGGGATACAATACTTTATGGCCAATATTCCAGTCATGTGGTTATGTGATAAAAGGAGTCTGACACTTGTTATTTGAGGTAAAATGTTACTTTGGTTTGCTAAATATCTCTTTTTTTACTTGACTGGTCCAATCCAATTTTATCTCAGATAACAACATATGTCTGGCCTTGTCATTGTTAGCACAGATGTAGACTTTCTATTTTTGCAACTGTTGTCTTAACCCTTTACTGCATAGATACACCTTTGCAAACAGAGTAGACCCAGATCAGATGGCTCCTGTGGGAGCCATCTGATCAGGGTCTGCTCTGTTTGCTTCTGAAAAAATATAGATATGATTCTACAACTTATGCCAAGGCAGAAACTTCTTGTGTTCATAAGCCAGTAAAAAAATAATCTAATTAGTATTCATGATGTGATTATTTCTTAAATGAATCTCCATGGAGTAGAGGGTTTAGAAGCATTACATGTATACTGAATATTTGTTTGTATATTGAGGGTTCAGTGTTAAACTCTCATCTTTACAGTCTTTAACCCTTTCCCTGTTCTATGCTTATTCCAAATTTCAATAACTACTGAATATTCATGGACAAATAGTAATATTGAAATATGGTATATTATAGCAATTTTTTTAAAGTAAAGGAACAGATCTATCAAATTCCAATAGCAAACAGAGCAGACCTGGATCAGACGGGTCCTATAGGAGCCGTCTGACCTGGGTCTACTCTGTTTGAAAATGCATTAAAACACGTTTATATGAAGGAAAGGGTTAACCTTTATGAACAGTTACAAATGGTCCTTTTCTTTAACCCTTTACACCATGAATATTCATGTTAAAAATGACAACATCATGAATATTAATAAGGTTAAATTTTAAAATGGCAAATTAATACATGAAATTTTAACAAAGTAGAAACTGTAGAATAAGATTTATACTATATCATAAGCAAATAGAGCAGACCCTGATCAGCTCCTATAGGATGTGGGTCTGGATCTACATTGTTTGCAAAGGCGTAGAAAGGCGTATTTATGGAGTAAAGGGTTACAATCTCATATTAATCCCACATATTGTAGTTTTGCACTCTGCCCTCAAATTCTTGATTCAACCATTGGGTTGTTTCATTTTTTATGTGGATTTCTCATTTTCTGACTTTAAATCTGGATAACATATACTGATATAGTCAAATCCAGAATACTTTCCTGTTTCTGTCCTAAGTTTTTTGTAAGATCAGAAAGTTTTTGTTTTAACAGTTAACTATAAAGGTGTAGTAGGACGAATGTATATAAGGCTGACATTTTATTTTATGCATGCCATGCAGTTGTTGTTGATAATTTGTTGTCCATATTTTTTCATAAATCGAGGGCTTGGTGCAAAACTATTCTAACTCCTTCACTTTGTGAAGGAGTTAGAATAGTTTTGCACCAAGCCATCGAAATTCAGTCAGAAGTTCTAACAGTTTGTATTTAATGAGATGCTATATGCCAAGTCACTCTGTTTTTCATCTGGATCAAAACCCTTGACTTCAAGAAATATTGACTTCATGAATATTATTTAACCCTTTCCCTGTTCTATTTTTAGTCCAAATTTTAGTACCTACTGAATATTCATGTACAAATTTGTTATAATGAAACATGGAGGGTGGAACATTGTAGCCATTTTAGCAAGTATAGAAACGGATCTATCAAATTTCATAAGCAAACAGAGCAGACCCTGATCAGACGGCTCCTCTAGGAGCCGTCTGATCTGGGTCTTCTCTGTTTGCAAATGCGTGAAAACACGTCTATATGAGGGAAAGGGTTAACAACATTTTTTATAGTGGCCTATATCTTACCTTTTCTCTAGTTAATGCTCCTTTTCAGTAGATTTATTCAAAGAGGTTGGATCTAAAAATAGCCTATGAGGGAATAGGTTAACAACATTTTTTATAGAGGCCAATATCTTACATTAAAAACATGTGATAGGGAAATTTATTTCATCGCAAACAGTAGAGAATCAGATCTGTAACACTTATGCAAACAGAGCAAACCCTGATCAGACAGCTCCAGTAGGAGCTGTCTGAAATTCTGATCAGGGTCTACTCTGTTTTCAAATTCATAAAAATGTGTATGTATGGAGTTAAGGGTTAAGGAGCCATGATTATGAGTTTATGCTGTAGTTTTTTTACCATGTATGATTGTTCGAATTAACCCTTTCCTCCATAAATACGCCTTTCTACGCCTCTGTAATAACCACTTCTTGAAACCATTGTTATAAATAGAGCATTTGCTCCTATAGGAGCAAATGCTCTATTTGTCACAATGGTTTCAAACTACACAATTCTAAAATTTTACTTTTCTCTAGTAAATGCTCCTTTTTGGGTAGATTTATTCAAAGAGGTTGGGTCTAAAAATAGCCTATGGAGGAAAGGGTTAAGTTGATTTCATGGACATATTGGAAGTTTGAGTATAGAAGATACTGCATGTAGTCATTATACAATTTTACCAATGTTCTGTTAGTTTTGATACATGGTCTGTAGTATGTGATAGTTTAAACCATTTCTTTCATATAAATGCTTTTTCATGCATTTGCAAACAGAGTAGACCCAGATTAGACTGTAGGATCTGTCTGATCAGGGTCTGCTCTGTTTGCTTATATTATGATATACCGGTAGATATGATTCTATAGTTTCTGCCTGAGCCAAATTATCATGTGTTTATATGCCACTGTAAAAAGTAATCTAATTAATATTCATGATGTCATTATTTCTTACATGATTATGCAACAGGGAAAGGGTTAACCCTTTCCCTGTTCTATATTTATTACAAATTTCAATACTTACTGAATATTCATGGACAAAATATTTATAATGAAATATGGAAGGTGGAACACTGTGGCCATTTTAGAAAGTATAGAAACACATCTATCAAATTCCATTAGCAAACAGAGTAGACCCTGATCAGACTTATAGGAGCCGTCTGATCTGGGTCTACTCTGTTTGCAGATGCGTGAAAACTCGTTTACATGGGGGAAAGGGTTAAGGATTAAAGTATCCTGTACTGACTACTGTTAACTCTCTTCCTGTTGCATATTCATGTTTGAAAAATGACATCATGAATATTTATTAGCTGAACTTTTATAATGGCATATGTACACATGAATATTTTGTATTGGTAGAGTCAGCTCTATTATAATTTCATAAGCAAACAGAGCAGACCCTGATCAGATGGCTCCTACAGGAGCCGTCTGATCTGGGTCTACTCTGTTTGCAAAGGTGAGTCTACTCTGTTCGCAAAGGTGTGAAAAAGCATTTATATGAAGGAAAGGATTAAAGCTACATTTTAGTTGACTGTTCTTATGACATAAAGGAATGCTCCCATGGTAGCTTCATGCATTGCTTTCATCCTGTATTAAGTTTACAGTTGTTCTTAAAAGTTGCCACATATATAAAGTTTAATTAGCTCGTGATATTATGATATTTACTCATGATATTTCTTACCCAAGGTCAAAGATTAACCCTTTACTCCGTGATATCCATGTTAGAAATAAGGACATCATGAATATCCATGTTAGAAATAAGGACATCATGAATATTAATTGGATTACCATTACTTTTATAATGGCAGAAAATGTAGAATCATATCCATTTTATTTTATAATCAGACAAAGCAGACTCTGAACAGATGGCTTCTATATGACCCATCTGATCTGGGTCTACTCTGTTTGCAGAGGCATAGAATGGTGTATTTATGGAGTAAAGGGTTACTGTTCACTGTAGAGACAGGTCCTACTGCAAAATGTTTCTAAATAATTGTGTGAGTAAAACCATTTTATTTCCATTTCAGAACTGCGGATGGACAGTCGTAGATCATCCCAATCTTCCAGTTCCGGTAAGAGACTTTGTTGACTGTTCATAACTATACAATACATAGAGAACCATTTCTTATTAACCCTTTCTCTGTTCAATATTCATGTAAGAAATAATGACATCATGAATATTAAATAGCTGAACTTTTAATATACATGTATAACATTTCAAGGATTTTTTTTACACAAACTTAAGAATCAGAACTATATCATATGACAAAAATAAACAGAGCAGACCCTGATCAGACGGCTCCTATAGGAGCCATCTGATCTGGGTCTACTCTGTTTGCAAATGTGTGAAAAGGTGTTTATATGAAGGAAAGGGTTAACTGATTTCTTAAAGGGTGGAGTCTTGCATGAATATTTATAAGATAATGGGTTAATGGAGAACTTTAATGTGCATTTTAGCATTTTATGTTTGATCCACAGAGATAGAAAGTTGTATAATTCTTTCTCATTATTATGCTTTCAGATGCAATACGAGACATGAATGAAAAATTAAAAGCAGAACTGTTTCATTTAGAAGGAGAAATTGCTCATCACGCTGCGATGAATTCAAGGACCCGAGATGTGTATGGATCACAAGGGTCCATGAGATGATAGCCTCCTAAAAGGGGCCAAAACTAGGAGCAGAATGACTCAGACCTAAGCTTAAGAATATTGAGTCAAATGGGGACCAGAACTGGAAGGTTTGGTCACTTCATCATTACTGTGATAAAAACAAAATGGTATCATCACTGGTGTGACATAAAGTGATATTTCCGTCTAGTGAATGATTGGGAATGAGAGTTCTCACTGGTGATAATAGAGCCTGTTATTTTCACTGAACTGTGAATATTGTTACATGTGACTGTATATGTAACCTATTTATGCCTGGAGTCCCTAATTAGCCCCATTGTGTATTGCTAACCCTTTACCCCATAAATACGCCTTTTTCTATGCCTTTGTAAACAGAGTAGACCCAGATCAGATGGCTCCTGTAGGAGCCGTCTAATCAGGGTCTGTTCTGTTTGCTTATGGAATAATATAGATCAGATCCTGCAATGGCAAAACAAAAACACCTGTGCTAATAATTTGTCTAATTAATATTCATGATGTTATTATTTCTTACATGAATATTCACAGAGTAAAGGGTTAACCAAACTAATTCTCCTATGATGGGATGATTCCTCTAGACTTATTTAGCCTATAAGACTTTCGGAAAATAGTTAACCCTTTACTCCTTAAATACACCTTTCTACGCCTTTGCAAACAGAGTAAACCCAGATCAGGGTTTGTTTTAATACAATTTTCTTCGTATGCTGACACTAATTCTGACATAAGATTTTCTTTTCAAAAGATTTATATAGAAGTGGAAAAGGATATCATTACAGTCAATATTGAATAGTGTTATTGAACCGAATGGTTTTGAAGAATTGGCAGGCCCCTTTGTTATAATCATTTTGCTTGAATATTGCATTCTTAGGCATCTTATTGGTCAGATTTTGAGTTTAAGTAAAATTCTGACTAGTCTGATTTTCTTGAGAACGAAATTGAGATATTTTATAAGCATAGATCCTGGGCTTTGGACATTCTTGCAATGGGGATTTTTCTATCCATTTCAATGAAAAGTAAACTATGGAATCATTTTACAGATTTAAGTAACTGGTACAGGTATTTATTTATAATCATTATGCTCAATCACAAAAGACATTTACTCCTTTGCTCCATGAAAATACAGTAGAACCCCTCTAATGTGACCACTTAATGAATAAACATGGATGTCTTTAAAAGCAGGTGGTTGCTTAATGCAGGACAAAAGTAATGCAGAAAACTCCTCTAGGAGCTTTCTGCATTACTTTTGTCCTGCATTAAGCTACCATCTGCCTCTACCACCTAGAATTTTACCTCTTTTAGGTGGTCGCATTAGAGGGTTTTTACTGTAATGACATCTTGAATATTAATAAGATTAATTGGTATAATAATAGTACAATAGTACATGGACACAGGATGTTTTGGCCATGGCAGAAACTGTAGAACCATATCTGTATTATATCATAAGCAAACAGAGCAGATCCTGATCTAGGTCTTCTCTGTTTGCAATGGAGTAGAAAGGTGTATTTATGGAGTAAAGGGATAAAAAAGTGCAGACTTTGATTTTGGAAAATCTTTCTTTTTTCATAAGATATGGCACTTTTGTTGGCTAAAAGCTGAAGTCAAAGTGCATCTTTATCCCATGCCTCATTTTAGTTTTTGTTGAATAAAGCATTTACGCATATTTCTTACTTTTTCCCCCCAGTTATATTACAAAAGTTACAAAAGATGTTTTATTCATTAACTATAGCGTAATATTCACTGATTATCATTAAGTAAGTTGCTAAACTGTTACCATCACTTGTTAATTTGAATCCTTAAGATCATAGATGTATTGATTGCTTGATTGAATGACTGATTGATAAACAATTCTGCATACATGCACATTTTGCTTTTACCCTTTCCCTGTTGATTATTTGTGTAAGAAATAATGGCATCATGAGTATATTTTTTTAGATGAATTTTTATAATGCCATATGTACACAGATATTTTGATATTGGCAAAAAACTATGGAGTCAGACCTATTATGAGTTCATAAGCAAACAGTGCAGACCCTGATCAGATAGTTCCTACAGGAGCCATCTTATCTGGGTCTGCTCTGTTTGCAAAAGAGGTGAAAATGCATCTATATGCGGGAAGGGTTAATAGAACAATCGGATCGAGACAAACATCAATATTGTGACCTAATTACCGTAAATATTCAGATACACAATATAATATTCTCTGGGCTTGTAAAGCTGAAGAAGTGACTTTAGCACCATTTTGATAACTTTAACTCTTAAATTTACTCCATGAATATTCAGGTGAAAGAAATAATGATATCATGAATATTAATCAGATTCATTTTTATAATGTTTATGACCACAATTTTGGCCATGGCAGAAACAAGTCATATAAATATTATTTTATAAGCAAACAGAGCAAACCCAGATCAGATCAGGAGCCATCTGATCTGGGTCTGCTCTGTTTGCAAAGGCATATATATTTATGGAGTGAAGGGTTAAATTACAAATAGTATAGACCCTGATCAAACAGCTCATTGAGAAGCAGTATGGTCTGGACCTACACTGTTGGCCAGGATCTGTCTGAATATTTAGGGTGACTGAGGTTTTTCATAATTCACATGTAGTATTCATCTGTGTGACCCTATTTGCAAGTGGGTATGGAGTTACCAGTGAGAAAACAATTGGTATTTTTTATTATGTGGGCCGTGACATGATATCAATGGGTACCAGTGAGAAATTAATTGTTATTATGTACTATGTGGGCCGTGAAATGATGTCTTTAGGCACTTCTTGGGCTCTGCACTACATGTGTAGACTTGAATAAGCAGTAAAATTAACCCTTTACCTAATGAATATTCATAAAAGACCACCAGTTATGAATATTAATTGATTTAATTCTTGTATGAAAAAAGTATAAATAAAAGAGATTTACTGCCATGGAAAGCAATAGAGATTCAGATTGAACATATATGCAAACAAAGCTGATCTTGTCTAACAGCTTTTATAGGATCTAGGTCTACACTGTTTGCAAAGATATTAAAAGATTTATCTATAAGATGAAAAGTTAACCCTTCGCTTGCTATTCGCGTCAGTATACGTACCTGTAAATAGTGAAGACCCAGATGAGACAGCTCCTGCAGGAGCTGTCTCATCAGGGTCTGCACTATTTACAAGTTGATTGTGCAACCAGTGCACTCCACAGCAGTGATTGCACAGCGAAATATGTGTACACAGTGAAGATATATGTAATTATACAATAGGGCTTGGGTAAAGAAGGAGGTATGTATTTTAAAATTCAGCAAGCGAAGGGTTAAGTCAGATGGTAGCTTAATGCAGGACATATTAACGTATGCAGAAGCTTTCTGCAGAGCTTTTTTCTGCATAAAACGGCCATTTGCTTTTAAAGAAATTATGCCTTTGAAAACAGAATAAACCCAGGCAGTTCCTGCAGGGGGTCTGCTCTGTTTGCTTATATGTTAAGAGATCTTGATAGAAATGTCGAGTTGATTAATATTCATAATGGGTGGAGTCATCAGATGAAGGGTTAAGTAGCCGCTATAAAGAGGTTCTATGGTAGTATTGTTATTTGTTTATTTTACATGCAAAAATAATGAATTCCACTAAAAACTCGATACTACGAAATTTTAGTAATGAAGAATTTATGTCTTTGTAGGCAGGTGGCTGCTTAATGCAGGGTGAAAGTCATGCAGAAAGCTCCTAGAAGAGCTTTCTGCATGACTTCCAGCCTGCATTAAGCTGCCACCCATGTTAAAGATCAATAATGGTAACTATTTGAGTGTTTGTAGTATCGAGTTTTTACTGTAATTGTATTATTATATTATGTTAATTCTTTTGCTGCTCTATGCAAACAGTGTTGATCCAGATGACCCTTCATGTAACTCGGAGTCTCATCAGGATCCAAACTGTTTTACAATGTAATTACGCCTTTTTGAAAGACAATTTTGTTGTAGCAAAAGATTTAATAATTTTGATATTTTGTTTTAATATCAGAAGACGTCCAAACTAGTTAAGTGATGAATTGTCCGTCCAGACTTGTTATTTATTTTTCACCTGTATAATGACATATAATGACATTCCATTCTTCTTGTTGTTGATGATGATGATACATGATGCATTGAAATGTGTGGCATTTCATTTGTTACAAAGTTCCTGAACTCATTTAACCCTTTCCCTCATGTAAACGTGTTTTCACGCACTTGCAAACAGAGTAGACCCAGATCAGACGGCTCCTAGAGGAGCCGTCTGATCAGGGTCTGCTCTGTTTGCTTATAGAATTTGATAGATCTGATTCTTTGCTTTCTAAAATGTCTACAATGTAGTACCTTCCATATTTCTTAATAACTAATTTTTGAATGAATATTCAGTAGGTATTGAAATTTGGAATAAACACAGAACAGGGAAAGGGTTAACACTAACTATCGTCTGCAAACAGTGTTGTCTGCTGCTATTCTATTTCTTGTTAAAAAACACTGTTGTGGAGAATAAATATTGCTCAGCATCTCATCTGGATCCAAACTGTTTCCAAAGTTAAAGTATGACAGGGTGTAGAACAAGTTAAATGATATTGTTCAGTATCTTTGCTTATTGTTCAGTATCTTTTCTTATTGTTCAGTATCTTTTGTTTATCCCTTTCCTCCATAAATACGCCTTTCTACGCCTCTGTAATAACTGCTTATTGAAACCATTGTGATAAATAGAGCATTTGCTCCCATTTGCTCTATTTATCACAATGGCTTCAAACTACAAAATTCTAAAATTTTACTTTTCTCTAATAAACGCTCCTTTTGGGTAGATTCATTCAAAGGGGTTGGGTCTAAATATAGCCTATGGAGGAAAGGGTTTTTATGTAGGAAAGGGTTAAGACTACATTTTGTGAATATTTTAGATCCAGATTTTGACTTTGGGTAACTTGGCATCTCGTCAGGATTCAGACTTATATACCGGTACATTCTCGTAATGTTGAAAAATAATGGGAGATAACTCTATCTGTCTAGATTTGAAGGCAGAAAGGTTTGCAGATGGCCATAACTCAAATCACTAAAAAATCTAACATTTTGTCTTTTAATCCTTTACTCCATGAATATTCATGTAAAAAATAATGACTTTATATTAAAAAGTGACTATTACAGATGCTTAACCCTTTCCCTCATATAAACGTGTTTTCACGCATTTGCAAACAGAGCAGACCCAGATCAGACGGCTCCTAGAGGAGCCGTCTGATCAGGGTCTACTCTGTTTGCTAATAGAATTTAATAGATCTGTTTCTTTGCTTTCTAAAATGTCTACAATGTTCTACCTTCCATATTTCTTTATAACTGTTTTGTTAATGAATATTCAGTAGGTAATGAAATTTGGCCTAAATACAGAACAGGGAAAGGGTTAAAAAGGTGCCTTTATGGAGGAAAGGGTTAATAAAGCCTAATCGTGTTGGTACCGAATGGAATTGACTGTCCAAAGTGATTCTAATCAGTACCAACATGATGGGCTTTGGCAGAGATACAGTTATGTCCCCACATTGTGTGTGGGATGTAATGTTGCACTGGTATGTTGGTACTTATCTCCCAAAAATATTTTGATTGGATTTATGACCAACTTTCACAGATTAACAATCACTACATGAAGGAATTCCAGTTGCCACCAAATTTGATAGAATTACTGTCATTTGTTATGTTACACAAATTTGCCTTGTGGACCTTTCAGTACACGCATTTGCCTTTTTGGACTTGACAACATACCAGTGAAAATGGCAGTGTGAAGGCATCCATGTCGAATTTACAAAATTCTTCAGTGTTATCTAGATTTCCTAAAGACTTCTCCTTTAACCCTTTACTCTATAAATACGCCTTTCTATGCATTTGCAAACAGCTAGAGTAGGCCCAGATCAAATGGCTTCTGTAGGAACCTTCTGATCAGGGTCAGCTCTGTTTGCTTATGGCATAATATAGATATGATACTCCAATTTATGCTTTGGCAAACATTTCCTGTGTTTTTATGCCATTTTAAGAATATAATCTATTTAATATTCATGAAGTCATTATTTCTTACATGAATATTCATGGAGTAAAAGGTTAATTAATCTTATCTATAACTCTGCTCACTCAACCAGCTCTTTGTAATAGTTGCCACCAGAAATAAAAGAAATGTGTAACTCAAGAGTATCTCTGTGTTTTTGTTTATCCCTATTCTTAGTCCTGTCTTGATAATACATTAAAACCCCGCTAATGCGACCACTTAATAAACAACCATTGGTGTCGTTTAAAGCAGGTGGTTGCTTAATGCAGGACAAAAGTAATGCAGAAAGCTCCTCTGGGAGCTTTCTGCATTACTTTTGTCCTGCATTAAGCTACCACCTGCATCTAGTACCCAGAATTATACCTCTTTTAGGTGGTCGGATTAGCGGGGTTTTACTGTATTTACTTAGCCCTTTCCTTCATATAAACACTTTTTCACGTATTTGCAGAGTAGACCCAAATCGGACAACTCCTGTAGGAGCTGTCTGATCAGGGTCTGCTCTGTTTGCATATGACAAAATAATAAATCTGATTCTACAAATTCTACCAAGAAATCCTGTATACCTATGCCCTAATACAAAATAAATATTCATGATGGAATGGGTTAACCTTTAGAATATGGAGTTTTCAACAAAAGTCTGTCACTGTTGAAAGGTAGAGTTGATGCAGTATTGAAGGGTATACTCTTTGTGAGAGGATTTGGAATGACAAACAGTGCAAACCCTAATCAGGGGGCTCATCTAAGAGCTATGTGATCTGGGTCTGCACTATTTACAAATGACAGCCAATTTGTTTCCCGCATTCAAAGGAGTAAGACTCCGGCCAGAATAAATATTAACTGATTTAATTCTTGTACTATGTAAGGAAATTTATTTCCATGGCAAACAGTACTAGTATATAACATAATCTGTAACATACATAAGTAAACAGAGACCTTAGTCAGAAAGAGTTGATGATCTGGATCTACTGTGTTTGCAAAGGCATAAAACAGGTATGTTGGATATTTGTGACGGGGAAGGGAAGAGTGAGTGAGTTGGGTTTTATGTCCGACCAACAGCATTTCAGTTATTTGCAGACGGCACCCGCTTGGGACAAGTTATGGTGCTGCCTCACTGGAATGCAGCTGGCACATGGCAAAGGCACCCCACCCAGTCACATGATCCTGACACCGGGCCAACCAGTCCTAGAACTACCCTTTTAATGTCAAGCGTAGACAAGGGAGCTACTAGTACCAACTTTTAACGACTTTTGGTCTGTCGCAGCCAAGGATCAAACCCACGACCTTCCATAGAAGGAGGGAAGAATTGGCCACCCGGGATTAGAATCATATTTCTGGCAAGGCATGACGAACACTCGTTCTGCTGCAGTGATGGAGAAATGTGATTTTGAACAGCTTAACCCTTTCTCTATTGAATATACATGTAAGAAACAATGGCATCATGAATACGCCTTTCTACGCCTCTGTAAAAGTCACCTGTTGAAACAATTGTGATAAATAAGCATTTGCTCCTATAGGAGCAAATGCTCTATTTATCACAATGGTTTCAAATTAAAAAATTTAAAAAAAATCCTTTTTGCTAGTTAAATGCTCCTTTTCGGTAGATTTATTCAGAGGTTGCATCTAAAAAAAAAGCCTATGAGGGAATGGGTTAATATGTGCACAGGGTAGTTTGGTAGAAACCATTGAACTTCATAAGCAAACAAAGCATACTCTGCAGATCAGACAGCTCCTACATCAGTTGTCTGATCTTGGTCTGCGCTGTTTGCAAAAAAAAAGACATGAAAAAACATTATATAAGGGAAATGGGTTTTTTGCCTTTTAGACCTTTTTAACCCTTTCCTCCTTAAGTATGCCTTTCTATGCCTCTGTAATAGTCACTTCTTGAAACCATTTTGATATATAGAGCATTTGTTCCATAGGAGCAAATGCTCTATTTATCACAATGGTTTCAATACTACACTATTCTGACATTTTCCTTTTCTCTAGTAAATGCTCCTTTTCAGTAGATTTATTCAAAGGTTGGGTCTAAAAATAGCCTTTTAGACCTTTTTAACTACATTAATATTCATGTAAGAAATAATGTCTGCATGAATATTTGAATTATTATAGTGACATATGAGCAAGAGAAGTTTTGGTCATGGCAAAAACTTTAGAATCAGATCTAGATTACTTCATAAGCAAACATGAATATTCATCATGACAGAATCTGTATAATTAGATGTTATTTCATAAACAAACAGACCAGACACTGGTCAGACAGCTCCTATGTAAGAAATAATGACATCACGAATATTAATAAGATTATATTTCATAAAGGCACATGAACACAAGAATGCTTGGCCATATCAGAAACTGCAGAATCATATCAATATTATATCATAAGCAAACAGAGCAGACCCTGATCAGACGACTCCTACAGGAGCCGTCTGATCTGGATCTACTCTGTTTGCAAAGGCATAGAAAGGCATGTTTATGGAGTAAAGGGTTAATTATTTTCTTCAGATCTCAAAGGCAAAATAAGTCTAGCAGAATTATCCTGATCTGAGTCTACTCTGTTTGCAAATGCATATTTATTGAGTAAATTTACAACCCTTTCCTCCATAAATGCGCCTTTCTACACCTCTATAAAAGTCACTTTATGAAACCATTGTGATAAATAGAGCATTTGCTCCTATAGGAGCAAATGCTCTATTTATCACAATGGTTTCAAACTACAAAACTCTAAAAGTTTACTTTTCTCTAGTAAATGCTCCTTTTGGGTAGATTAATTCAGAGGTTAGGTCTAAAAATAGCCTATGAAGGAAAGGGTTAACATACAACTGTTTATTCAAATCTGCAGGTAATAAACTAGTCCTGGGCATTGGAAAAGCTGAATCATTATGACTGATCTATAAGTTACACTTGAGTAATTAGTACAAATGTACAAGATAAGATAACCATCTCAATATTAAGATTGTAATTAGACACCACGCACATAGTAACGTGTACCAGTACACCTTTAACCCATTCCCTCAAAGGCTATTTGTAGATCCAACCTCTTTGAATAAATCTACCGAAAAGAAGCATTTACTAGAGAAAAGGAAATCTTTAGAATTGTATGGAATTGCTCCTATGGAGCAAATGCTTTATTTATCACGATGTTTCAAGAAGTGACTTTTACAGAGGCGTCGATATGAGAAAATGGGTTGATAATTATGACTCTCTAAATAATCAGATACCTAATCTAGTCATCTGAATAAATCAATTCCGCATAATTTCTGTAATTTAAAATTAGATTTGACATAACAGCAAATAGTGTAGATCCTGATCACCTTTAGGAGAAGTTTGATCTAGGTCTGCACTGTTGGCCTAAGTTTGTCTGTCAGAGTGCTTGTGGTAAATTTAATCGTAATATCAGAGTACATTTTGTATACAACTGCAAGAAGGTTAACTCTTCATACAATTCAAGTGAGAACCTTTTTGAGTTTACTCCCTTTATATCGCCCACATGTTTCAAGTCCATAAACACGCCTTTACAAACAGAGTAGACTCCTGTAGGAGCCTTTTGATCAGGATCTGTTGTGTTTGCTTAAAGAATAATAGAGATCGGATTCTACAGTTTCATTAGCCATTACAAAACTTAATCTGTTTAATATTCATGTGTTTTTTTCTGTTATGAATATTCATGGAGTAAAGGGTTAAGACATCTGGGTTGTAGCTGTTTACTTCATGAATATTTATGAAAGACTCTGCCCATTATGAAATCAATTAATTTAACTCTTTATATAAAACATGGGATCACCTGTAGCATGGACACATAAAGGGCAGATCCTACAGCAGCAATTGCTTAACATTTTTCCTCCATGAATATTTACTTAAAAAATAATGATGTCATGAATATTAATGAGATTAATTGTTAAAATAGGACACAGGAATTTTTGGCCTTTGCAGAAACTGAAGACTCATATCTTTACTAGATCATAAGCAAACAGAGCAGACCCTGATCAGACGGCTCCTATAGGAGCCGTCTGATCTGGGTCTACTCTGTTTGCAAAGGCGTATTTATGGAGTAAAGGGTTAAAAAAGTGAGTTTATGGAGAAAAGGGATAAACAACAGCAGGTCTAGAGTTTAAAACAATTATCACTTTATTATGTTTTAGCCATCAACATTTTTTTCACTAAACGGGTGTCCCATTTACCCTTGATATGAACCCTTTACTTCATGAATATTCATGAAAGAAATGATGACATCATGAATATTAATTAGATTAACTTTTAAAATGGCATATTAACACGTAATTTATGCCAAAGTAGAAACTGTTGAATGATATCAATATATCATTAGCAAACAGAGCAGACCCTGATCAGACGGCTCCTGTAGGATTAGGGTCTGCCTTGTTTTCTAATGGAATAATATTGATGCGATTGTATAGTTTCTGCAATTTGCAAAATTTTGTGTGTTCATGTGCCTTTGGAAAAACTAAACAACATTCATGATGTCATAAGTTCTGACATGAATATTCATGGAGTAAAGGGTGAAGTATAATCTTTCTGACTGTTCCTAAGGTGATCATCTACCATTTTATTGTGAGCTATTGTAATAGGACTTTATCCCTTTACTTGATAAATACGCCTTTCTATACCTATAGGAGCCGTCTGATCTGGGTCTTCTCTGTTTGCAAACGATATAATATAGATATGATTCTACAGTTTCTGCCATGGCCAAAGAATCCTGTGTCCATGTGTTATTATAGTAAATCAATCTAATTGATATTCATGACATCATTATTTCTTACATGAATATTCATGGAGGAAAGGGTCAAAGGGTTAAGGCTTTATGAGGCCAAACAATGAACACTTGTCCATATATTTGTAGGCCCTTTACACCACGATTATTTATGTAAGAAATAATTTCTTCATGAATAATCATTACTTTCATTAGATGATGTTTATAATGGCATATGGTGACATGAATATTTGGCAATGACAGATATTGTATAATCAGATCTATATAATTCCATAAGCAAACAGAGCAGACCGCGATAAGACCACTCCAACAGGAACTGTCTGATCTGGATGTACTATGTTTGCAAAGTCGTTGTTTATGGAGTAGAGGGTCAGATGAAGTGGTTATTAATCAGGAAAGAAAAACAAAACACTAAAAATAGCATGAATTTAATACTTTAATGCATAAACACCATATTGAAATAAAAATCTTGAAAATTGCTGGAATGTACTTGTACATGCAGGCTAATAAAAATTCAAAAGCACTGGACGGAATAATTCTATTGATAATTATATATCTGTGCATAGTCACAATGGGGTAATAGGTACTTCCACATCCATACGCACAAATACAGAACCTACTACTCCAGCAGCAATCTGCTCAGGGTCTGCACTGTTTGCTTATGGAAATATGTATACAGTAGAACCCCTCTAAACTGGAATTCTAGTACAGAATAATTTAAGATACTTTTAAGCAGGTGGCTGCTTAATGCAGGGTGAAAGTCTTGAGGAGCTTTCTGCATGACTTTTACCTTGCATTAAGCTGCCACCTGTCTCCAAGACCGATATTTATACTAAATTGAATGTCCAGTTTAGAGGGTTTTTACTGTATCTGATTCTATAGTTTGGATCCTGACCAAACATCAAATTACTCAACATCTCATCTGGATCAAAACTCTTTGTATAGGTTATCACACATTCACTGCTAGCATGCACTGCATTAACCCTTTCCCTCATATAAACATGTTTTCACACACGTGCAAAAAGAGTAGACCCAGATCAGACGGCTCCTATAGGAGCCGTCTGATCAGGGTCTACTCTGTTTGTTGCTAATGGAATTTGAAATATCTGTTCCTTACTTTCAAAAATGGCTACAATGTTCTACCTTCCATATTTCATTATAACTATTTTGTCCATGAATATTCATTAGGTATTGAAATTTGGAATAAATATAGAACAGGAAAAGGGTTAACCCTTGCAATACTGTATTTTAAAATGGACTATACCAAAATTCAAATAGGTCAAGCTTACAGTGATTACTCATATGGGTCTACACTGTTTGCAAAGGACATTAGCGTCTTGTTTCCCGAACTATAAGAGTTAAAATTAAATACACTTAAAATTGGACGGATTATCATATCACAGAAATAACATCATCAAGACAACTAACAGACATATTCTAACTAACATCCAACTTAACCCTTTACTCCATGAATATTCATATAAGAAATAATAACATAATGAATATTAAATTAAGATTAATTGCTATAACAGCATAATGGACAAAGTTTTGGCCATGGCAGAAACTAGAATCATATCTATATCATAAGCAAACAGAGTATACCCTGATCAGACGGCTCTTAAAGGAGTCATCTGATCTGGGTCTACTCTGTTTGCAAAGGTGTAGAAAGGCGTATTTATGGAGTAAAAGGTTAACATCTAACTGAAACATCCATTAACAAAACTCAGCAAACCAGAACTGTAAGCCAAAATCTTCCATTTTAGTTACCTGTGACTACCAAGGGCAATAACTCTCTTGTATTCACTGTCAGCTAGATTTAACCATTACTCCACAAATATCCTTGCAAGAAATAATGGCATCATGTATATTAATTACATGCATTTTTATAATGGCATGTGAACATAGTAAATTTGTAGAAAAATATCTAAACTATTCCATTTGCAAACAGAGCAGACCCCTGATCAGACAGCTCCACAGCAGCTTTCTGGTCTGGGTCTACTCTGTTAGCAAAGGCTTGATAAAGTAAAGACTTGAAGTGTTAAAAAAACATCAGTTCCACTCAATCAACATGTCACTATAAAACGTCATTACATGTACAATGTATATCTATTTTCATACAATCCTTATTTCTGACATGGATATTTGTGGAGTAAAGGTTTAAAAACAGTACTTGACAATCTAGGACTGACAGAAATGTACTGGCACACTTATTTGCACTGTTGATTTTCAAATTGCTATTCTACATTAACCCTTTCCCTCATACAAACCTTTGCAAACAGAGTAAACCCAGATCAAATCATTCATGTAGGAGCTGTCTGATCTTGGTCTGCTTTGTTTTTGGTTATGAAATTATAACAGATCTGACTCTACTGTTTCTACCAATCAAAAAAGCCTGTATACATATGGTATTTTAAAAATGCATCTAATAAATATGCATGATGTCATCATTTCCTACAGGGAAAGTGTTAAAACACTGGCAACATGTGTGTAATATCATCATCTCAGAAATATCATGGTCACTAATATCCCTGTTAGATGAATATACAGTGAGAGGCCATTGTAAAATAAATATTATATATGTAACTTAATCCTTTATCCCTTATAATAAGTTAGAGATATACAAACTATGACTGTCTTCTAAAATCTGATCTGCTGAAAGTTTTCACTTACTTCCAATTTGTTTCTTTGAAATATATAGTATAGTTCTATCCCTCTAAAAAAAAATAATATCACAGGTTGATGGAATGCTGTAAATAAAAATCAAATCAGCCCCACCATGAGAAAAGATGTCTTCCGGACTTTGCAAGCAGGCAGCCCCACCATGAGAAAAGATGTCTTCTGGACTTTGTAAGCAGGCAGAGTCAAAAGAGTTGCCATTTTCTCAGACCAGAATCTTAATCATCTAACTCTCATCAGCATGTACAGTAACTCTGGGTTTTTTAAGACAGGTGGTACATTAAAGCAGGACAAAAGCTATGCTTGCACAGGTGCTTTCTGCATTACTTTTAGTCTCCATTAAGCAAATACCTGCTTGTTAAACTCATTCCCTCATATTGACGACTCTATAAAAGTCACTTTGTGAAACCATTGTGATTTAGGAGCTATAGGAGCAAATGCTCTATTTATCACAATGGTTTCAAACTACAAAATTCTAAAATTTTCCTTTTCTCTAGTTAATGTTCCTTTTCGGTAGATTTATTCAAAGAGGTTGGATCTAAAAATAGCCTATGAGGTAATGGGTTAAGCAACTACCTGCTTGTTAAGACATCTATGTTCATTCATGATGTAGTCACTACAGATTCTGTTCTACAGTATAAACCATATTCTGACAACACATTTCCTTTTATTCAGTCTATACTCAGATAGGAATACAGACTATTTGAAATAAATAAAGGATAGAACACCTCTACCAACAATTGTCAGCACTGTTGATGTCTATCCATGGGAAAAACCTCATATAGCAGTAGTATTTCTGTAAATACTGTCCACTGCCACCCACTTTAGCACAACTGATCGCTGCCTCACTGAACCACTGATCCTCTGCAGCCTTCTGAACATACAGTAAAACCTGTTTTAATTAAGCAGCCACTTTTACTGATTTAACATAGACGTATGGTTGCCCAATGCATGGCAAAAGTAATGCAGACAGCTCCTTTGGGAGCTTTCCGCATTACTTTTATCCTTGATTTAGCTTTCATCTTCCTTACAAATCTAATATTATACTTTGTTTAGAGTGGCCAGCTCCTTAAGACAGGTTCTTCTGTAAAATAAGGTCTATAAAATGGCCTTCCTAAAATTATTTGATGTCAATTAAAAACACTACATGTATTACAATCATTTAGGGAAATTAGTGACTTTATGGCCTTTCTTTTCTGCAACTAATTTCAAAATCTCGTCCTGCTTTGTCAGTTGACTTTCGAACTTAGAACACAAGGATTTCAGTTCTTTGATGGAGGCGTCCTTTTCTTTAATAGTTAATACAGTCTTCTCCAACTTGGCAGCCATATCTTGACAGTTCCCACAGTTCTGAAAAGAAAGCTTTCTATTAGCCCATTCACTCACATTGACGCCTTTTGATGCCTCTGCAAAATTCACCAGTTGAAACCATTGTGATAAATAGAGCATTTGCTCCTTATGGGAGCAAATGCTCTACTTATCACAATGGTTTCAAACTACAAAATTCTAAAAAAAAATCCTTTTCTCTAGTTAATGCTCCTTTTCTGTAGATTTATTCAAAGAGGTTGGATCTAAAAATAGAGGTAATGGCTTAATGCTTTGCAAGCTTGTGACATAATCTATGCCAATACAAGAGGCAGAGTATCTCTGTCTCTTTAGGATTCTGACATTCTTTATGACTGTATTACTTCAAGAGAAAATTACCTCACGGATTTGTAGAAGACTACAACTTTGTATTCTTTGCGTATTCTCGTGTTGGTCACATACTTCACTCTCCTACCTGACAACCACCATTCCGCATGCCAGTCCTAAGTACAAGTTATTGATGTGCATTCAATGGATTCAAAAGGCCTTTATTAACATGACATCCGGAATCAATCAAGGTAAACTATTTCTTACATGAAAAGGCTTCGTAGCGTTAGCTTTGGTTTAGTATGTGTAAGAAAGTCCACAAAATATAGCCAGGTGTAAGGAGAGCAAACAAATATACAAATCTCTGTCACACAACGAAATCACGTGACCATAAATTAAGATGAATGAAAGTATTCTCCCACATGCAGTTACTCAATGACCAAAGAAGCGTGTCAGATGACCTTATGCAAGTGATTAGATAATCACCCTATAACTTCGGAAGCAACACCCGAGTGGTCAGTTTGATAAGCATAGCGGGAAACGGCTGAAATGTCAGCTGCAATTGAATTATTGAATTTTAATTCTTTCCCTTCTAGACCCGCTATTGTATAACAAATATTAGAAATTTGATTTTCAAAACATTGTTCCCATGCAAAGAATACTGCAGCGTCTGCAACGCTTTGATTGCATACATCGCCTACTAAGTGTGCAAAGAATTATCCATTTACTCCATAAATATTCAAGTAAAAATAATGACATCATGAATATTAATTGGATGTTTTTTCATACAAGCATAATTATTTACATATAATTTTGTCCATGACAGAAACTGTAAAATTAGATCTATATCATTTCATAAAGCAAAAGAGAGCAGACCCTGATCAGACAGTTCCTACAGGAGCCATTTGATCTGGGTCTTCTCTGTTTGCAAAGGCATAGAAAGGCATGTTTTGGGAGTAAAGTGTTAAGAGAAGCAAGCTCGAAATTGCAGACTGATTGCAATGAATGCAGAATGTAGAAGCCCTTTTAATACAAAGAAAAGTTGACATTTGCAATTTGTGAGCTCTCCATTCTAGGTCTGAACTGTTTGCCCTTCCAAAATCTTTTCAGCCCATGTAAACTATTTATACTGAGTGGATACTACTATAAAATGCATGATGTCATTACTACTTACATGAATATTCATGGAGTAAAAGGTTATTGAAATTCTAAGTAGGTGCTGAGAAACAGTGCAGACAAGAAAAATGAACAGACCAACTAATAGATTTATGTATGATGTGGTGAAGCTTACATTCCCTAAGTTCATTATTAATGAGGATTAACATCACATGCCTATAAGAGTTTATAGACTTACTTTGCTGGCTTTAAACTGTTTGAGTTTCATTCTGAGTGAGTCTGCCTCATCTTGTATTCTCCCCAGCTCCTTAGTCAACTCCTCCAATTGCTGCTGGCGCTCCCTGAAATACAACAGGATACAACATACAGGACAACTAACACCAGGTAACTGTCTGCTGCAACTAGTGGATGTCCGACACCAGAAGATATACAAGGCCCTAGACTGGCGCTCCGTTAAATACAACAGAATAGAACATACAAGATAACAGATACCAGGTCAATGTATTGCAGATATCTAAAGTACGGTATGGCACAAGAAGATATACAGGGACCTAGACTGGTGCATTATGAAATACAACAGAAAAGAACATACAAGAGAACTGATACCAGGTAACTACATGTATGTTCTGTAACTATCTGAAGTACGACACAAGAACATATACAAAACCCTAGACTGGCGCTCTCTAAAATACAACATAACAGAACATACAGGACAACTGATGCCATGCAACTATGTACTACAACTATCGGATGTATGACACATGAAGATATACAAGGCCCAAGACTGGTGCACTCTGGAATACAACAGAATAGAACATACAAGACAACTGATACCAGGTGCAATTATCTAAAGTATGACAAAAGAAGATATATAAGGACCTAGACTGGTGCACTCTGGAATACAACAGAATAGAACATACAGGACATCTGATACCATGTAACTATGTACTGCAACTATCTAAAGTATGACACAAGGAGATATATACTACGCCATGGACTGGTGCACTCTGGAATACAACAGAATAGAACATACAGGACAACTGGAACCATGTAACTCTGTGTTGCTGAATTTGCTTATGGAATAATATAGATCTGATTCTATACTTAGATTTTGTGATAGCCAATCATTCCTGAATTCATAAGCAACTATAAAAAATCAGTTAATTAATAGTCATAAATACATTATTTCTTACATGAATATTCATTAACCCTTTACTCCATAGATATACCTTTGCAAACAGAGCAGACCCAGATCAGATAGCTCCTGTAGGAGCAGTCTGATCAGGGACTGTAATGTTTGCTTATTGGATGATATTGATCTGATACTACAGTTTCTGCAATGGCCAAAAATTAATGTGTTTATATATCAACAAGAGATGTTTGTAAAACATGTATACCCCCCGACCCCTGACCTTTGATCTAGTGACCTCAACTATAGAGGTCATCTAGCGGTCATGACTAATCACCACAGCAACTTTGAATATCCTAAGCCAAACCACTGATCATTTATTGATCTGAAAACATTTCACATATTAAGGTCATGGTGACCTTGACCTTTGACCTAGTGACCTCAACAACTTTAGGGGTCATCAAGTGGTCACAACCAACTACCACAGCAAGTTTGAAGATCCCGAACCAAACCATTGAGCAGTTATTAATTGGAAACCATTTCATCAGTTAAGGTCATGATGACCTTGATCTTTAACCTAGTGACCTCAAAATCAATTAGGGGTCATCTAGTTGTCATGACCAACCACCACAGCAAGTTTGAAGATCCTAAGACAAACCCTTGAGCATTTACTAATCGCAAACCATTTCACCAGTTAAGGTCATGGTGACCTTGACCATTGACCTAGTGACCTAAAAAATGATAGGGGTTATCTACTGGTCATGACCAACCACCACAGCATGTTTGAAGATCCTAAGCCAAACCCTAGAGCAGTTATTGATCGCAAACCATTTCACCCTTTAAGGTCATGGTGACCTTGACCTTTGACCTATTGACCTAAAAAAACAATAGGGCTCATCTAGTTGTCATGACCAACCACCTAAGCAAATTTGAAGATCCTAAGCCAAACCCTTGAGCAGTTATTGATCAGAAACCATTTTACAAGTTAAGGTCATGGTGACCTTGACCTTTGACCTAGTGACCTCAAATACAATAGGGGCCATCCAGTGGTCATGACCAACTACCGCAGCAAGTTTGAAGATTCTAAGCCAAACCCTTGAGCAGTTATTGATTGGAAACCATTTGACCAGTTAAGAGCATGGTGACCTTGACCTTTGACATAGTGACCTAAAAAGCAATAGGGGTCATCTTGTGGTCATAACCAACCACCACAGCAAATTTGAAGATCCTAGGCCAAACCCTTGAGCAGTTATCGATCGCAAACCATTTCACCCTTTAAGGTCATGGTGACCTTGACCTTTGACCTAGTGACCTAAAAAACAATAGGACTCATCTAGTTGTCATGACCAACCACCTAAGCAAATTTGAAGATCCTAAGCCAAACCCTTGAGCAGTTATTGATCAGAAACCATTTTACCAGTTAAGGTCATGGTGACCTTGACCTTTGACCTAGTGACCTCAAAATCAATAGGGGTCATCCAGTGGTCATGACCCACTACCACAGCAAGTTTTAAGATTCTAAGCTAAACCCTTGAGCAGTTATTGATCGGAAACCATTTAACCATTTAAGGTCATGGTGACCTTGACCTTTGACCTAGTGACCTCAAAATCAATAGGGGTCATCTAGTGGTCATGACCAACCACCACAGCAAGTTTGAAGATCCCAAGCCAAACCCTTGAGCAGTTATTGATCGGAAACTATTTCACCATTTTAGGTCATGGTGACCTTGACCTTTGACCTAGTGACCTCAAAAACAATAGGGGTCATCTACTTGTCATGACCAACCACCACAGCAAGTTTGAAGATTCTAGGCCAAGTCGTTGATTAGTTATCGTTCGGAAACCATCGATCTACCGACCGACCGACAGACCGACCGACCGACCGACCGACCGACCTACCGACCGACATGTGCAAAGCAATATACCCCCATTTTTTCAAAAGGGGGGTATAATAAAAAATAATGTAGGTATTTAATATTCATGATGTCATTATTTCTAACATGAAAATTAATAAAGTAAAGGGTTGATCCTTTACTCTATAAATACACCTTTCTATGCCTTTGCAAACAGAGTAAACCCAGATCAGACAGCTCCTATAGGAGCTGCCTGATCAGGATCTACTCTGTTTGCTTAATGATATAATATAGATATGATTCTACAGTTTCTGCCACTGCCAAAAATTCCTGTGTCCATGTGCTATTATAACAATTAATCTAATTAATATTCATGATGTCATTATATCTCAAATGAAAATTCATGAAGTAAAGGTCTATATGTTACATACCATGAATTGCCCTTCAATGAGTCAGCCATCTGCTGTTTAAGTCGCCCAAGTTTGGCATCTTTGTCTGCCAGTTCCTTGTCCTTCTGTTCTACCACTTCTGCTAGCTTCTTATCAAACTAGAAACAGTTAATCATAAAACATTTCAGAATCAATTCAGGATTTTAAAAAAAGTGAAATAAGCAAAAAACCACATTTCAAACAGCAAGCTGTACAGATCTTTATCAATAAACTCATAGAGGAGAATGCACCTTAACCCTCTACTCCATGAATATTCAAATAAGAAAAATGACATCATGAATATTAATCATGTTAATTGTTTTTAATAGCACATGGACACAGGCAGTTTTTTGCCATGGCAGAAACTGTAGAATCATATCAATATATATCATAAGCCTACAGAGTAAATCCTGATCAGACAGCACCTGCAGGTGCTATCTGATCTGGGTCTACAATGTTTGCAAGGGCATAGAAATGCATACTGATGGAGTAACAGGTTAGCTCTTCACACACCATGAACTGTTGTCAATTTATTTTATCCTCTATCTCTTCAAAGATGAAAATGGAGTGTTAAATAATTTGGATCCTGATGAGACATGAAGGATAAAAAATTCGGAGCTAGTGTGCAAAATTGAACTTTTTGTCAACATGCAAATGAAAAATACATGTTTTGTGCACTTAAACACCTGTACATGTATATGGATTGTCTACTTATTCTTTGGATAACTTACATTACTTTGATTTTCCAACAGTGTAGACCAAGATCAGGAACCTTGAACAGGTTCTGCACTGTTTGACATTTCAAAGGCTTTTTAGTAAAACTATATCTTTTCGAAATAATGAACTTACCTCAACCATAACCCTTTCCTTCATATAAACACCTTTTTACACTTTTTCAAACAGACTATAAGAGCCAGCTGATCAAGGTCTACTCTGTTTGCTTATTGTATAATATAGATCTGATTCTGCAATTTCTGCCTGAGCTAAAATGTCCTGTGTTCATATGACATTATAAACAAGAGTGCCGCATACGGTACATAATACGCCCACTTGCAAACTTTCTCTGATCCAACATGCCTTATAAGTGTTGACATTTTCTAATCTGTGCTTCAGATCTTGATTTCCATATTAAGGTGATACTATTTTTTAAAACAAGAGGGCCATGATGGCCCTTAATCGCTCACCTGTTCGTAACAGATTAATGATTTCAATGACAGATTGCATAATTTGAAAAATCTTGGTAGAAAACCATCAGATGATGCTACATACTAAATATAAAGAGTATAGACCTTAAAGATTTTTCTATGAAAAACTGTTAAGCCCCAGGGCAGGGTCAATTTTGATCCAGGGTTCATAATTTGAAAATCTTGGTAGAGGACTATTAGATAATGCAACATACCAAATATCTAAGGTCTATGCCTTACAAGTTCAGAGAAGACTTTTAAAGATTTTTAAGAGAAGATTTTTAAAAACTTTCCTATAAAAAACCGATATGCCCCTGGGCGGGGAAGTTTTCAACCCAGGGGACATAATTTGAACAATCTTGGTAGAAAACTATTAGATAGCGCTACATACCAAATATTAAAGGTCTCTGCCTTACTGTTTTGGAGAAGAAGATTCTTAAAGCTTTTCATATGAAAAACTGATAAGCCCAAGGGCGGGGCCATTTTAGACCCAGGGGTAATAATTTGAATAATCTTGGTAGAAAACCATTAGATGATGCTACATACCAAATATCAAGGGCCTAGACCTTACAGTTCTGGAGGAGAAGATTTTTAAAGATTTTCCTATGAAAAACTGATAAGCCCTTGGGCGGGGCCATTTTTGGTCCGGGGGTCATATTTTGATTAATCTTAGTAGAAGACGATTAAATAATGCTACATACCAAATATCAAAGGTCTATACCTTATAATTTTAGAGAAGAATATATTTAAAGATTTTCCTATGAAAAACTGATAAGCCCCGGGGCGGGGCCATATTTGGCCCAGGGGTCATAATTTGAACAATCTTAGTAGAGGTCCATTAGATCATGCTACAAACCAAATATCAAAGGTCTATGCCTTACAGTTTCAGAGAAGATGATTTCTTCAAGATTTTCCTATGAAAAACTGATAAGCCTGGGGCGGGGCCATTTTTGTCCTGGGGGTCATAATTTGAACAATCTTAGTAGAGGACCATTACATGATGCTACATACCAAATACCAAAGGTCTATTCCTTACATTTTCAGAGAAGAAGATTTTTAAAGATTTTCCTATGAAAAACTGATAAGCCCTGGGGTGGGGCCATTTTTGGCCCAGGGGTCATAATTTGAACAATCTTAGTAGAGGATCATTAGATGATGCTACATACCAAATATCAAAGGTCTATGCCTTACAGTTTCAGAGAAGAAGATTTTTAAAGATTTTCCTATGAAAAACTGATAACCCTGGGGTTGGGCCATTTTTGTCCTGGGGGTCATAATTTGAACAATCTTAGTAGAGGACCATTACATGATGCTACATACCAAATACCAAAGGTCTATACCTTACATTTTCAGAGAAGAAGATTTTTAAAGATTTTCCTATGAAAAACTGATAAGCCCCGGGGCGGGCCATTTTTGGCCCAGGGGTCATAATTTGAACAATCTTAGTAGAGGACCATTAGATGATGCTACATACCAAATATCAAAGGTCTATGCCTTACAGTTTCAGAGAAGATGATTTTTAAAGATTTTCCTATGAAAAACTGATAAGCCCTGGGGCGGGGCCATTTTTGGCCCAGGGGTCATAATTTGAACAATCTTAGTAGAGGATTATTAGATGATGCTACATACCAAATACCAAAGGTCTATGCCTGACAGTTTCAGAGAAGAAGATTTTTAAAGATTTTCCTATGAAAAACTGATAAGCCCCGGGGCGGGGCCATTTTTGACCCAGGGGTCATAATTTGAACAATCTTAGTAGAGGACCATTAGATGATGCTACATACCAAATATCAAAGGTCTATGCCTTACAGTTTTAGAGAAGAAGATTTTTAAAGATTTTCCCATGAAAAACTGATAAGCCCTGGGGCGGGGCCATTTTTGGCCAGGGGGACATAATTTGAACAATCTTTGTAGAGGACCATTACATCATACTACATAACAAATATCAAAGCTCTTGGCTTTGTAGTTCCAGAGAAGAAGATGTTTAAGTAAATTGTTGACGCCCGCACGTACGCACGACGCACTACGCACATACGCACGACGCACGACGCCGGACATAGGATCATCCCAATAGCTCACCTTGGCACTTTGTGCCAGGTGAGCTAAAAATGAAGGGAATATCTTATTAAATAAAAAAGTTACAGCTAATCCTCATTTTTGCAGATTTTTGTAAAGTGCAACAGCCATAACTCTGTAAAGACAAACTGAATGAACCTCAAAATAAACTCAGCTTCAAATTTTGTTGCTTAAAACATTTGTGTTAAGTTTCATTTATATCATTTTAATAGTTTTCCCAGAAAACAACAGACAAACTAAAAGTTGACCGACTAACAAAGCAACGAACACACTAATTTCAAGGACCATAACTTTAGAATAAAATGACATATCAAAACCCCCGCAATATATGTGAAAATTCACCTTAAGGTTTAACCATATAAAAAAATTGAAGTAAATATCATTTCAAATGAAAAAGTTATGGCCATCCTCATATTTGCATAGATTTGCATTATTTTTTTAAGTGCAAGGGCCATAACTCCAAAACAACAAATCAAATGATCCTCAGAATCGGCTTTCATTAATATCTGTCAAATAGTTTATTTGCATGTATTTGCATTATTTTTTAAGTAAAAGGGCCATAACTCCAAAACGACAAATCAAATGAACCTCAGAATCAACTCAGCTTCAGACCTTGACGCATTAAACATTTGTGTGAAGTTTCATTAATATCTCTCAAATAGTTTTCCCAGAAAACAGCGGACAAACTATTTGCATATTTTTTAAGGACAAGGGCCATAACTCTGAAATGAAAAATCAAATGAACCTCAGAATCAACTCAGCTTCAGATCTTGATGCATTAAACATTTGTGTGAAGTTTCATTAATATCTGTCAAATAGTTTTCCCAGAAAACAGCGGACAAACTATTTGCATTATTTTTTAAGTAAAAGGGCCATAACTCTGAAACGACAAATCAAATGAACCTCAGAATCAACTCAGCTTCAGATCTTGATGCATTAAACATTTGTGTGAAGTTTCATTAATATCTGTCAAATAGTTTTCCCAGAAAACAGCGGACAAACTATTTGCATGTATTTGCATTATTTTTTAAGTAAAAGGGCCATAACTCCGAAACGACAAATCAAATGAACCTCAGAATCAACTCAGCCTCAGACCTTGATGCATTAAAAATTTGTGTGAAGTTTCATTAATATCTCTAAAATAGTTTTCCCAGAAAACAGCGGACAAACTATTTGCATATTTTTTAAAGACAAGGGCCATAACTCTGAAATGAAAAATCAAATGAACCTCAGAATCAACTCAGCTTCAGATCTTGATGCATTTAACATTTGTGTGAAGTTTCATTAATATCTGTCAAATAGTTTTCCCAGAAAACAGCGGACAAACAAAATGTTGACGAACGAACGAACGAACGAACGAACGAACGGACGGACGGACGGACGGACGGACGGGGCCACGACAATATACGACCACCTTTATTAGGTGGGCGTATAAAAATGATCCAATTAATATTAGTGATGGCCTTATTTCTTACACGGATGTTAAACAGAGACAGGGTTAACTCATTCTCTCATAAACCATTTTAGACACAGTCTCTAGGGGCATGTACTAGAAACAAGAGGGCCTGAAAGGCCCTGACATCGCTCACCAGACAATCAGAGGAGAAGATTTTCAAAGTTTTCACTATGTGTTTCTATAGAAAATATAGCCAGCCCTGGCGAGGGCCAATTTTGACCCAAGGGGCATAATTTATATAGCTTTTGTAGAGGACCTCAAGTGAATAGAAATTAAAGAAAAATGTAAATGTAAACATATTATAACAATGTAAATCTAAAGAAGGTCATATAAAAAAAAGTATGTATAGCATCTCCTTGGGCAAAATGGTTGAATTTCAGAAAGAATAAATTAATCTATACTTATGTTCAAAATTTCAGATATTTTCATTATACATTCTACATGAGTTCATATTATTATGCATATCTTAACTTATTTTTAACCCTTCCCCTGTTCGATGTTTATTCAAAATTTCAATACCTACTGAATATTCATGGACAAAATAGTTATAATGAAAAATAGAAAGTGTAGCCATTTTAGAAAGTAATGAAAAACATCTTTCAAATTCCATTAACAAACAGTGTAGGCCCTAATCAGACAGCTGCTAAAGGAGCCGCCTGATCTGGGTCTGCTCTGCTTGCAAATGCATGAAAAGGCATTTATATGAGGGAAAGGGTTAAGTAAACATATTATAAGTATATTGTATATTGTACACAAAATGGAAATAATTTAATGCAATTTGCACTATATAATATCATAAGTAAACAGAGCAGACTGATCATATGGCTACTAAATGGGCCATCTAATCTGGGTCTACTCTGTTTGCAATGGTGTAGAAATGCATAATTATGGAGTAAAGGGTTAATTGTCTGTGCAATAGGCCAGATCTAAAAATATCAGTTGTCTACCCAGAAGGGAGGCAATCCAGTTGTTATCAAAAGTGCAAAGGGAGACCTAGCACAGTTTGGATTCTGATCTGATGCATATGTAACTTCAAGTTACATATGTGTCAGATCAGAATCCAATATTGTACTTCATAATTGTTTTGTACAAGAGAGTTAATTGTAGGATTGACATGTATTAAAAACAATGTGAACAATCTTAGACAAGCAGACAACAATTCTGAAGCAGATAAAGAATGCTACAGCATAGAACACTTGACTTGTATTCAGCTGAACTTCACAAAAGATATACTGATAAGACTCTATATTGATATCTGAGAGCTTAATGGAGGACAAAGATATGCAAAGAGAATTTTAAGAATTATCCACTTAGTTTTCTCAATCTAAAATGAGTGTTTGTTATTTATTTGGCAAAACACAATTTCTACTCTACTGATCAAACTAAGGGTAAACTTGCATAAACACTGGTAGGTCAGTCTCCCCTCACTACTGCCTGACCTGATGGCCTTTATGAGTAAAGATAAGATGCTTAAAAGTGCAGTCAGCTTCAAGTTTGCTAGAAAACTGGCCACCCCGGGGTGTAGCCAATTTTGACCCCAGGGGCATAATTTATATAACTTTTGTAGAGGACCTGAACATGATGCTATGTGCCAAATATGAAAGCTGAGAACCTTCCAGTTTCAGAGAAGAAGATTTTCAAAATTTTACTATATATTTCAATAGAAAACAAGGCACCCCTGGGGCGGGGCCAATTTTGACTCTAGGGGCATAATTTATATAACTTTTGTAGGGGACCTACAGATGATGCTATGTACCAAAGATGAAAGCTGAGAACCCTGTAGATTCAGAGGAGAAGATTTTTAAAGGTTCAAATTGTTGACGCCCGACGACGCACGACGCACGACGACGGACATCAGGCGATCACAAAAGCTCACCCTGAGCACAAAAGTGCTCTGGTGAGCTAAAAAAGGGAAAAGTTAGAATTGTGTAGTTTTTAAACCATTGTGATAAACAGAGCATTTGTTCCTATGGAGCAAATGCTCTATATATCACAATAAGTTTCAAAAAATGACTTAAGGCGTCAAAAGGTGTTAATATGGGAGAATGGTCTGATAATGATTTATTCTGTTTGCTGAAATAATGTAATAAAATCTGATTCTATACTGTCTATAACATTCCTTTGTTTCATGGGTCTTAATAAAATTTCACTCAGTTTTCATTAAAACATGATTATTAAATGATATTCATAAAGTAACAGGTTGGAGCACTTAGGGATTTTAAGGGACTGACCTCTTGTTGTAGTTGTTGTATTTTGTCTTCATGCTCTTTGCTCAACTTCTTAATCTGCTCTTTCAGCCTCTCTATCTCTTGTTGGGCCTCAGCCAGAGAGGTCTTGGTCCCTTCATGATCCGCCTTTTCCTTCTCATAGAGCTCCTTCCAATAATTCACCTGACCAGAGAAAACAGAATGCAGTGAAATCATTTAATCCTTTCCTCCATAATTACGCCTTTCTATGCCTCTGCAAACAGAGTAGACCCAGATCAGACAGCTCCTATAGGAGCCGTCTGATCATGGTCTGCTCTGTTTGCTTATGATATAATATAGATCTGATTCTGTAGTTTCTGCATTGGCCAAAATTTCCTGCATTAACACTTAATCTAATTAATATTGGTGAGAATATTCATGAAGTTATTATTTCCTAAATAAATACGATATTTATGAGGTAAAATATTAATATTTAACTAAAAAAATACACTCGGAAAGCTCCTTTGTAACTTTTCTGCATGCATTCTGTTTTACATTGAAGAAATCTAGGAAAAACACCTTCTAAATATCTCTGCCAAGCCCTATTTTCTACGTACTCATTAGAAATGCTACTCTGCAGTTTCTACAAATACCAAAATCTGGTGTTCATATACCATTATAAAAATTCAGATAGATATTTATGATATTGTTATTTCTTACATGAAAATTCAACAGGGATAGTGTTAAGGAACTTTAGATACAGTAGAACCTGTTCTAAGCGGTCATTCATGTACCGAACATGGGAGTCTTAAAAAGCAGGTGGTTGCTTAATGCAGGGCAAAATTAATGTAGAAAGCTCCTTCTAGGAGCTTTCTGCATTACTTTTGATCTGCATTAAGCTACCACCTGCCTTACAGACCCGTAATTAAACCTGCTTTTTGATAACTGCTTAAGACAGGTTCTACGGTTTTTGACTGCATAAAAAGATGTCTATTTCATTACTCTCACTATTTCATTATATTTTTCTTCCATTTCCATTTCACAAATACAAACAGAATTGTCAAAGCTGTTAGGATCATGAAGAAACATCAAGTTTCTTTGCGTCTCATTTGGATTTAAAGTTATCATAAATACACCAATTGTGTTGAAACCGGAGTGATTTATGCAAATTTATGCAAATCAATGTTCTCAATACAAACAAATATTGAGAGGACAACAGAATTAGGCCAAGAAATTCTATATTATGAGTATTTTATTGTCATTCAGACTGCACATTACAATGACAGAAGTCAAATAAGAGTGAATGGAAATTGTTTGTACAGCTCAAAAGTCTTTGCTCAAGACAAACATGTGCATTAATTTATAAGTACATAGATATATAGGTCGGTGAAGACCCTAATTACCTTAAGTATTTGTACACCCAGTCTCCACTCTCAACCAGCTTGTGCAACCGAATATCAGCTTGGGACCATATTAGCAATATTGCATTAGACAGCCATAGTAGCAAATAGTGAAGACCCTGATCAAACGGCTCCATCAGGAGCCATTTGATCTTGGTCTACACTATTTGCCTAAGTTTATCTGTCTAAATACTTGGGGTAATTGAGGCATTAGGATAAATCTAAGTCACTCTCAACAATCCAACTTCAGTCTTTCAAACAAAACCTGATCCATCAATGCAAACAATTTGGTTGAAGTTACACACTTAGTTATTGAGGGTCTTTTGGGATTATGCATGTAAATTTCTTTGATGGTTGGTTTTCAAAGTGGAAACTTCAATAGAAGCTGTCTGATCTAGGTCTACACTGTTCGAAAATGTCATTTAAATTGTGTCCCACATTCAGAAAAACAAGGCAGGAAACATGATTGTCTATTCTGACATTGGTTCTTAATCCTTTACTCCATAAATACATGTACATCGTTCAACACCTTTGCAAACAGAGAAGACCCAGATCAGATGGCTCCTACAGGAGCCATCTGATCCGGGTCTGCTCTGTTTGCTTATGAAATGATATCGATAAAATTTTACAGTTTCTGTCATGGACAAAAATTCCTTTGTTCATAATGCCATTATAAAAATACGGTTAATTAATATTCATATATTCATTATTTTTTATAAATATTTATGGTTTAGAGGGTTAATATGTTACTTAACCCTTTCCCTGTTCTACATTTATTCAAAATTTCAATACCTACAGAATATTCATGGGGAAAATAGTTATAATGAAATATGTTAGGTGGAACATTGTAGCCATTTTAGAAAGTAAAGAAATTAACAGATCTATCAAATCCTATAGGAGTCGTCTCATGGTCTGATCTGGGTCTACTCTGTTTGTAAATGTGTGTTCATTTATGTTAAAGATCTGATTCTTTAGCTGACATGGAAAATAAATTTGCTTATTTAAACATTTTAATACAATAATTATATTAACCCTTTGCTTCATATATGTACACTTTTCACACATTTGCAAACAGAGCAGACTCAGATCAGACAGCTCCTAGAGGAGCTGTCTGATCAGGGTCTGCTCTGTTTGTTTTTGACATGAATATAGATTTGATTCTACAGTTTTTGTCAAAGCAATTGCTTGAAAAGTTTACATTATAAGAATTGGGCTAATAAATTTTGATGATATCAGTATTCCTTACATAAATACTGAACAGGGAAAGGTTTAATATTCATAATGGGTGGAATATGTTATAAATATTGATCAGGCTGTTGGGTATTACCTGTTGCTGTAGCTCTTTGGTCTGTTCTTCAAATATCCTGTCCTTGTCCTTTAGCTGGCTTCTCAGTTCCTCTATCTCTTTCTCAAGGGCTTGGATTTGCTGTTTCAGGTCCTTGATCTTGCCCTTCAAACACAAACATGATACTTCAGTTTTGTTATTTCTTTAGATAAGAGTTTATTAATCAAGGTCTTCACTGCTGATAAGGGTCTGCACTAGTTATTTACCAAAGGTTTTTTTCTATCCAAACATTTAGGATAATAGGGTACCCGCTAATTCAATGACATGTAATTCCATCATAATACAATATATTTCAAACAATGAATGTGAATATGATATACATGTATGATCATGGAAAACTTACACGACAAAAGAAAACATTCTGAGATTTGAGACGTGTCAAGAATGTTCTAAGATTTCCTTGGTTTAGAGCACTTACCAGAGGTATAGATAGATGCATGAATTAGGCATCTATTTAACCTTTTCAACCATAAATACTCATTTCTACACCTTTGCAAACAGAGTAAACCCAGATCAGATGGCTCCTGTAGGAGCCGTCTGATCTGGGTCAACTCTGTTTGCATATATTATGATATGGATATGATTCTAGAGTTTCTGCCATGGTCAAAATTTCCTGTTTCCATGTGCTATTATAAAAATTAATCTAGTTAATATTCGTGACAAAATCCTATACTGTGACCACTCTTCAGAATCGTCTTGAAGAGACGATTCTAAAGAGTGGTCACAGTGTAGGATTTGGTTGAGAAATGATGAATTTGGGTACGCACCTTTAACTGTAGCTCTGGAAACCATTTTGATAACTTTAAGTTATACTGACATAGCAGCAAATGGAGTAGATCCGGATCTGACATAGCAGGAAATGGGGTAGGCCCAGATCAATGCACTATTTGCTGAAGCTTGTCTGTCCAAATACTTAGGATAATCAGGGTATGTACAAAGAAATCAGGGTATGTATGAAATAAACTGTAGATCTAGAGTCATATATCTATATTATTTCATACAGAGCTACAGATAAAGGTGCGTACTGAAATACTAAAACTGTAATTTCTCAACCAAACCTTATGTTGTGACCACTCTTTAGAATCGTCTCATGATGACGATTGTACAGAGTGGTCATAACATAGGTTTTGTGGAGAAATAAAGGAGTTATTCTTGAAAATATTTTAATTTACACATCTTATCTGGACCTCATTTCATAAGCAAACAGAACAGACGTCTACAGAAACCATCTGATCTGGGTCTATTCTATTAATTTTGCAAATGCATAAAAAGACATATTTAACCCTTCGCTTGCTGTTCACATCAATATACCTACCTGTAAATAGTGAAGACCCAGATGAGACAGCTCCTGCAGGAGCTGTCTCATCAGGGTCTGCACTATTTACAAGTTGATTGTGCAACCAGTGCACTCCACAGCAGTGATTGCACAGCGAAATACTTGTACACAGTGAAGATATATGTAATTATACAACAGGGCATAGGTAAAGAAGCAGAAATGTATTTTAAAAATTCAGCAAGAGAAGGGTTAAAATATAAAGGGTTAATGGTTGTTTAATCCATTACCAGATAGAGAGAAAGTTAAATATTCATGATAACATTATTTCTTACATCAATATTCATGAGATATACGGTTTTACTGTCCTGATGACAACAAATCATCTCTGAGTACAACAATAACATAACAAGAGCAAATGTGAATGTGCAAACTGTTACATGCATGACAACCCCAAAACACAGCTTATTAACCAGAGGTACAGATACGATGCATCAATTCAAACATTTTCAAGTATAACTCCTTTATTTCCCAACCAAACCCTATTATTTTAGTACTTTAGTATGCACATTTATCTGTATTAACCCTTTCCTTTATACAAATGCTTTTTCACACCTTTGCAAACAGAGCAGACCCAGATCTGCAGCTACTGTAGGAGCCAGGATCTGCTAAGTTTGATTATGAAATTGTAATAATTCTGAATCCACAGTTTCTACCAATACCAAAACATATTGTGTGTACATAATTATATGCCGTTATAAAAATTTTAGCTATTAAATATTATTGATGGTATTATTTCCTACATAAACAATGAACAGGGAAAGGGTTAAATTTGACCCCTTTAAATGTGGGAAACAAGTGTATTGGCATTTGCAAACAGTGTAGACCAAGATCAGAGGGCTCCTTTTCCTAACGGTTCTACACTATTTGTCATTCGAAATCTGCCAGTAACTTATACCCTTGTATACTGAATAGACTCTTTCATTACAATATGATGAATCATTTTACAGTTGAACTTCAATATCTCAAACAAGGGACCATACAAATTAGTTCGAGATAACAAGAAGTTCGAGTTATCCGTTTTCTGATCTGGACAATTTCTTAAGTTCACAGCTTTAATAATACGGGTCTAAAGTAATGCTGAAAGCTCCTGAAGGAGCTTTCAGCATTACTTTAGACCTGTATTAAACTGTCACTTGTGTTTCTAGATATCTGTAGCAATACATTTTAGAGCAATTCTGTATTGTAAGGTTTGAAAGGACTGAACTTTTTGTTCAACTTACCCTGAAGTTTGAGTTATCTGAGTTCGAGATATCGAAGTTCAACTGTACATTGTACTTTGAATTTTCAGTATTCAAAGGGTTTAATATCCAATCATTCATCATATAGCAGAACCTATTACAAGCGACCATTCATTTATAGAGTGTTAATAAAGCAGGTGGTTGCTTCATGCAGGGCAAAAATAATGCAGAAAACTCCTGTAAGAGCTTTCTGCATTACTTTTGACCTGCATTAAGCTCCCAACTGCCTTACAGACCTAAAATTAGATGTCCCTTTCAGTCTTTCCCTGTGTAACATTTTATTCAAGATTTCATAACCTCATTAATATTCATGGTCAGAATCAATAAACTAGAACAATTTCACCATTGGTGGTCACAGTAAAGTCAGATCTATAGTATTTCCTATAGGAGCTGTCTGGTCTGTGTAACAATTTCACCATTGGTGGTCACTGTAAAGTCAGATCTATAGTATTTCCTATAGGAGCTGTCTGATCTGTGTAACAATTTCACCATTGGTGGTCACTGTAAAGTCAGATCTATAGTATTTCCTATAGGAGCTGTCTGGTCTGTGTCTTCTCTGTTTGCATATGTGTGAAAAAGCATTTATATGAAGGAAAGGGTTAAGACAGTTTTTGCTGTATAAAAGATATAAAATACTCAACAGAATTATATTTTGAGGTATTACCACTGAAACTGGCACTATTTTTCTCTGTACAATCACCACACCTCCTATGTGTTTATCGTGCACCTTGGCCCGCAACCTCCTACGGGGTAAAGCCCGACTAAGGTTCTTATTACTCAGACCTTTGTGATCCAGTTTCTTTCCTTGCACCGACATTGTTACATTGACACTGTCCTTGACACAGTACCCTAATTACCCGATGTATTCAGACACCCAATTTCCCCTCTCCATGGGTTCATAAAACTGCATAATTGAACATTTTGGTAACATCAAATTAGACATAGTAGGAAAAAGTGCAGACCCTGGTCTGGGTCTGCTCTTTTTGCCTAACTTTGTCTGTCCGAATGCTAAGGTTAATTCTCAGCAATTACTTTCATTTGTTCTGATTTTCAAAACAGAATTTTAACTAGACCTTTTTCAAATATACGAATAGTTTCCAAACGTTTGGATTATAAATGAGATAAAATCTATCAAATTTTATTAGCAAACAGAGCAGGCCCTGATCAGACGACTCCCCCAGGAGCCGTCTGATCTGAGTCTACTCTGTTTGCAAATGCGTGAAAAGGCATTTATATGAAGGAAAGAGTTAAAGACTGTTATATCACTAATTCTCCAGTCATATCTGAGTATTCACTATTATATCTAAAGTTCTACTTCAATAATTTCCTTGCGTTCTATGTAAATCCATTCACTTTAGTCCCATTACATAAAAGAATATATATATGTAACATTACACAGTCCCTGGATAGTTACTTTCTTCTGATCTCTGTATAGTAGCAGACAATCAGTCTACTTTATTAATTAAGCCTTTTAGAAGCTTAACATACTTAAAAGGTTAATCCGTTTCATAATATGACAAATGGTCACTCCTGTATGTAACGAATTGTACCCAAATTACCCAACTATTCGGACAGACAAATTTAGGCAACTAGTGCATACATATGTATATACCAAGATCAAGTGGCTTTTACACTGTTTGCTACAGTGTCAGTCTAATTAAAAGTTATCAAAATAGTAAAGGAGAACCTGTCTTAACTCATTCCCTCATATTGATGCCTTTTGACGCCTCTGTAAAAGTCACTCCTTAAAACCATTGTGATAAATAGAGCATAAAATTTTGTTCCATAGGAACAAATGCTCTATTTGTCACAATGGTTTCCAAACAACAAAATTCTGAAATTTTCATTTTCTCTGGTAAATGCCCGTTTTTGGTAGATTTATTCAAAGAGGTTGGATCTGAAAATAGCCTATGAGGTAATGGGTTAAGTGGCCATCAATAAGAGGTATAATTATGGATCTGTTTGGCAGGTGATAACTTAATGCAGGTCAAAAGTAATGCAGAAAGCTCCTATATAGAAGCTTTCTGCATTACTATTGTCCTGCATTAAGCAACCACCTGCTTTTTAAGACTCATACGCTCCATAATGAAAGGCTGCTTAACCCTTTCCCTCATATATACGTGTTTTCACGCATCTGCAAACAGAGTAGACCCAGATCAGACGGCTCCTAGAGGAGCCGTCTGATCAGGGTCTGCTCTGTTTGCTAATGGAATTTGATAGCTATGTTTCTTTACTTTCTAAAATGGCTACAGTATTCCACCTTCAATATTTGATTATAATTATTTTGTCCATGAATATTCAGTAGGTATTGAAATTTGGACTAAATATAGAACAGGGAAAGGGTTAAGACAGGTTCTATTGTACCTAATTTACAATCAGGTGGTGAGGCCGGAAATTGAATGTACAAATATTTAGGGTAAGCACAGTATTCATGAAATGTTTGTTGGCTAAACTAATCGACTTAAAAGTGTCCTTGACTTGATATACCCGGTAAACATATTCCAGAGTATTTACTTGATGAATATTCATGCCAGACTCAACCCATTATGAATATTAATTAATGTATTTAAGTCTTGTATATTAATTAATATTTTTTTTTGTGTATGATGCAGCAACTGTTAACATTTGCATTATGCTACCTATAATATCACACAGAGGCTCAAATAATTTTGGAATTTCTGACTTCAATGACCACAAAGTGAGACAGGTGAAGCCTACGGGTGTAACCTTTGACCTGTTATGGGTTAATTTTTGCAAACTACACCTTTGACCTGTGATGGGTTAATTTTTGCAAACTATCTCTATCCATAATATTATAATAAAGGTGCATACTAAATACTAAAATTGTCATCTCTGTATGTTATTCACCACTATTTAGAATTGTCTCTGAGATGATTCTCAGGAGTCGTCCCAATACAGGGTTTGGTGGAGAAATAAACAAGTTATTCTTAAAAATGTTTTAACCCTTCGCTTGCTGAATTTCAAAATACATTTCTCCTTCTTTGCCCATGTCCTGTATAATAATTACATATATCTTCACTGTGTACAAGTATTTGGCTGTGTAATCACTGCAGTGGAGTGCACTGGTTACACAACCAACTTGTAAGTTGTGCAGACCCTGATGAGACAGCTCCTGCAGGAGCTGTCTCATCTGGGTCTTCACTATTTACAGGTAGGTATATTGACGTGAATAGCAAGCGAAGGGTTACTTTACTGATCTTATCTTGACCACTGTCTATTATGAATTCATAAGCAAACATAGCAGACATCTGGGTCTACTCAGTTTGCAAAGGTTTGAAAAGATGTTTAAAGTATATTTAAAGTGGCCACTCATTTATAGAACATTAAGGAGTCTTAAAAAGCAGGTAGTTGCTTAATACAGGGCAAAAGTAATGCAGAAAGCTAGCTACATTACTCTTTTGACCTGCATAAAGCTATTACCTGCCTTACAGACCCATGGTTAGACCTCTTTTTTGTGGCCGCTTAAGACAGGTTCTACCCTATATGGAAAGAGTTAATCACAGCTAAAGATACTAAAATATCCAAATACTAAAATCGTTATTTCTTCACCAAACTCTATACTGTAACCACTCTTTAGAATCGTCTCTTCGAGACAATTCTAAAGGGTGGTCACAGTATAGGGTTTGGTGGAGAAATAAAGGAGCTATTCTTGAAAATGTTTAGCTTTACGTATCTTATCTAGACCTCTGAGTTAACTCTTATCGTACATAAAAATACCAGCTCTGATCTGCTGCAATTTTCTGAATCATCGAAAGCTATTTAGAAACTAGAAAACTAACTCAGTCAGAGAGGGCCCTGCAGATGATCTTTTGTTGAATATGGAATTTTTGATAAATCAAGGGCAGATAACTATGGACATGGTGATCTCATTCAACCAAAAAACTATAGGTGTCTTCCTCTCATAATACTAAGCATATGCCCTTAATATGAAACCAATATGTGAAGTACTGTTTGAGTTATCGCTTCACATCAAAAGTGTTGACAAAAGTTGATGGCATTTTTTATGAATCAAGGGCAGATAACTCTAGACATAGTAATCTGATTAAACCCCAAAACTATAGGTGTCTTCCTCTGGTGAGACTAAGCATACGCATTTGATATTAAACCAATATGTGAAGTACTATTTGAGTTATCGCGTCACATCAAAAGTGTTGACTGACAGACAGACAGACAGACAGGCAGACAGGTGGACAGACAGAAAATGTGATTCCAATAGGGAGCCTCCTGCATTTTCAATACAGAGCCATGCCGCCATAAGTAGTGGCCAAGTGTCAAACAGCTAGTTCTCAATGAGATGTCAAATAACTCAGCGTCTCATCTGGATCAACTTTGTTTACAAATTCCAGCCAGGTCATGCTTAGTATAAATTAGGTTAACCTTTTACACCATGAATATTCATGTAAGAAATAATGACGTCATGAATATTAATTAGATTTTTGTTATAATGGTATTATGAACAAAGGACATTTTGTCCCAGAATGATAGAAACTGGAAACAGATCTATATTTTTCCATAAGCAAACAGAGTAGACCCAGATCAGATGGCTCCTATATCTACTCTGTTTGCAAAGGTGTAGAAAGTCATATTCATAGTGTAAAGGTTTAATTGATTTCAGCAGCTCACTTGTTTTATTGGTACTCATAATTTTGTTGAACTCTGAATTCAGTTTTGATGAAAAACTGCATTTTTATTTCCCTCATACTTTGCTTACAATGTTTATGAAGTATAATGCATAAATTCCTCAATAAATTAAAGGCATAAATTAACCCCTTGATTGCTGAATATTCAGAGTTCAGTATGAAAGGCTTAACTCATTGCATGCTAATTGTCGTCTGCTTCAATTCTTAAAATAAACTTTCTCTCATTATTTTTGCAAAAGTATGGTCAAGATGACAAACAGTTTGGATCCTGATGAGACGCCGCATTATGCGGCATCTCATCTGGATCCAAACTGTTTGCATATGTAATGACAGTTTCGCCGCTAGCGTGCAAAGAGTTGAAGATACAGGATTTGGACAACAACCAGTGCAAACCCTAATCCCTCTAGGAACCTTCTGATCTGGGTCTTTACTGTTTGTGAATACCAGTATACTTATTTCCTGCACTCAAATACAGTAAAACCTCTCTATAACGGCCACTAAATTGTATCTATCATTTGGTATTTGGGGCAGGTGGCTGCTTAAAGCAAGGCGAAAGTGAAACAGAACGTGCCTAAAGGAGCATTATGTTTTACTTTCACCTTGCTTTAAGCAGCCCTTGTCTAAAAAACAAAATATTTGATGTAATTTAGTGGCCATTATAGAGAGGTTTTACTGTATGTCTCAAACAAAAAATGTCAGACTACTGGTTTAACATATTTCTAAAGGTCTATAATTTTTCAATTTATCTAAACTGATAAAATTCATGTGAAATTGTTGATTTATTTATTTACTATTGAACTAGGATGTCCATTAAATCCAAATTCTTTTCATGAGTTCACAACTTACATTTCTGTCTTATTGTATACTGAACCAAAACTTTGAAATCAATCAAAACTGGGTGTAATTCGAGTGCTGGCTAACCCTTCAACAGTGAGAAAGGAGTGCAGTAGCATTGGCAAACAGTTTAGCCCAGATCAGAGGGCTTCTTAAGAGGAATCATCTGATCAGAGTCTGCACTGCTCATCATTTACAATCCTCTAACAAATGCATCCCTTTCTCACTGACTGAACTATACTTGTAAACAATAATGGACCTCTCTTAAAGTTTGAAATTCAGCATCCAAAGGGTTTAATCATATTTCAATGGTTTCTTCTTTTCAAACTCAACTATTAAAACACAATTAGGAGAAACTTTCAATTTTTTAACAAATAAAAATCCATAACTTAATGGCTTCAATTAATCTTGCTTTACAAAGGGTTCTTGTCAACCTGTTGGTCTCCTGCACTGCCAAAAAAATAAAACCTCAAACAAACTTTAGAACCATTCCTCAACTTAAACCTTTAACTCATAGATAAGCCTTTTAACCCATACCCTCATAGGCTAGTTTTTATATCCAATCTCTTTGAATATATCTACCGAAAAGGAGCATTTACTAGAGCAAAACAAAACAATACTGAGGCCTATATATTGACACCTCTGTGAAAGTCACTTTTTGAAAACATTGTGATCAATCGAGTATTTGCTCCATAGGAGCATTAAATGATCTATTTATCACAATGGTTTAAAAACTACACCATTCTAAATTTTCCTTTTCTCTAGTAAGTATTCAAAGAGGTTGGGTCTAAAAATAACCTATGAGGCAATGGGTCAACCCATTATTCCATTAATAAACTTTATATGCCTTTGCAAACAGAGTATAAGCTAGCTGAGCCATCTGATCAGGGTCTACTCTGTTTGCTTATGACATGATATAGATATGAGTCTACAGTTTCTGACATGGCCAAAAATTATTGTGCCCATGTTCTATTCTAGCAAATTAATCTAATATTCATGATGTCATTATTTTTTACATGAGTATTCATGAAGTAAAGGTTAAAATTGCTTGTGGGGGTATCATAAGCACACATATTTCTATTATATTAGTAGAGGTAATAGCATTATCATCATTATCACAACTTTTTCATAATTTTTATCATCAGCAACATAATCATTATACAATACTATGACATGTACTACCCTAATCACTCTCTGTATTCAGACACACAATCTCCCTTCAACCTCCCTTCACCATGGGTTTGTAAAGATGAATAAGTCATTTTTATAACATTTGATTTACCCTTTCCTCAACGAATATGCCTTTCTATGCCTCTGTAAAAGTCACTTGTTAGAGCATTTGCTCCTAAGTAGCAAATGCTCTATTTATCACAGTGGTACAAAATTCTAAAAATTTCCTTTTCTCTAGTTAATGCTCCTTTTCGGTAGATTTATTCAAAGAGATTGGATCTAAAAATAGCCTATGAGGAAACGGGTTAACTTCAAATTAGACTGACATACATGTAGTAGTACATAGTGTAGTTCCTTACGTAGTAACATGTCCGTGTAAAAATAAAACTAGTGTTAAGTTACAGTATGTAACATGTCAATGTAGAGATAACACTAGTGTTTTAGATAAGACAGTAATATTAACAATAACAAGTCAGTGTAGAGATACATGTAACACTAGTGTAAACAGTAGCATGAAAGTGTAGAAATAACAGTAGTGTAAACAACATGCCAGTGTAATATGTCAGTGTAGAAATAACACTAGTGTTAACAGTAACATGTAAATGCAGAGATATCACTAGTGTATTAGATAAGACACTAATATCACAATAACATGTCAGTGTAGAGATAACACTCATGTAAACATTAACTGAAAGTGTAGAGATAACACCAGTGTTAACAGCAACATGTCAGTGTAGAAATATCACTAGTGTTAACAACAACATATCAGTGTAACATGTCAGTGTAGAAATAACATTAGTGTAAACAGAAACATGTCAGTGTTGAAATAACACTAGTGTAAACAGTAACAATGTCAGTGTTGAAATAACACTAGTGTAAACAGTAACATGTCAGAGTAGAGATAACACTAGTGTGAACAGTAACCTGTTAGTGTAGAAATAACACTAGTGTAAACAGCAACATGTCAGAGAAGAGATAACACTAGTGTGAACAGTAACATGTTAGTGTAGAAATAACACTAGTGTAAACAGCAACATGTTAGTGTAACATGTCAGTGTGGAGATGACACTAGTATTAACAGTAACATGTCCGTTTAGAGATAATACAATACAGTGTAAATAGTAGCATGCTAGTTTAGAGAAGACATTATATCAACAGTACCATGTCAATGTAACATGTCTGTGTAGAGATGACACAAGTGTTAACAGTGACATGTCAGTTTAGAGATGACACGACTGTCACCAGTGTAAAGAAAATAGTAGAATTAACAGTAACATGTCAGTGTAGAGATGACACTAATGCAAATAGTAACATGTCTGTGTAAAGATATCACCTGAAGTATTAAAAGTAATATGCCAGTGTAACATGTCAATGTAGATATGACACAAGTGTTAACAGTGCCATGTCAGTTTAGAGATGACATGAGTGTCACCAGTGACATGTTCGTGTAAAGAAAACAGTAGAATTAAAAGTGACATGTCAGTGTAGAGAAGATACTAATGCACACAGTAACATGTCTGTGTAAAGATAACACCTGAAGTGTTAACAGTAGCATGACAATGTAAAGATAACACCTGAAGTGTTAACAGTAGCATGACAATGTAAAGATAACACCTGAAGTGCTAACAGTAGCATGTCAGTGTAAAGATAACACCTGAAGTGTTAACAGTAGCATGTACATGTAAAGATAACACCTGAAGTGTTAACAGTAACATGTACATGTAAAGATAACACCTGAAGTGCTAACAGAAGCATGTCAGTGTAAAGATAACACATGAAGTGTTAACAGTAACATGTACATGTAAAGATAACACCCAAATTGTTAACAGTAGCATGCCAGTGTAAAGATAACACCCGAAGTGCTAACAGTAGCATGTCAGTGTAAAGATAACACTAGTGTTAGCAGTAACATATCAGTGTAGAGAATTACCTTGAAGTATTTACACTGTGAACAGGGCTGTAAAACAGGCAACACAGTGTTATATGTCACATCAATGAAAATGAATCTTACAATAAACTTCAATACTGAATATATACAATAGACCCAAAGTATTTGGACAGACATATGTAAGCAAATACTCCATGCCAAGATCAAACTGCTCAATACTTCAAGACCTAAGCAAATAGTGCAGACCCTGATCAAACTGCTCATACAGAACAGACAAATCTAAGCAAACACTGCTTCAAGACCTAAGTAAACAATTCAAACACAGATTAAACAAAAGACCTAAGCAAAAAAATAAGACCCATATCAAACTGTTCCTGAAGAAAGAGTTTAGTCAGGGTCTGCATTATTTGCATCCATGTCACTCTAATTTCAAGATATTAAAATGGTGCCAAATTGAACTATTCAGCTTTACAATGAGTGGAGAGGGAAGACTGGGAGTCTGAATACATAGGATAAACAGGACAACATCAATTACTCCTGTAAAATGACAGACTTTCTTCTTCTCATTTTTAACTTCAAAAACAAAGAATGACCAAATGTGAAACCCTCAAGGTCTGTTATGTATTGAAATTGATAAGGACATTTACCTTGAAAGTTCATAAGTTTAAAAATCTTCAAAAGTCAAAAACAAATTTAAGCTTCTTACACTTTAGTTAAGTCTTAATGGCTTAACCTTTACAATGCGGGGAAAAAAGTCACTAATGCGCTATGGAAACAGTGTAGACCAAGATGAGAGCGCTCTCATCAGGGTCTGCACTGTTTGTCATGTTACACTTTTCTTTAGAGAAATCCCTAAATATTCACCATAAGCTTGACCTGTTTGAATATTGGAATAGTCCATTTGAAAATTCAGTGTTGTAAGGGTTAACTCTTTGCATGCTAACTGCGGCAAATTCCTCACATCCTATGCAAACTGTGCAGATCCAGATGAAACAAGAAGAATCTCTGTGTCTGACATCAGGATCTAAACTGTTGGACATTCTAACTGCATTTTCAGAGAAAAAAAATGACTGTCAGGATAGCACTAGACAGAATTGTTTGTATACAACAATAAATTTGCCAGCCAAGAGTTAAAATCAGCTATAATTAAACTGACTGGCTAATCAGGATTGCAATATATAATAGTAAAGGATAAGCAGTACTCTAACTACCCGAAATATTCAGATGCCCAATATTTACCCTATGTACTCCAACACTCAATATCTACCCTAAGTATTCAGATATTCATTCTCTATACCCGAAGTAATAGGATATTCATTCTCTATACCCGAAGTAATACAAAATGTAGGATATTCATTCTCTATACCCAAAGTAATAGGATATTCAGTCTCTATACCAGATATCTACAGTAAGTATTCGCACACTCTCTACCTAAAGCATTTGGACAGGCAATCTCTACCGTAAGTATTTGGATATTTTTATGCCCCCAATGACAATAGTTAAGGGGCATTATAATGTTTTGCACCTGTCTGTCCATCTATGTGTCACGTCCAACGGTCCGTCCGTGTGTCACGTCCGTCTATCTGTCCATGTGTCACGCTTTGCTATAAAATGTTATATGTCAGTAATTTCTACATTTATACACATGAAACTTCACATACACATTAATCACCATATGTGCTATCATTTGGCACCCCGCCCATGCTGCCCGCAAGCCCAAGGTCAAGGTCAAATGACTTGGAAATTTTATGTGCAGTTAATTGTCACATTTATGTGCAGTTGGTTGTCACATTTTTTTCATTGTCTTATATCTCACTAACCACTATAGCTATTGGCATGGAATTGCATATACACATTAAACACACCATTCATACTTTCATTGTGCACCCAGCCCTGGCTGCCCACAAGCCCAAGGTCAAGGTCAAATGACTTAGGAATTTTACATGCAGCTAGACAAGCACCACCAAGGGGGGCATCGCTGTGTCTTACAGACACAATTTTCTAGTTACAAAATATATTAATATATTTTTACAGACTTCTGAAACTTGTCATTTACGGACACATTACCTTGATGTTTATCAAAACAGTGGAGAATTGACATATCAGCTTTACACACCAGTTGAAAGGGGAGGCTGATATATACAGAATAAAAACAGGGACAGTTTGGAACAAGATCATAATTATAATATATACACCACACCAGTGGATCTCAGTCTTCATTGTTTGTAATCCCATGATACAATATTAACTCTTTACCCAATGAATATTTATGTAAGAAATAATGATACTATAATGCGCACCATCTGCAGTCCCTGGCCATCCAGCCAGTAGCCGCACAAACTGTTGCTTAACTTTGCAACATTTCCAAGCAAACACGTCGCCAAGGAGCTAGCTCCCCAGTAAGGAGAGTTTATAGTGCTTATATACCTAACAGTCTCACTGTTACATTACTTTCCCTTCAGAGAAATCTCAACCTGAGATTTGGCCTGGGAAATAACCATTGGGTAAGGCAATTCCAGTCTCGCAATTGTCTTCATCCCTCCGCTGCCACCAATTGTAATGTGCACCATCAGCAATACCTGGTGGTCACCCATCCAGCCAGTAGTCGCTATATTATATCATAAGCAAACAGAGCTGACCCTGATCAGACGGGTCCTATACGAGCTGTCTGATCTGGGTCTTCTCTGTTTGCAACAGTATCAAAAGTCGACGTATTATTGGAGTAAAGGGTTAACTCTACATGCTCAGTAGTACTAGTTGCCTGCAAATATTGCTGTCTGTTACAATTTTCAGTCGTTTACTTTTTAACATTTCTTTAATACTCTCCTTCATATTGACACCTTTTCACACCTTTGCAAACAGGGTAGACCCAGACCAGCTGATTCCTATAGGAGCCATCTGATTGCAATCTCCTCTGTTTCTGTATGACATTCTAATAGATTCCTACCAATATTAACCCATTACCTCATAGGCTATTTTAGATCCAACCTCTTTGAATGAATCTACCAAAAAGGAGCATTAACTAGAGAAAAGGAAAATTTTAGAATTTTGTAATTTGAAACCATTGTGATAAATAGAGCATTTGCTCCTATAGGAGCAAATACTCTATTTATCACTATGGTTCCAACAGGTGACTTTTACAGAGGCATAGAAAGGCATATTAATGGAGGAAAAGGCTAAAAAGATCCTGTGGACATAATGCCATTATAATAATTCAGCTAATAAATACTCATGATGTCATATTTTTTACATGATTATTCATCAGGGAAAGGGTTTAAAAAAAGTATTAGGTCAAATATCTTGATGAGACACTGAGTTACTTGGCATCTCATCATGATTAAAACTATTTGTATAGATTATCACAAAGTCATTACCAGAATGAAAAGAGGTAAAGGGAATATCATTTCCTAGTGCTAAAATGGGTATTACTCTCAGTAAGGGGCCAATTTGAGATATCCTATGCAAACAGTTTTGATCTAGATAAGCCATTGAGGAACTTGGTGTCTAATATGCAAAGCAACAGATAAATGTGCGTATATATTCACATATTAAAATCGTCATTTCTCCCTCAAACCCTGTGTTGTGACCACATTTTAGAATCGTTTCTTTGAGACGATTCTATAGAGTGGTCACAGCATAGAGTTTGTTGGAGAAATAAAGGAGTTATTCTTGAAAATATTTTAATTAACCCTTTCCTCCATAAATACGCCTTTCTACGCCTCTGTAGAAGTCACTTTTTTTTTCAAACCAATGTGTTAAATAGAGCATTTGCTCCATAGGAGCAAATGCTCTATTTATCACAATGGTTTCTAAACAACACAATTCAAAACTTTTCCTTTTCTCTAGTAAATGCTCCTTTTTGGTAGATTTATTCAAAGAGGTTGGTTCTAAAAATAGCTTATGAGGGAATGGGTTAAGCATCTTATCTGGACCTCTGTCTTAAGGATTAATCAGCTGTTTGACTCTCTGATCATGGCTTTTAAAAATTTAGAAAATTCAACAAAAGAATTTGTAGCAGAAGACATTATTTTTTTCAGAAAACAATTACTTACAGCATGCTTATTTCTGCTACTTCTGCATTGGCTTATTGGAAATCAACAGAACATTCTCCTTTTGTTCAAGGATTCTAAATCAAAATTGGACAAAAATGACTGGCCTACTTACGGTCCAAAGAATTTACCCTAACCATGCTGGAAAATATCATTGTTATACCTCATTGCATACAAGCAGTAAATGCACACAGTTTGAATCCATAAAATACGACTCACCATCTGATCAAGATCCATACTGTTTGACAGTCAGATAATATTTTTGAAGACAAATGGAAAAAACAAGAACTGATAACTGCAGCAGATTACAATTTTTGTAGATAACAATTATCCCATTCTCTCATATTGACGACTTTGTAAAAGTCACTTTGTGAAACCAATGTGATAAATAGAGCATTTGCTCCTATAGGAGCAAATGCTCTATTTATCACAAGGGATTCAAAACTACAAAATTCTAAAATTTTCCTTTTCTCTAGTTAATGCTCCTTTACGGTAGATTTATTCAAAGAGGTTGTATCTAAAATAGCCTATGAGATAATGGCTTATTTAGCATGCAAAGAGAAATTGGCTGCAGTTATTTATATGTAATTAGCATGTACAGTTTTTTAGGGTATAGAAAAACATTAGTATCACATACTCAGGAATTTGTCAGAAAGAAATACTAATGAAATTATCAGGATATACATTCCCTCTAAGGCTTTTTGAGATCAAACCTCTTTGAATCAATCTACCAAAAAGGAGTATTCACTAGCAAAAAGGATTTTTTTTATAGAATTGTGTAGTTTTGAAACCATTGTGATAAATAGAGCATTTGCTCCATATGTTCTATTTATCACAACGGTTTCAAAAAGTGACTTTTACAGAGGCGTCAATATGAGGGAATGAGTTAACCTTTAGCCAGCCACATATTTTTTATCATTCTGCCCTCTTTGAATATTAAATTGGCAAATCTTTACAAAAATATACAGGATATGTTGAAATGATTGTCCTAGGCATTTCCAATGGCAAACAGTGCAGACCCAGATGAGAGAACTACACTGCTTGCAAATGCAGTAGTAGTTGTGAGTGGCAGGCTATGGGTTAATCCCATATTCGTAGACCAGCGGACTAAGGGTCAGAAAGTTTCAATTGAGTTTGCTACGGCCTGGATTATAGATTTCAGTGCAAAGGTCTTGGGTCTTTTATTGAGCTGTCGATCAAAATTGATTGAACAAGTTTACTTTACCGTGATATTAGGTGCACGGCCTATGTGAAGGACTTGTTCAAATGTGTCAAGTTAAGATGTTACGACAGGATATCAGATGGCTAGCATGAAGTTAGAATGTAACAGGAAAAGCTGTGTTGAAGTCTTGTGTAAGCAATGTAGACCTTGAAAAAGAGAATCACCAAGTACCTGTGGTGTTTGGGCTGCATTATATAACATTCCTAACAACATCTGTTACGTATTGTAACAACAGACAGTGCAGACCTTGATCAAATACCAAATCATTAGCAAGCAGAGTACCCTTATTGACCTAAGTATTCAGACATCAGCAGAGCTACAGATACCGGTAATTGTGCGTACTCAAATACTAAACTCATCATTTCTCCACCAAACCCTATGTTGTGACCACTCTTTAGAATCGTCTCTATGAGACGATTCTAAAGAGTGGTCACAACATAGGGTTTGGTGGAGAAATAAAGAAGTTATACATGTACTTGAAAATAGTTTAATTTTTGCATCTTATCTGGAGCTCTGCACAAGATCATTAGCAAGTAGAGTACCATAACTGACCTAAGTATTCAGACACCAGATCATTGGCAGGTAGAGTACCCTAATTGAACTAAGTATTCAGACACCAGATCATTGGCAAGTAGAGTACTCATACTCTAAGTATGCAAATGTGTACCAATGTCTCCTATGCATCTGTCTGTAAAGCTGGATAATATATTTGGGCACCACTGTGACAACTTTAATGCTTTCAACACTGAATTTTCAGAGTGGAATAGAATAGTCCATCATTGTTTATTGGTAAAGTCTATACATAAGAAAGGGTAAAATTTGCGTGAGGATTCCGAATGACAAACCGTGCAGACTTTGAAGGTCTACACTTTTTGCAAATTACCATGCACTTGTTTCTGGCATTCAAAGTGTTTAAGTAAAATGGAACAGTGAAAGGGTTAAACTGCTCATTCTGTTTTATTTGCCTTCGTGTATCTGTCTGACACTTTGGGTAGCTAGGGTAGACCAAGATAAGGTCTCCTGCCAGGAGTGTAGCTGAATCCAAATGTAACGTATGCACCGTAACTATAGGGGTCCGGGACATTGCTCCCCGATAAATTTAGAATTGTATAGTTTTGAAACCATTGTGATAAATACATGTAGAGCATTAATTTTGCTCCTATAGGAGTAATTTATATCAATATATATAGATATTTATCACAATGGTTTCAAAAGGTGACTTTTACAGAAACATCAAAAGGCGTAAATATGAGGGAATGGGTCAAAGCTTACATGACAAGACAGAACATTTATCAAAGTCTATCCCTCTTAGACTTAATAATTTTTTAACCTTTCAAATTGATGTTACGCATGTGGGTAAGTGCGTATTGCTAGCTACATCCCTGCCTGCAAACCCTAAAATCAGGTTGCTAGTGAGTATTTCTCAATAAAGAAAATTAACTTTTCTAAATCATTTACAGCTCCTTGACCTTTCCTCATATTCTCATTATGATCTATTATCTTGCTAGGTATGGAGACAGTTCATTAGATGGATATGTTACTGCATACATGTATATACAATATTTGTAACAGACATTACTCCAGAGATAATGACCTTCATACATAGAATTTTTACTCATTACTGGTAATTTTCAGAAATAATGACACCATGAATATCAATTTGATGTACTTCTAAACAAGAGATGTTTGTAAAACATGTATACCCCCCAGACCCCCTGACCTTTGATCTAGTGACCTCAACTACAGAGGTCATCTAGCGGTCATGACTAATCACCACAGCAACTTTGAAGATCCTAAGCCAAACCACTAATCATTTATTGATCTGAAAACATTTCACAAGTTAAGGTTAAGGTGACCTTGACCTTTGACCTAGTGACCTCAACAACTATAGGGGTCATCTAGTGGCCGAACCAAACCATTGAGCAGTTATTATATGGAAACCATTTCATTAGTTAAGGTCATGACCTTGACCTTTGACCTAGTGACCTCAAAATAAATAGGGGTCATCTAGTTGTCATGACCATTGACCAATCACCACAGCAAATTTGAAGATCCTAAGCCAAACCCTTGAGCAGTTATTGATCAGAAACCATTTTACCAGTTAAGGTCATGGTGACCTTGACCTTTGACCTAGTGACCTCAAAACCAATAGGGGTCATCCGGTTGTCATGGCAAACTACCGCAGCAAGTTTGAAGATTCTAAGCCAAACCCTTGAGCAGTTATTGATCAGAAACCATTTTACCAGTTTAGGTCATGGTGACCTTGACCTTTGACCTAGTGACCTCAAAAACAACAGGGCTCATATAATTGTCATGTCCATCAACCTAAGCAAATTTGAAGATCCTAAGCCAAACCCTTGAGCAGTTATTGATTAGAAACCATTTTATCAGTTAAGGTCATGGTGACCTTGACCTTGGACCTAGTGACCTCAAAAACAATAGGGGTCATCCAGTGGTCATGGCCAACTACCACAGCAAGTTTGAAGATTCTAAGCTAAACCCTTGAGCAGTTATTGATCAGAAACCATTTAACCAGTTAAGGTCATGGTGACCTTGACCTTTGACCTAGTGACCTCAAAAACAATAGGGGTCATCCAGTGGTCATGGCCAACTACCACAGCAAGTTTGAAGATTCTAAGCTAAACCCTTGAGCAGTTATTGATCGGAAACCATTTAACCAGTTAAGGTCATGGTGACCTTGACCTTTGACCTAGTGACCTCAAAAACACTAGGGGTCATCTAGTGGTCATGACCAACCACCACAGCAAGTTTGAAGATCCAAAGCCAAACCCTTGAGCAGTTATTGATCGGAAACTATTTCAATATTTTAGGTCATGGTGACCTTGACCTTTGACCTAGTGACCTCAAAAACAATAGGGGTCATCTACTTGTCATGACCAACCACCACAGCAAGTTTGAAGTTTCTATGCCAAGTCGTTTATTAGTTATCATTCGGAAACCATCGATCTACCGACCGACCGACCGACAGACCGACCGACCGACCGACATGTGCAAAGCAATATACCCCCATTTTTTCAAAAGGGGGGTATAAAAAGCATACTAACACAGGAAATGTTTGCCATTGCATAAACTTCAGAACTAGATCCGTATTAGCAGACCCTGATCACATGACTCCTACAGAAGCTACATGAACTGTACCTATTCTCTTTGAAAAAGGCATGAAAATGCGTTCATATGAGGTAAAAAGTTTAATCAGTTTACACAGCAATTGGCTGTTTAGTGCAGAATAACAGCCATATTGGAGATTTCTTCATCACATATTAATGAATATTTATGTAAGAAATAATGACATCATAAATATTAATTAGAACAGGAATTTTTGGGTTTTGCAGAATCTGTAGAACTATATCTATATTATATCATAAGCAAACAGAGCAGACCCTGATCCTATAGGAGCCGTCTGATCTGGGTCTAATCTTTCTGCAAAGGCGTAGAAAGGCGTATTTATGGAGTAAAGGGTTAAACTACCACCAGTCTTATAACAATTTGTAAACAGAGTAGATCCAGATCAGACAACTGTCTAATCCAGGTCTACTCTGTTTGCCATGTATTTGTAAATGAGAAGTTTAATGGTCTGTAGTATATTCATAAAGGTTGTGCCAAGTATTTGGAGCTTTGCATACACAAAATTACACATGAACAGTAAATGAGAGTTTTAACAGTCTGTGATATACAGTAAAACCTTGATTATTCGAAATTTTAGTATAGAATAATTTCGAGCCTTTTGGGCAGGTGGCTGCTTAACTGATTCTCTGTTCTATATTTATTCCAAATTTCGTTCCTTACCGAATATTCATGGACACAATATTGAAGGTGGAACATTGTAGCCATTTTCGAAAGTAAAGAAAAAGATCTATCAAATTCCATTAACAAACAGAGCAGACCCTTATCTGATCGCTCCTATAGGAGCTGTCTGATCTAGGTCTACTCCATTTGCAATTGTGTGAAAAGGTGTTTATATGAGGGAAATGGTTAATACTGGGTGAAAGTCATGCAGAAAGCTCCTAGACTCTCACACTGTATTAAGCTGCCACTTTTCTTAAAGATATATAATGATACGTATTTTAATGTTTTAATAATCGAGATTTTACTGGATTCGTATAAGCGGTGCCATGAACACTACATCTGCATTAGATCCGCATAACATTGCAAAAGTCTGCTAAACCGTGTACCAGAAATATGAGATAACGGTAATCAGAATAAACAAAGCGACATTCCGAAGATTTAAATGTGCAATTCTTCATCACAAATGACACCACTGATGAGTGCAAAGTGATTTACAAATACCCATTATGCCAACACAAAAATCACCAAACTTTGAAATATTGCCATTAAAACTGATAGGTGGATATTGTCAAAGCCACTGGTGCTTATTTCACTTGCAGTTTTATTAACTACTCAACTTTTTACCCACTGCCAATAATGACCTGTGCAGACAAACTGAATCCAGATGGGAAGCAAAGAAACTTGTTATCTTATCAGGGTCCAAACCATTTGACAATATGATAACTATTGTTGAAAACAAATGCTGAATTGAAGAAGGTATCATTTTTTTTGCTGACAACAATCCAGTGTACAAAGACTTAGTTCTTTGATCGCAGGAACAAGTATAATAACATTTGCAAACACTGTAGACCCAGACCAGAGAGGTCCAACATGAGCACTCTGATCAGGGTCTGCACTGCTTGTCAAAATGTTCCAGCAATTTTATACCCTTCATACTGAATGAAATCTACCTTTTAACAATGATGGGACAAATCCATTTTGAAAAATCATCATTTAACCCTTTCCCTCATATAAACGTGTTTTCACGCATTTGCAAACAGAGTAGACCCAGATCAGACGGCTCCTAGAGGAGCCGTCTGATCAGGGTCTGCTGTGTTTGCTAAAAGAATCGGACAGATCTGTTTCTTTACTTTCTTAAATGTCTACAATGTTCCACTTACCATATTTCTTTATAACTATTTTCTTAATGAATATTCAGTAGGTATTGAAATTTGGCCTAAATACAGAACAGGGAAAGGGTTAAAGGGTTACTGATAATAGAAAAACACTCACGATGACATATCAATTTTCTTTAACCCTTTATTCCATAAATACACCTCTCTATGTACACCTTTGCAAACAGATAAGACCCAGATCAGATTACTCCTATAGGAGCCATCTGATAAGGGTCTGCTCTGTGTGCTCTTGATATAATATAAATATGATTCTACAATTTCTGCCGTGGCAATTAATCGAATTGATATTCATGAGGGCATTATTTCTTAAATGAATATTCATGGAGGAAAGGGTTAACCCTTCCCCTGTTGGCTAGTCTTGTAAGAAATAATGACATCATGAATAGTTATTAGCTGCATCTTAATAATAGCAAGGAATTCTTTGTATTGGTAGAATCTATTACTATTTCCAAACAGAGCAGACTCTGATCAGACGGCTTCTTCAGGAGCCATCTGATCTGGGTCTACTCTGTTTGCATAGGCATGAAAAAGGGTTTGAATGAAGGAAAGGGTTAAGAAAACCACACCTAGGCAAAGAAGATATGGCCTATAAAGTGAACGGTAGGATATAATCCATGGATAGTTTGGCTTAACCCTTTACACCATGAATATTCATGAAAGAAATAAATCAAATGACATCATGAATATTAATTACATCAATTGTTATAGTAGCATATGGTCATGGGAATTATTGGCCATGGCAAAATTATATATTATACCATAAGCACACAGAACTGACCCATTAGGATGTAGACAAAATAGCAACATATATACAGTATAACAGTATAATACAATAAAACCCCGCTAATGCATCCACCTAAAAGAGGTATAATTCTGGGGGCTAGATACAGGTGGTAGCTTAATGCAGGACAAAAGTAATGCAGAAAGCTCCCAGAGGATCGTTCTGCATTACTTTTGTCCTGCATTCAGCAACCACCTGCTTATAAAGACACCCATGTTTATTCATTAAGTGGTCTCATAAGAGGGGTTCTACTGTACTAAACTGAAGGGTAAATGATTATGACTAACAACCACCTTACTTATTTGTTCACTTAAAAAATGTTAAGAAAGAGTAATGACACCAGTAACAGGTCAGATCCAAACAAAAACTGCAGGTGCATGGGATACCATGATGAGAAACTACAAAGTTAACGTTCAACTAATTTGGCACAAGTCTTTAGAAAAAGAAGACTGAAAAGAGTTGTGACTATAGATGAAGAGAAAGATGGATGGATGGACTGAGGAGGCAAACAACCTTATTTCAGTAAAAATTTCTCCCTCCATTTCTTCATAATGGTTGGAAGTATATATACATATATCTTAACGTACTGAAAAGATTATGTCTGCCATAACTCTGATCTGTTGCAACTGTCGACTGAATATCAAACTGCTTGAGTCCGGATACGACCCCGAGTTACTCTGCGTCTCATCTGGATCCAAGCTGTTTGCAAATGTGAGTCAGCCCACGCTTAACATGATTAGGGTTATGCCAAACATTTGTCTGAAAAGCCAACATTTATACTTTTGAACCCTAATTGTAGAGAACAGAGGTACAGATTAAGATGTGTACCCATATACAAAATTTGTCATTTCTCCACAAAACCCTATACTGTGACCACTCTTTAGAATCGTCAATCTTAGACGATTCTAAATTATGGTCACAGTATAGGGTTTCGTGGAGAAATAATGGAGTTATTCTTGAACACGTTTACATTTACATATTATCTGGACCTCTGAGAGAGGTTTTATTTTAGATCAATTATGGTAGTACTCATCATATTCAAACACAGCAGGACACACATAGCTAGTGCAGCTTGCAGACAACACTGAGACAACTGAGTGACATTTTTATGATCCATCGAGACTCACATTTTGTCCCTGTCTACAGAGTTCTAAAGAAATGAAATGAGTACATCCATCTGAAAATATACCTAACTTTAACTATACTGTATAATCATATCATATAATATTTCTTTTCAGCAAACAGAGCAGACAGTGATCTGGTGGCTATAGGAGAAGTCAGATCTGGGTCTACTCAGTTTGCAAAGGCGTCAACATTAGGTAAGAGAGTAAAAGTAAAGAAATGTAATTTGAGAACTAAAGTTGACAGTAACTCATGCAAAAGTTACTTCGTGTTGAAAGAGTGAAAGGAAGGCGGAGAACCAGTCATTGCCTGTACCATGTCACTGGTGCTGGTAACCAACCTTTATGCTAAAATTGTATGTGAAAAATATCTGCTGAAAACATAAAGAAAATACCTAGATAATTTCCTGTGGTTACAAATTCCACTGCTTATTATTTTGAAAGAAAGACAATAGTAATAGTAATATAAGAACATTTCTTATTACTAAAAGTAGCTGAAGTATGGCCTATGACAAGGGCTATAACTAAAGTATGGTCTTTGGCAAGGGACATAACTTGTACTTATACTTTTTGAGTAATGCACATAAGGTGTGACAGATGATTGACAGGACTGCTAGACAAATATAAATCAACCCCCTTTAGGAAGCTGGGAGTACAATGGTAGAAAAAATGAATTTAATAATTGATAGCAATTTATAAAGATAATGGCTAAGAATAACCCCTTCCCTCATAGGCTATTTTTAGATCCAACCTCTTTGAATAAATCTACCGAAAAGGAGCATTTACTAGAGAAAAGGAACATTTTAGAATTGTGTAATTTATTTTGAAACCATTGTGATAAATAGAGCATTTGCTCTTATGGAGCAAATGTTCTATTTACCACAATAGTGTCAAAAAGTGAGTTTTACAGAGGCGTAGAAAGGTGTATTTATGGAGGAAAGCGATAAACTAGCGCTATTACGGATATTTACTCTTTCAACACTGTGGACCAATCTATGATGACCTTTACCAATCTATGATGACCTTTGCAAACAATCTGGATCAGGATGAGATACTGAGTATAAATTCATAAACTCAAAGATTATCATAAGCATTACCCTTTGATTCAATATCCTTAATTCAGATAACTGTTTTTGAAAAGAAATGAAAGAAAAAATTCTCGGGAATTGTGGCAATGCCAGTTTTTCAGAGCAACAGATAAAGATGCGTATTCAAATACTAAAATCGTTACAAACCCTACGTTGTGACCACTCTTTAGAATTGTCTCGAAGAGACGATTCTAAAGAGTAAAGAAGTTATTCTTGAAAATATTTTAACCCTTTCTCTCATATAAACGTGTTTTCATGCATTTGCAAACAGAGTAGACCCAGATCAGATGGCTCCTAGAGGAGCCGTCTGACCAGGGTCTGCTCTTTACTTTCTAAAATGTGTACAATGTTTCACCTTCCATATTTCTTTATACATGTATATATTTTTTAATGAATATTCAGTAGGTATTGAAATTTGGCCTAAATACAGAACAGGGAAAGGGTTAATTTACACACATTATCTAGACCTCTGACTTTTGCTGACTAAAGTTAGTTAATGTTGAAAGAATTAACTTCAACAGAGACTATATAACCAATAAGCTTGAATAAATGATCTGGATCCAATGTCACAGCTGTAGATATGGGCTGTCTATGATAAATGTTTCTCATATTCCTTAGCAAAACATGTTGATACTCATTAGAAATATCTCCTAGACCTATAACCCTTTACTCCCATAAATACTCCTTTAAACATCTTTGCAAACAGTCATGTGGCTCCTATAGGAGCCGTCTGATCAGGGTTGGCTGTTTGCTTATGGAATCAGATCTTAGCAAACAGAGTAGACCAATATCAAGTGGCTCCTATAGGAGTCGTCTGATCAGGGTTGGCTCTGTTTGCTTATGGAAAAATATAGATATGTTTCTATAATGGCATAACATTTCTGCTTTAACATGCCATTATAAAAAATTATCTATTTCATATTCATGATGTATTTATTTCTCCAATGAATATTTATGAGATAAAGCTTGAACAGATTTGTATAGGACCACTCTGTAACAGAAAGTCTATCTGACTCACCTTAGCCTCTGACAGCTCCTTTTTGTCAACAGAGTTGTCCTGGGTCTGAGACTTTGTGCTGGAGCCCGAGTCTGACTTGCCCGACTTGATGACAGGCTTCACAACTTTAGGTTCCTCTTTCTCCTTCTCTTCCTTGGGTGGTGGAACCTGACAAGCAAACAAATTGTGCAATACTGACTTCAGAACTGACGGTATCAACCCTTTAGTCCATAAATACATCTTTTTATGTCTTTGCAAACAGAGTAGACCCCGATCAGATGGCTCCTACAGGAATTGTCCGATTAGGGTCTGCTCTGTTTGCTTATTATTATTATACCGAATTTATATAGTGCTCTTTTCGCACGGGATATGTGTGTTCAAAAGCAATTCACATGGACATATTACATGTACAAAACTCAGGTATATTCAATGCATATAGAATATTCTAATATATGAATATTTAATAATTTATGTCTGATTTTACAGTTTCTGTCATGATAAAAAAAATCATTACATTAATTAATATTTATGATGTTATTATTTCTTACATGAATATTCATGGGAGGTGTAATGATTTATTCAAACCTCATATTTCTCAGCCAACCCTATCTTCTTGGTACTTATTAACCCTTCACTTCATGAATATTCTGCATGTAACAAATAACAGTGATCAGAGCAACAGATAAAATCGCGTACTCAAATGATCATTTCTCCATCAAACCCTATGTTGTGACCACTCTTTAGAATCGTATCGAAGAGACGATTCTAAAGAGAGGTCGCAACATAGGGTTTGATGGAGAAATAAAGGAGCTATCCTTGAAAATGTTTTAATTTATGTATCTTATCTGGACCTCTGAGTGATATGAATATCAGGAGCCGTCTGATCAGGGTCTGCTCTGTTTGCTTTTGACATGATAGAGATCTGATTCTACAGCTTTTATCAAAGCAAACAATTCCCTTGAAAAATTAAGCTAATAAATATTAATGATGTCATGATTTGTTACAGGAAAAGGGGTAAAAGGGGTACTTATAAATTAGGATTTGGAAGAGAAATACAGAAAATTCATAAACTCATCTCTTAACTCTTTGCCTCATACGAAGATGTTTTCATACATTTTCAGATCCAGAGTAGATTTAGATCAGACAGTGCTAATGAAATTATATACGGTAGATCTGATCTTACAGATTTTGTTTAAGCCAAAAGATTCCTGTGAAAATTTTACATCACAAAAAGGGTTAGTTGTAGCTTTCGACAGATTTACATAATCCAGAGCAATAGATTAACCCATTCCATCATAGGCTATTTTTAGAGCCAACCTCTTTGAATGAATCTACCAAAAAGGAGCACTGACTAGAGAAAAGGAAAATTTAAGAATTTTGTAGTTCTGAAACCACTGTGGTAAATAGAGAATTTTTGGAGCAAATGCTCTATTTCTCACAATGGTTTAAAAAAGTAACTTTTACTGAGGCGCAGAAAGGCATATTTATGGAGGATATGGTTAATGTTCGTATTTAAATATTGAAATTGTCATTTCTCTACAAAACCCTATGTTATGACCATTCATTAGAATCGTCTTGTAGAGACAATTCTAAAGAGCAGTCACGTACAGCATAGAATTTGATGGAGAAATACAGGAGATGTTCTTTAAAATGTTTTAATTGTCACATCTGCTCTGGGGCTATGATAATTAACAAAAGCGTACCAGTCATTAGAATCGTCTTGTAGAGACAATTCTAAAGAGCAGTCACGGCATAGGATTTGATGGGAGAAATACAGGAGATATTCTTTAAAATGTTTTAATTGTCACATCTGCTCTGGGGCTATGATAATTAACAAAAGCGTACCATTCATTAGAATCGTCTTGTAGAGACAATTCTAAAGAGCAGTCACGGCATAGGATTTGATGGGAGAAATACAGGAGATATTCTTTAAAATGTTTTAATTGTCAAATCTGCTCTGGGGCTATGATAATTAACAAAAGCGTACCATTCATTAGAATCGTCTTGTAGAGACAATTCTAAAGAGAAGTCGTGGCATAGGATTTGATGGAGAAATACAGGAGATATTCTTTAAAATGTTTTAATTGTCAAATCTGCTCTGGGGCTATGATAATTAACAAAAGCGTATAAAATTTAAAGGATACAACTGTAAAGCAGTACCTGCATTGCATTTCCTGTAATCTCATAGTCATGACTGGCAGAATTCTTCAGACTGAAGGCTGGCAGTCTTCCACCCTTGTCAAATGGACTCTGTATTGGGTGTCTGACGGCACCAAGGGGACGCACACCTCCCTTCCTACGTGCATGACCGCTCATTGTGAATCCTCCTCCCCTGTAGTCAGTTCCAGAGGGGCCAGAAATATTCACTAGTAATCTCTGTACTCTGTATTCAACTTCTCATCCTAAGCCCATTGTAAGAACTCCATATACAATTACTGAGTTTCAACACTTAATACTAAGTGTAGAATCTATAGACCAAAGTGTTTTCACTCCTCCTTTAATAAACTCTCACATTTAATCTCTATTTATTCAATAAAATTTAAAGTCTATTTAGTATGTAGAAAGTACACGTATAAACACTAGATAGACAGTCTCGTGCTGCTTATCAACTCTACACACTATTTAAATAGGTCATTGGGAAAACTTCGCTGCTCGTAAATCTCAATAGGTCATGTTAATGTCATTTTCAGAAAAATAAACAAACATTAAAGTTAATCACTAATTGTATGGCTGTCCAATTAAACTAACAGTGTGGTCAGAACTGGTAGTAACTTCATGCTGCAAATATAAAGAAGGGTTTTTACCGATAGTTAACAAGTTGGTGTATATTTAATACCTAGATATAGGCGTAGCACAGTGTATATTGGATTTTAAGTAACATGATCGGCAGACGTTTACAGAATAAACTACTTTTGTTCCAAACAATAGTGTAGCAATTTATACAACATAAGTGCATGTAAACAAAGCCAACAATGCATGACTTAACTATAACCCTTTATGCCATGAATATTAATGTTAGAAAAAAATGACTTCATGAATATCAATCAGATTAATGGTTTATGACTGCTAATGAACACAAAATGTTTTGGCCATGGCAAAAACTATAGAATCATATCTATATTACTGCATAAGCAAAATGACCCTGATCAGACCGCTCCTACAGGAGCCATCTGATCTGAGTCTATTCTGTTTGCAAAGGCATAGAAAGGCGTATTTATGGTGTACGTATTTATGGAGAAATATCTAAAAATTACATAAATCATTTGTTTATATGCTGAAAAGAAGAATATCGCAAGAAAACCAACTGACAAGACCGAAGAAGTAGTTTCATTACCTGATAATGATAATATTTTATTGTAAAACAAAAATAATAAGTATTTGTAACACAGGGGCATTTTTCAATATAAGTTCAAATTGACAATCTTCATAATAGTGATTGAACATAACAAATACTAAGTTTTATGATGTTATTAAAAATATGCATTCATTGAATGGCATACATTATACAAGAAATCTGAAGCAGACATCACAGTAGAAATTGTCTTCTGCAGCAATTCGTGTATTGAGAAATTGTCTTCTGCAGCAATTCATGTATTGAGAAATTGTCTTCTGCAGCAATTCATGTATAGAGAAATTGTCTTCTGCAGCAATTCATGTATTGAAAAATTGTCTTCAGCAGCAATTCATGTATTGAGAAATTGTCTTCTGCAGCAATTCATGTATTGAGAAATTGTCTTCTGCAGCAATTCATGTATTGAGAAATTGTCTTCTGCAGCAATTCAAAATAGAAGTATTAAAAAGCAGGTGGTTACTTAATGCAGGGCAAACGTAATGCAGAAAGCTCCTATAGGCATTAAGCTACCATCTGCCTTATAGATCCATAATTAGACCTCCTTTTTATGGCCAATTAATTCTACTGTATATCTGATAGGTATAAAACCTTAAATAAATGTTTGTACAAGAAATACCATAATTATCCGCACAATAGCTTTAGACTTGTTGCGTTTACAAATAAAGTATATGTAATTGCAATTTTTATAAAATGACACGATACCAGTAATGCCAACGGAAAATGATGTTTAGGCCTTCTGCATTAATCTAATCCTTTAACCCTTTTCCTGTTATGCGGTATTCCCAAATTTCAATACCTACTTAATATTCATAGACAAAATAGTTATAATGAAGTATATGGAAGGTGGAACATTGTAGCCATTTTAGAAAGTAAAGAAAAAGATCTATGAAATTCCATTAGCAAACAGAGCAGACCCTGATCAGACGGCTCCCATAGGAGCCGAGCCGTCTGATCTGGGTCTATGCTGTTTGCATACCAGTATGCCTTAAAACTTATGAGGGAAAGGGTTAATGGTGGGAAAGGAGTGCACTGGCATTGCAAACAGTGAAGACCCAAATCAATCTCCCAGAGGAACCCTCTGATCTGACCTCTGATCTGGGTCTACACTGTTTGCAAATGACAGTGCATCTGTGTCCTGCATTCACAGGTTGTTTGGAAAACATACTTTGAACAAGAATTCTGTCCGTTGAACAGTTACATCTTTGGAGATATTTCATTGAGGGAATTTCCTAGGCAAAGGGCACATTTCAAGCTGGCTATATTTCTGGCACGTCATATTCAGATACCAGTATTAATCTTTAATGATGAATAGTCATGAAAGAAATGATGACATCATGAATATTAATTAGATGACTTTTTATAATGACATATGAATACAGGAATTTTGTCATAGCAGAAACTGTAGACTCAGATCTATATTATCCTATAGGCAAACAGAGCAGACCCAGATCAGACAGTTTCTGTAAGAGCCATCTGATCTGGGTCTACATGTTTAGAATTTTAACCCCTTACCTGATGAATATTCATATATAAAATAATGTTATCATGAATATTAATTAGACAAATTTCTAAAATGGTAATTGTGAACAAAGCAGAAACTGTAAAATCAGATCTCTATCATTTCATAATCAAACGGAGTAAACCGTAATCAGACAGATCTTACAGGAATCATCTGATCTGGGTCTACTCTGTTTACAAAGGCGCTAAAAGTTGTTTCTGTATAAAGGGTATACAAGGTTAAAGCCATGCAATTTTACAACGCACTGTAAAGTGCCTGAACAAATATTTGAAGATTTAACAAACCCTCATCAACTTGTGTTCAACAAATCTATAAATCATTGGCTTGAAATTCTTTTGCATGGAAACTTTCATTCAGTAACATTAACATTATCTCCCTTATACATTAGCATTATTCACAGAAGATTAATCCCCCCTGACCAATTAACTCAATCCCTCACAGAGACACCTTTTGACACTTTTGAAAACAGAACAGACCAAGGTCAGATGGCTTGTGTAGGAGCGGTCTGATTAGGGGTTGCTCGTTTGCTTTTGGAATATTATAGATCTGCTGATTCTACAGTTTCTGCCATAGCTCAAAGTTCATGTATAATTATGCCATTATAAGAATTGATCTAGCTAATAAATACTCATGTCATTATTTTTACATGAACATTTATGAGGGAAAGGGTTAACCTATTCCCTCATAGGCTATTTTAAGGTCCCATCTCTTTGAAAAAATCTACCGAAAAGGAGCATTAACTAGAGAAAAGGAAAAATTCAGAATTTTGTAGTTCTGAAACCATTGTGATAAATAGAGCATTTGCTTCATAGGAGCAAATGCTCTATTTATCACAATGGTTTCAAAAAGTGACTTTTACAGAGGCGTAGAAAGGCGTATTTATGAGGGAATGGGTTAAATAGAAACTAAATACATGAATGGTTGTGTTATTTTATAAAATGTACATTAACTCATATTAATATAATGATGGGCCGAATAAAAAGCTCCTTCAAAGCTCCTTCATCATTGACAAATAACACATAATTATTAATTAATCGATATTATGAAGAGTCACACTTTAATTCTTGTATATCAGTCCCGTTGGGACTTTTTCAAAGGCAGACAGAGATGGAAAATATAAATAATTAGCATCATTTTCAGAAAAATTAATGCTTAATTTCCTACGTTTTGTATCAATGTCTGAGTTTCAGTCACGTAATAAGAGGTGAATTGTTAATATATCGTCCTTCTTACTGAATTTTTCATGAGCCTTAATTAATGGGAAAATCTATCGGAAAAATAAATTGGATACTTATTATTAAATTTTTAAAAGAAAAAACTATGTTATCAATGGCACATTAAATTTAAATTTCAAGTGTGTGTGTGGTGGTGGTGGTGGTGATGGTGGGTGGGGTTTTAACTTAATTTTTGACTTCATGTATTCATATCAACTGTTACAATTATTTTATTACATCTCTTAACTTGAAAGTATCAAAAATGAAAGACATTAATCATCAATCAAGTTCATTTCTGTATTTAGTTGGAGCGAAAATAATACAAAGTGTTTCAGTAATTAATTTACCTCATCATGTATCATGATTTCACTTTGCCATTTACTTACTCCATTCTATTAACTTATTTTCTCCATTCTATTAATACTGGATAAATCCTAAATATGTAAAGAAATCATAAAGTTAACCTAGATAACAAATAATACAGACTACAGTAAAACCTCTCTATAATGGCCACTAAATTACATCAAGTATTTTGTGTTAAATGCAGGTGGCTGCTTAAATCAAGGTGAAAGTAAAACAGAACGCTCCTATTGGAATTTTACTTATGCTAAATTAAAAATCATCTCACAATGTAGGTTTGTTAAGTAAACCAACAGATACTGGTAGCAAATGTATAGTCGGGTTCACAAATATAAAGGTTATGGAGCACTTGCTAATAATCAGTCAATCAAATTGTGACCTAAATTTACATCTGCATCCACGTACATGTTGTCCTGTCAACCATAACATTTATATCGATACAAAAATGCACAGAGAAAGTCAGAAATAAAGAGATGGATAGTTGAAAGAAGAAAAATAACTACAATCATATCATATATTCCTTTTTTCATATATGGGAAAATACACTCGCAAACTTTTGCAAGCTTTGGTAAATTACACTCGTAATTATCAATTTACACATGCATTTTGCAAGTATGCAAGCTTAAATTCGAACCCTGGACATTGGTAATATATAATTTTTGGTAACATGCTTGCATGTTATGATTAAATGGACTTGTGTTTAAAACATAATTATATTTTGCCAATTAATCATATACATATGGTAATTGGAAATGACTTTTAATTGAAATCTAATCTACACTACAGACTGATTGCAAAAAATATATCTAATGTTTTAAGTTGATGTCTAAAGCTTAAAATGGGTATATTACTCTCCCAATTTGACCTGAGACTCAATTAATCTTCAGCGTGTTTATTGGGATTGTTCGTAATACAAAAATAGCAAAACAAAAACTAATAATAATCATGTACCACGAGGATTGTATTTTTATAGCGTATTTGTCGGGATTAATGTATATTATCAAGTAAGTTATTGATTGATAATGAATACTGGTTCCTTCATAAATTTATCTGAAGATTACCGACTGTAATAAATGGAATATGCACATCCTTAACACACTACGCTGGACATCGCTGGAAACCAGATGACACAACAACAGACTCTTTTTCTATAAGATTATCAACTGCCATGTTGCTATCAACATGAACATGCACCTATCTACAGCCTTACAGTAGACATTGCAGACACTTTCATCAGCAGGCCTATCACTTAGTTCAACCTTTAAATGACACCTTTAAATACTCATTTTTTCCTCATATAGTCCTGGTGTGGAACTCTCTCCCACAACATATAGTCAGTGCTGACACTGTAGACGGATTCAGGTCAGCACTGGCTACATGGACCGGACCATAGGTTTACAGATATTCTTTTACTTTTAACAATCACTAACACTCTACTGGCATTTCTTTCCTTTTTAACAATCCATGCATGGCCACAATATTCAGTTTTGAATGCTATAGCCATTATAGAAGAAGAAGACTCGTCTCAGGTCAAATAGGGAGAGTAATAACATTAATTGTTTATGTTAGTATGTTTACCTGCGAATTTACCAGTCAATCATTATTTGAAGATGTAAGGTACAAATCTAGATAAAAAAAAATCCAGCTGTGTAAACAATTTATTTGGATTTGTGGTGTGTGGTGGTCTAGTGGTAACCCGCTTGACTATCAGTCCGGAGGTCCAGGGTTCAAATCCCAGTCCCTCCCGGAAATTTCAGAGATGCTTTTCTGTGTCTCCCACCCGCACCTCCTCTCCACCCAGGGGTTAAAATGGGTACATGTGAGGGTCACTCTCCGGTACTGGGGCTGCATGATTGCGCCATATGTAATGTTAGTAGTGCTCAATATTGTAGGCTAAGGACTCAATGACCAGGGGAGTAAATGTACAGTCAGCTGAGCGGTCATTCGGACTGAAAGTAGACTGTAACTATAGGTATTTTACTTTAAAGTAACCGGAGGAAAAGTGCAGCCTGGTTGGATTCTAACCGAGACCCCTCGCTTACAAAGCAAGTGTTCTACAAGGTCCCGGGTCAACTTGGCCTCGGGTCAACTCGGCCTCTGAGTCAAGTCGGCCTCAGGTCAAGTCGGCTGGGTCAACTTGGCCTGGGTCAAGTCGGCCTGCAAATTTTATTTCATAATTACATTTTGGGGGTATATTCTTTATTTTGAATTACTTTAATAGCTTGTTTCCTAGAGATACCCGATAATACAGATATCAACGAACATATAAGGAAATTTCTTAGTAACAGATAAGGATGCGTTCCATGATCACGCAGTTTCATCCACTTCTATCCTTTCAGGACTAAGCAACATTAAATTAATAAATTACAATAATCAGAAAAAAGAAGCACTTTATAAATGCAAGATAAAAATACAATATGCCAAAAAAGTTACACAAACGTGGTGATATCTTTGCAAACAGTTTGGATCCTGATGAAATTCCGAGTAACTCTGTCTCACAAGTGGATCCAAAATAACATTTAATTACCTTCATCCACTCGCATTTATTCTTTTTGACAGGAATCCATGAAACAGATAAACAATTAATTATACTTAATTTCACTTCAAAAATATTGATGCCACTCATTTTCACACCTATTTGTTTGACTTATCAGTTTGATCTAATTAACCTGATTAGTAAATATCACCTAGCTGTTTTATTCGTTAATCTCATGATACATACTTACCACCTTTATTACTTTGTTCTCGTCCGCTAAATTTATTGGGTTATTACTGACAAAAAGAAGTGCAAATTTTGTCTGAATTCTTCTAGGAGCCCACCGATCAGGATCTTCAATTTTTGCTGCAGTTTATATACTTTAATTGACGGTCGGGAAAGGGCCGAGTCGACCCGACCAAGACAGGCAGAGTTGACCCACCCCAAAACAGGCCGAGCTGACCCAGCCGACTTGGCCCAGGCTGAGTTGACCCGAGGCCGACTTGACCCTGATTCGTTCTACCACACTGGGTGCCATATGAGGGTCCCGGGTCGTTTCAGACCCAATCCGTTTCGGCCATGGTAGTTTCGGCCTTTGTCGTTTCGGCCACATTTGGGACCGAAACGACCAAGGAATACGTGGAATATATCAGCAATAGATATCAAATTTTATTTAAACAAATTGTGTCCTCTGTTTAAGAAAATTGACCATTAACAAGAAGAAAATATTCCAAAATAAGGAATTAATATAATACATAAATACTTGAACTGCTCTGATCTAATATTTCGACCACTAAGGGCCTTTTTGACATGATAATCTTTGAAAAAGGCCCTTAGTGGTAGAAATATTAGATCAGAGCGGTTCAAGTATTTATGCATTAACAAGAGACAAGAAATAAAGAAAGCAAAGAGATATCCAGTCAGATTGGACTGTCACAGGATGTCTAAAATCCTATGTAGTGCTATTGCACTTAGTTGTTCCTCAACAAGCTCCATCAGGCATCTGTTTCCACCCTATATGAATCAAAATATAAACCCAATAAGCATAAAGTGTTTAATATTTCTGGGGAAAAAAATGATGCAAAGATTGATAATTGCTTAAATTTGTAATTACATTAATTAGTGTTTTTGTAAACTCTTATTGAAATATTTTATTGAATCCAAGAAATAGGCAGTGATAGTTTTAATTATCAAACAACCAGAATCAATTGCAATGTTGTTTGAATGATATAACAATAACAGATTAAGTGTTAATTAATGGTAGTACTTGTTTGCGCTACTCTCATAAATGAGATGTTTATAGCCGCGATAGTTTGTACTAATTATTTCATTGGTTATTTCTTTAATCATCTATCACCCAATAACAGCATGTATGATCGGATTAATTTTAAATATGGATGCACATTCTAAATTTTTATAAAGTAGTATTTTCAAGGGAATTAGTGTCGTCTGATCTGTGTCTACTCTGTTTCCAATTTCCTGAAAAGGTGTTTATATGTGGGGAATATTTAAAACAAGCCTGTGTCAGTTTCCAAGGGAATTATTGTGGTTTGCAGAAATAATGATTCATCAGCTGGCTAAAGGTTAACATCTAACCTTTCATCTGACCTATGTCCTTATTGGATTCAATTCTGCGTATTCCGTTCAATTATATCAAAGGTGCCATTTATACCTTTGAATGTGGCCGAAACGACCAACGCCGAAACGACCAGGGCCGAAATGGATTGGGTCTGAAACAACTAAGGACCGAAACGGATTGGGTCCGAAACGACCCGACACCCCATATGAGCTCCACACACCATAACCACTACACTCATCCTCCTTCACTTTTTCAGAGCTGTCACAGATGCATGGTCGGTAGCTAGACTACATGGGCCGTCAAACACTTCCTACACCATTAAAGTAACAGAAGGAAAAGCCTGGTATGGGACTTGAACCCAGAGCCACTCACTTATAGGGCGAGTGCTCTACCAACTGAACTATCCAGGCTGCCATATAAGCTCAATATACCAGAACCACTACAGGATCAAACTGCAATTGTCTAAATGCGGTTAATCTGTAGGTATGTCAACTTGATTGGATAAATATAGTTTAAATAATAAATGCTAGAGCTCGCATGCACATGGGGTGTTCGCTTGTAAGTTGTATAGACCCCTAAACCCAAACTGATGTTTTACAGGATCTTTTAGGCTACCACAACTTAGTTGCAGTCAGCTTCCCACCTAACATGCACACACATGTCAAGACATTTATACATATGCATCCTCTCTTCTTAAGGCAATTACTGGTTTCTAATGATACTTTTAAATACTCTTTCTTCCCTCGTAATAATTGAGAGACCTGTCAATTTTAAGCGTCACGTTTCCATGAAAATCCTCCATTTTGTTTTTACAAGCGGTGTCCGTAATAAACAGTATTTCGTCTGTATTACACAATATTTTAATCGCGGAAATTTAATATATCAACCTATATGTTTGGGCACGTGATAAAGTGATTAGATGATAAAAGATAACCAAATTACAATGGGAATAGATAACACCACACTCCGAATAAACCACAGGAGCTCAAAGTGGCAAGATGTCCGCTCATATTAAACATTTTTACAAACTTGTTATTCTGGTTGCTTTACTGGGGGTACTGCATTACTTCCAGAATCAGGCTAACTTGTTTACAAAAGTTTCCGTCGCCAAAGCTGACTTTGGAAAGAGTTTTGAAAGTTCGGATCGAAATGTCGATGTTAATGAAAATGACGTTTACGTGAATGCCCAAGTACACAAACAGCTCCTGCGGAACTCGTACAGATCTCGGAGTCTGAAATCGCAGCAGACCGAAGGGAGGGAACTCTTGCACACAGGGAATTCCAGCATTTTGACAGATGACCCAGATAATGATGAGGTAGGAGGGGTTTCCTAGGATAATATTTTGTTATAAAGGTGAAGGACGAGTTTTGTTATTGTTTGGGTTCTTTAGAGGTGAGACAATTTGTAGCAGACACTGGAATTTGTTCTCAGAGGTGGACTATGTAAAGCAATATAAAACTTCATCTTTGCATCTAGTTGCAAATTTCAAATTTTGGCAGTAACAACCAAGTGATACTGTTTCACATGAGTTTAACCTTGAATGTGCATAATGATAGCTACTGGAATTGTGTTAATTTAACGGATATATGCCTAGCAATAACATTGAAACAGCCACTTAGCATACAGACAATTGTTCAATGAGATTTTGCTAGTAAATAACATTTTTCACTCATGTATGTATCTGTTAAGTTGTTTAATCAACAAACTAGCAAATTATGTGTTATATTTTAATTTAATTTTTTTATCCGTTTTACCTGTAGAATAGATTTGAACATGCAATTAATAATTTAAATTGCCACAACTTTAATAACTTTAAATTTGACCCTGATCAAACAGATCTTTCAGTTAGGAGCTGTCTGATCTAGGTCTACACTGTTTGAATACTAAAGGGTTATTAGCGTACTAAGTTTGTTTGTTTGTGCCGATTAATGTCCGTTTTTGTTCACTATGGCCTAATTGGACACCCCAGAGAGAGGGGAGAGGATACAGAGAACCCAGGCGTGATGCCCTAGGCTACTCTTATTATCAACAGCTAGAGTTTCTCTGGTTCTTTAAGATGTCCAGTGTATAGCACTGATACATCAGACCTCAGTTTATAGTCTCGTCTGAAGGACTTTAGCTTACTAAGTAGCTTATACAAGAAACAAACTTGTATTGCTATCAGCAGGTATATAATTGACTGAACATATATCTTGCAAACATATATGCAATTGCAATGAACAATTTCCTATGTGTGCATAGATAAGGCAGAAAAACATGTATACATGTTTTCTGCGGACTAGATGGTGTACAAAAAGTGACAGAACAACATGACTTGATTTGATTTATGAATTCGTAAATTCGTAACAAGCATAGATACAGTATACAATATTAGGTTCTCATTTGTTTAAGCTAGCTGGTTTCAATTTACCGGTATATTGTGTTTTTATGCTAAATTGATAATTTGTTCTTAACCCTTTCCCTGTTTAAGAAATAATGACACCATGAATATTTATTATATACTTTTTTTCTAATGGAACTATGAACACATGACATTTTATCACAGACAGCAACTGTAGAATCATATCTACCTTACATTATACTATAAGCAATCACTGAGCAGACCCTGATCAGATGGCTCCTACTAGCTGTTTGCAAATGCATGAAAAAGTGTTTATTTTATATGAAGGAAGAGGTTAATACTAATATTCTGTTAGTTAACATACTGTTTACATGTATCATATGATATCTGCAAAATGTTGGATAATTGATATACAGTAAAACCCCGCTAATGTGACCACCTAAAAGAGGTATAATTCTGGGTGCTAGATGCAGGCGGTAGCTTAATGCAGGACAAAAGTAATGCAGAAAGCTCCTAGAGGAGCTTTCTGCATTACCTTTGTCCTGCATTAATCAACCACCTGCTTATAAAGACACCTATGTTTATTTATTAAGTGGTCACATTAGAGGCGTTTTACTGTATTGATTTTAACACATTCCCTCATATCACTTTTAATAAATACATGTATACAGAAAAGGAGCATTTACTAGGGAAAAGGAAAATGTTAAAATTGTGTAGTATTGAAACCAATGTGATAAATAGAGCATTTTCTCCTATGGAGCAAATGCTCTATTTATCACAATGGTTTCAAGAAATGACAATTACAGAGACGTAAAAAGGCGTATTTATGGAGGAAAGGGTTAATATTAACCCTTTCTCTGTTGAATATTCATGTTATATAATGACATCATGAATATCTATTAGCTGAATTCTCATAAAGGCAAAGCCATAACAGTAGGACCTCTCAATGGAGAATAAATGTCATGGTCTTTAAAAGTAGGTTAACTGTGACTTTATTCCATGAATATTCATGTAAGAAATATCATGAATATCAATAAGTGGTAGATCAATTTTTATAATGGCACATGAACATAGCAGATACTGTAGAATCAGATCGACATAATTTCATAAGCAAACAGCTGACCCAGACCAGACAGCTCTGTTAGTTTAACCCTTTCCTCCATAGACTATTTTTAGATCCAACCACTTTGAATAAATCTACCAAAAAGGAACATTAACTAGAGAAAAGGAAATATTTGTTAACAGAGTAGATCCAGATCAAGAGCCATCTCATCAGGGTCTGCTCTGTTTGCTTGTGAAATGTGAAATTATAATAGTTTTTACCAATACATAAATGTCCTGTGTTCATATGCCGATATAAAAACTCCGCTAATAAACATATGTATTCATGATAAAAAAAAAAGTACCTAGTTACATGTATAGTCTACTTTCAGTCTGAATGACCGCTGTACGACTGTACATTTACTCCCCTGGTCATTGAGTCATTGGCCTACAATATTGAGCACTGCTAACATATGGCGCAATCATGCAGCCGCAGTACTGGCGAGTTACCCTCACAGGTACCCATTTTAACCCCTGGATGGAGAGGAGATGCGGGTGGGAGACATGGAAAGGTGTCTCTGAAATTTCTGGGAGGGGCCGGGATTTGAACCCCGGACCTCCGGACTGATAGTCAAGCGCATTACCACTAGACCACCGCACACCAAATAATGATGTCATTATTTCTTACATGAATATTCATCAGGGAAAGGATTAAGAAGTGAACTGTTGATACATGTATATATTTCATCTCAACAATTATAGTGCAGTGATGTCCACAAGAAGCCAAAAATGAATCGTTGTCACTTTGTCAATGTCACGGACGACTGCCAGATTGATGAAGGCTTCATTGATTACACCTACTTTGTCTACTGTGACTTCAAGCCAAACCTCCTCCCGCTGGGGGTGGTCATCCTGGTATGTATGTCATAAATGTTTATTCTTTTATCTTTGATTGTTGCATATTCAAAGTTCACTGTTTAACCCATTCCCTCTTATTGACACCTTTTGAAGCCTCTGTAAAAGTCACTTTTTGAAACCATTGTGATAAATACAGCATTTTCTCCATAGGAGCAAATGTTCTATTTATCACAATGGTTTCAAAACTATGCAATTCTAAAATTTTCGTTTTTTCTATTAAATGCCCCTTTTCGGTATCTTTATTCAAAGAGGTTGAGGTCGAAAAATAGCTTATGACTTATGAGGTAATGGATTCATCATAGAGTACATTCCTTATGAATGGGTATAGTTTGCAACAGGATTTTGAATGGCAAATGATGCAGGCCCAGATCTAAGGTCTCCTCTAGGAGCCCTTGGATCTGGGTCTACACTGTTTTCAAATGCCATTAACACACATTTCTTACAATTGAAGGGGAAGGGTAAATTAATTGTACATGTATTTAGTTTAGTAAAAAGTATATTTATGCACATATTTTCATTTTGAAGTAATAAGTATTAACCCTTACAACACTGTATTTGCAAATGGACTTTTCCAAAATTATAACAGGTCAAGCTTATAGTGAATATTTTGGGATTTTTCTAAAGAAAAGTGTAAGATCACAAACAGTGCAGACCCTGATGACAGGGCTCCTCTAGGAGCCCTCTCATCTGGATCTACACTGTTTGCCAAGGACATTAGTGACTCATGTCCCGCATAGTAAGGGTTAATATTTCTCATGCAATTAGCAACCATATCTGCATTTGCAAACAGTGTAGACTCTGGAGGAGCCATCTCCTTGGAGTCTGCACTACTTGTCTTTATAATTCAGTGGTTATAATTGATCCAGCTTTAGAATGGTTCAGCTAATTAATATTCAAACGGATGGGTTCACATTTGAATATTCAGCATGAGAAGGGTTAAACATTTTCCTGTATGTGTATGAATTCAGCTACCGGTATTTACAGGCGAGCAGAAAAAATAAATTTCCTCATCAAGTTATTGTTTTCATCTTTTTTTTTATAGGAGCTGTCTGATCTGGGTCTACTCTGTTTGCAAATGTGTGAAAAGGCGTTTTATATGAAGGAAAGAATTGAAACTTATAATTATGAATCTGATTTCAATTAGTTGGATACTTGAGAATGAAATCAAATTAAAGTAATATGTTTTATAACCTCTGAGCCTGGGTTATAAAACTTTCTGACCATGAGTTCATTCTCAAGTATCTGATTGGGCAGAATTTGAGCAAGCTCAAAATCTGACCAGTCAGATGCTTGAGAATGATCTCAGACTCAAGCAAAACATTTTATAACCCCAGAACTAGCCTAGGTCTCTTTATTATATGCTCTTCACTTTCAGCTTCTCTGGTGGGCTTTCCTGTTTGTTGGTCTTGCAGTTACTGCTGATGACTTGTAAGTTTATTGGAAATTTTCAGTTGTTTGATGCAAGTTAATATTTTTCTGCAGCAAGTAAAACTGCTGCTGGAATTGTTTACTGCCGAAATTATTTTAATATTTGATGCATGTTGTATACATTGTCTGCAAATACTTCAGTACTTATTCCATAGATATGCCTTTTAACCCATTCCCTCCATAGGCTATTTTTAGACCAAAACTCTTTGAATGAATCTACCGAAAATGAGCATTAACTAGAGAAAAGGAAAATTTTAGAATTTTGTTGTTCTGAAACCATTGCGATAAATAGAGCATTTGCTCCTTTGGAGCAAATGCTTTATTTATCACAATAGTTTCAAAAAGTGTCTTTATCAGAGGCATAGAAAGGGGTATTTATGGAGGAAAGGGTTTACCACCTCTAAAGCTCTAGGGTAGAGTGTTGGCTTTGCTAGGCATTGAAAGGGTCAGCAATGTGTCAAAACAATGTGACTTGACGTGGTATAACATCATGTGTCTACCCTGTACTGTATGACATTGTATCATATCATGTGTTTCCCCGTGCTGTATGACATTGTCTCATGTCATGTGTCTACCCTGAGCTGTATGACATTGTATCATATCATGTGTTTCCCCAAGCTGTATGACATTGTATCATGTCGTGTGTCTACCCTGAGCTGTATGACATTGTATCATGTCATGTGTCTACCCTGTACTGTATGACATTGTATCACGTCATGTGTCTACCCTATGCTGTATGACGTATCATGTCATGTGTCTGTTCTGTGCTGTATGACTTTGTATCACGTCATGTGTCTACTCTGTGCTGTATGACATGGTATCACGTCATGTGTCTACCCTGTGCTGTATGACATTGTATCATGTCATGTGTCAACCTTGTGCTGTATGACTGTATTTCATTTGTGCTTCTGCGGTTGCTGTGTACTTTGGTGTGGCATCTCCTGCTTGACTTCTGTTCTATATTTCTTTATCTTTTTCAGCTTCTGTCCAGCACTGGCGGTCATCTCACAGACCATGCGCCTCAGCCACAATGTGGCAATATCCTTTAGCTTTATCATGGATGTACAGTAGAACCTGCATATAGCGAATACATAATCAATAAACATGCATGTCTATAAGGGCAGGTGGTTGCTTATCCCTTTACTCCATAAATATGCCTTTCTACACCTTTGCAAACAGAGTAGACCCAGATCAGATGGCTCCAATAGGAGCTGTCTGGTCAGTGTCTGCTCTGTTTGCTTATGAAATAATATAGATATAATTCTACAATATCTGTCAGGATAAAAATTCCCTTGTTTTATAGTGCCGTATAAAAAATCAATTAATATTCATGACATCATTATTTCTTGCATAAATGTTCATGGAGTAAAGGATGAATAATCATAATGGATGGAGTCTTGTATGAATAATCATCAGATATAGGGCTAAAGCACTGCGCCAGAGGCACATGCCACAGTGACATCATTATCCTTATAATAAGCACTTATAATTATTGCATGCATGTTACCAAGCCTTAACTTGTTTCCAAGGTGTCACATTTTTAGCCTTTGGTAATGGGGCACCAGATATATTCTCAGCCATTGCAGCAATTGGAAATGCGAAGGACGGAGACGCAGGGCTGGCCATAGGGGCTCTGTTTGGTAAAGTACAATTGATCTTGATACTGATTTTACTCATTCCTCCATAGGCTATAATTATTAGATCCAACCACTTTAAATAAATCTACCAAAAAGGAACATTAACAAGAGAAAAGGAAAATTTTAGAATTTTGTAGTTTGAAACAACTGTGATAAATAGAGCATTTGCTCCTATAGGAGCAAATGCTCTATTTATCACAATGGTTTCAACAGGTGACTTTTACATACGCGTAGAAAGGCGTATTTATGGAGGAAAGAGTTAAAAAGCTGTGTTAAGTGTCTCTAGTAAATGCTTTAACCCGCTACTCCATGAATATTTATGTAAGAAATAATGACATCATGAATATTGATTAGATTAATTATTGTAATGGCATATGAGCCTGGGTATTTTTAGCCGTGACAGAAACTAGAATCATATGAACCTAGGTATTTTTGGCCATGACAGAAACTAGAATCATATCTATATTGATTCATAATCAAACAGAGCAGACCCTGGTCAGACGGCTCCTACAGAAGTCATGTGACCTAGGTCTACTCTGTTTGCTAAGGCATAGAAAGGTGTATTTATGGAGTAAAGCGTTAAGTATTACTTCTATATTGATTTATTTTCTCATGATTTACTTCTGTATTTAAATACAAAGAGTTAAGGCTGGCCTTTAAATGTGAGATTGTTCATGTAAAACAAAAAAAAACATGCATGCATTTAAGCAGTGATCTATGGTTTTAAATGTTAGAAGTTTAATAATGAGTTTACACCTAATACTATTGATATGTTTTTGTTTGCACATGTCATATGACATATATTTCTCCTTCACTGTCTTATCCTACATTACTTATAAACAGCTTCCCCAACCCTGTTTCCACATGTCATATGACATACATTTCCCCTTCACTTGCTAATATACAGCTTTCCATACCCCCAACCCCAACCCCCACCCCAACCCTGTATGTATCATTGTCTTCTTGTAGAAATGTTTAAATTTACTCTGTTCATCTTGTCATATTCTCAACCGCTCTGTCCTTCATTCTTCACATAACTCCTTGCATGTATATGTATGTACAGTAAACCCCCTCTAAACTGGAATTCTAGTACAGAAGAATTTTGATACTTTTAGGCAGGTGGCTGCTAGGGGTGACTTTCACCCTGCATTTAGCTGCCACATGTCTCCAAGCCCAATATTTATACCAAACTTAATGTCTGGTTTAGAGGGGTTTTACTGTATGCTGAGGAGTGTTATAATAATTTTTATATGATTTAGGAGCGGGAGTGTTTGTGACAACTGTTGTGGCAGGGACAATCGCCATCATTTGTCCCTTTGACTCTATGCAGCGTCCGTTCCTCAGGGATATAATATTTTACCTGGCAGCGACTTTCTGGACATTCTGTGTGTTGTGGGACAAGAAAATATCAGCTTATGAATCCGCAGGTAACCTTTTGAGGGCTTTCACACATTTGCAAACAGATTAGACCCAGATCAGACTGCTCCTATTGGAGCCATCTGATCAGGGTCTGCTCTGTTTGCTTATGAAATAATATAGATATGATTATACAGTTTTTGTCAAGGCAAAAACATCCCTTGAAAAGTTTACATTATAAAAATTGAGCTAATAAATATTCATGCTGTCATTATGTCTCACATGAATACAGAACAGAGAAAGGGTTGACATTTACATTTTGTCTGTTTCAATAATGTATATAGTACAACTTCTTTGCATGCTTATAATTGATGTCCGCAAGAATTTTAATCGGTTACAATGATGAAATTCTGAAGTTTTTTGTTGGTTTTATATTTTTTAGGGTGGGTGGGAATAACTTGTCTAATCTTAATCAAGATTTTGCATAGGATTTTATAAAATTGCCATTAGCAAGATACCCCTTGTTTATACAAATGTATAGGTATTACTCCACTAGAGCAACTGATAATTGTGTACTGAGATACTAAAATTGTCATTTCTCTTTGAGACGATTCTAAAGAGTGGTCACAACATAGGGTTTGGTGAAAGAGACGATTTTAAAGAGTGGTCACAACATAGGGTTTGGTGAAAGAGACGATTCTAAAGAGTTGGTGAAAAAGACGATTCTAAAGAGTGGTCACAACATAGAGTTTGGTGGAGAAATAAATGAGTTCTTAAAAATGTTTTTATTAATGCATCTTATCTGGACCACTGCTCTATTTAACATAAATATTTGGAAAGATATAAGGGTCTACACTATTGGCTACTGTATTTGTTAAACCCTTTCCTTCATGAACATTTATGCATGAATTTGATCCCTTCAATGAACATTCATTAACTTAATGTTTTATAAAGTGAAAGTTTAACCCATTCCTCCATAGGCTATTTTTAGACCCAACCTCTTTGAATAAATCTACTGAAAAGGAGCATTTACTACAGAAAAAGAAACTTTTTGAATTGTGTAGTCTTGAAACCATTTATCACAATGGTTTCAAAAAGTGACTTTTACAGAGGTGTAGAAAGGTGTATTTATGGAGGAAAGGGTTAAAAGGGAATTGTTGGCTTAGACAAGAACTGTAGAAACAGATCTATATAATTTCATAAGCAAACAGAGCCATCTGCTCTGGGTCTACTCTGTTTGCAAAGGCATCTAAAGGCATTAGATCTAAAGTTATCAACCATATGGTGTCAAACTCATTTTTCTTTGTTAACTATAACAGACTTAACCCTTTCCTCCATGACTATTCATGTAAGAAATAATGATGTCATGAATATTAATTAATGTATAATGTATTAATGTAATGTATTAATATAAATTAAAAATGGATAATACATGTATCATAAAGACATAGGAATGTTTGGCACTTGCAGAAACTGTTTAATCATATCCATATTATATCATAAGCAAACAGAGCAGACCCTGATCAGACGGCTCTTATAGGAGCCGTCTGATCTGGGTCTTCTCTGTTTGCAAAGGCGTATTTATGGAGTAAAGGGTTAAGATTCTTTACTAACAATTGGAGAGGGGAGATCACTCCAAATATTTGGGTTATTATGGTACATGTACATGTATGTTTCTTTCAGGATTCATTGTTCTGTATGTTGTGTATGTGTTGGTGGTTGTGATTGGTCGGTATATCTACACAAGAACTCAGTCAGCAGCCAATCCTGGCTACTCAAGTAAGTGACACACAACTATTTTGTTATCATCCCTTAGCACTCTAATCATTCTTTCAAGTTCAGTGTTGATTTCAGTTTATAGTTAAACCCTTCTGAGGGACCATTCAAAAAGAGGTATAATTCTGGGTCATAACCCTTTCCCGTTCCATATTCATTATAGTAAACAAGTTTCATGAAAACAATTTGTAATGAAAATGTAAGATTCTTTTTATCATATAAGCCTTAAAATGCCATAGAAAATGAAACAGGCTATAGCTGACGGCTGTTTCAGCCATTGCTTACACACAGTAATACAACGGACAATGACATCATGATAATTAATTAGATTAATTGATAGGACATAGACAAGGACATTTTCGATCTTGAAAGAAACTATAAAATCATATCTATATTATAAGCAAACAGAGCAGACTCTGATCAGACAACTTACACAGGAGCCATCTGATCTGGGTCTAAACTGCTTGCAAAGGCATAGAATGGCATATTTATCTCTTTACTCCATCAATATGCCTTTCTACGCATTTGCAAACAGAGTAAAGCCAGGGTCTGCTATGTTTGCTTATGATATGATATAGATATAGTTCTACAGTTTCTGCCAGGGCCAAAAATTCTCCTGTATCCATGTGCTATTATAACAAATTAATATAATTAATATTCCTGACATCATCATTTTTACATGAATAAACATGGAGGGAATGGTTAATGTTTGCTAATGGAATTTGATAGATCTGTTTCTTTACTTTCTAAAATCCATACAATGTTCCACCTTCCATATTTCATTATAACTATTTTCTCCATGAATGTTCAGTTGGTATTGAAATTTGAAATAAACATAGAACAGGGAAAGGGTTAAGCAACCACCTGTGATTCATAAAGTGGTCGCATTAGAGGGGTTTTACTGTATTTTCAAAGTAGGCTTCAAAAACAATATAAATTTGGGACAGGTTGGATCCTGATGGGACGATAAATTACAGAGTGCTTCGTCTAGATTTGCAAATTCTATCATAGAGTGCTCAGGGTTCAAAGAACAGGATGTCAACTATGCACTACATTCGTACCGGTACATATGTATTGTGGCACATCCCTATATGTAGCCAGTGTCCTAGTAAATCCATTGCTGCACTATTTGATCCAATCAAAGGCACAGTAAAACTATCCTGTAAGAGCCTCTCAATCCTTTATTTGATGAATATTAATGTCAGAAATGATGATGATATGAACATATTAACCCTTTCCTCCATAAATACGCCTTTCTACGCTTCTGTAATAGTCATTTCTTGAAACCATTGTGATAAATAGAGCATTTGCTCCTATAGGAGCAAATGCTCTATTTATCACAATGGTTTCAATACTACATAATTCTAACATTTTCCTTTTCTTTAGTAAATTCTCCTTTTCGGTAGATTCATTCAAAGAGGTTGGGTATAAAAATAGCCTATGGACGAAAGGGTTAAATAGCTGAAGTTTTATAACTGTTTATCTCTTTACGGCATGAATATTCACGTAAGAAATAATGACATCATGAATACTGATTTAATAGTTAAATAATTCTTATATTGACTTTTGTACACAGAAATGTTTGGCATTTGTAGAAACTCTAGAACCAAATCTATATCATTTTTTGAGCAAACTGAATAGATCCAGATCTTGTGGCACCTACAGTTACCATCTGATCTTGGTCTACTTTGTTTGCATAAGTGTTAATCCTTTCCTTGGTACAAACACTTTTTCACGCCTTTGCAAACAGAGTTGACCAAGATCAGATGACTTTTAGGGATTTGAACTACAGTACTGAGTGGCTATGTGATAGACATTCAAAGACAATAACCACTTGGACATGGATGCTCCTATATCATAGTCATAATCACTGGTATCAAACTGATCTTGACATTACTTTTACCTATTACATCATGAATATTCATGTAAGAAATAATTACATTATAAATATCAATTATATTAATTTTTGTAAGGGCACATGAATGCAGAAAATTTATATCCATGGCAGAAAATTTAGAATCAGATCTGTATTATTCCATAAGCAGATCGAGCAGATCTTGATTAGACAGCCAGAGCTGTCTGATCTGGGTCTGCTCTTTTTGCAAAAGCATTAAAGGGCATAAAGAGCTAACATCTGTTCATCAAATGTTACACACTGGTTTGCACCCATTAGAACCATAAATGTTAGGAAGAAGCTCTTGAAAAAATAGGGAAAATTAAGTTTTTCACCGACAACAGTTCATTGGGTTCTTTTTGCAGTCATCCTAACATTTTCCTTAGGGCTGTTCCAGGAAAAAAGGCCTTGGGGGTTAGGAACGCCGATGAATTAAAATTTTGTGGGTGGGGGATGATAAATAGTTAAATTTGTGTTGGTAGGGGCGATATTTTCAATTGTAATTGTGTTGTATTGGGGGTTATTACATATTCCAATTGTAAAGTGGGGGGGGGGGGGGGGGGGGGGGCGCATTAAATACGGTAATTCAATCAGCATTCTGACAGAAACTTTGGGCACAAGATGCTATGTTTGGTGGGTGGGGGTGTAAAATGTACTGACAACGAAGTATTGTCCAGATTCACTTATACATTCAGGACCTACTAGACATTTGTTTGGTCTGACAGTCGAGCAGGAAATAAAACAGTTGAGCAGGAAATGCCACACAAAAATAAAACAGCCCGGCTAAAGCACAATACTAAACCCTTGTTTACACACAGATGGTTACCCAGAGATTAGATCAGCGAAAATTTTAAAGACATAGGCGCACTGATTTTGAAAATGTTTCATCGATTCTATATCTAAATGAGACTGTCTGATCAAGATTGGTGTATTTTAATTGAATTTAAATCTAATGGAGACTGTTTTCATTGCATTTCTGACAAATTGTATCAGTTGTCTCATTGACAGAAAATTCTTCCATATCTTGCACACAGCCAAAATTTTGGTCCTGCTGAGGCTCCTGGAGTTTTGGAAACACTGGAATGAATTACATATACATGTAACAGAATAACAATATATGCTGTCAATATGATTTGCATGCAGAAAACAATTTAGTTGCAAATGCTATATGCATAAAACGGCATATTCATAGTAAAACTGGTCAAAGTTTGAGAAGTAAAAAGAAAAAATAGAAAGTACTCTTAAACCAGAAATTTCAGTTTTCTTGGTGGTGGGTCTAAGTTAGATATAAATCTAGTGGCTGTGGGTATCGTACACCTATTTTTGGCCGGCGTTCCTACCCCCCCCCCCCCCCCCCCCCCGGCCTTTTTTCTTGGAACAGCCCTTATTTATTCATGAATTTATCACTTCATGAATGTTCATTTATTATTTAATAAGTTTTTATAGGGTAAAATTGAACAGAATATTGTTGGCTTAGACAAAAACTGTACGATCATATCTATTACATGTAATTTCATAGTAAACAGAACAGACTCTGATCAGATGCTTCTACAGGGGCCGTCTGATCTGGTTCTACTCTGTTTGAAAATGCATAAAAAGGTATTTATAGAAAGGAAAGGGTTAAGGTACATAATAGGAAATCGGTCACCATTTAAGCTTTGTTTGTTGTAAAAATTGTTGTTATTCTGCATGAGTGTGTGTTTTTGTTATTATCATTATCAATTTAATTATTTAAATGGTGTTGTTAATTAGCTTTATTTGCATGAGAGGTGGTTTTGTTGCTATGGTTACAGGTATACAGGAGCCTACTGGTAGGGATGTTATCAGCCAACTAGATACAGGTATGTTAGGGGTTTCCACGGTAACAAATAAAAATAGACCAGGGTTTCAAAATCCCTTCCTGTAGACCTAAATCTACTCCTTTTTATGTACATCATCCCTTACTCTAGCTTCTTTTGGTAAAAAATGAAAATCTGTCGTGTATGTCAGTTTTTTCTTTCTAATTTTTAGCTTTTTTGTGGTTGGACCCTGAAATTAGAGGTATCATGATGGCTATAATGCTGGTGTTGGGAACTAATCTTGACAAATTAATTTAGCTTAACCGTTTACTACATAAATACACCTTTCTACACCTGGCCATGGCAGAAGCTGTAGAATCATATCTATATTATTTCATAAGCAAACAGAGCAGAACCTCTGATCAGATGGCTCCTATAGGAACTGTCAGATCTGGGTCTACGCTGTTTGCAGAGATGTAGAAAGGTGAATTCATGGAGTAAAGGGTTAATATATCATGATAGCTTTATTTAGTGCATGTGTTCAACATCACAATGGACACATACTGCCTCTGCTTTAATATCATCCCTTTACCTGATGAATATTCATGTATGAAATTAATGACATCATGAATAGTAATTAGATGATTTTTTATGATGGCATTTTAACAAGGGGGTTTAGAACATGTCAGAAACTGAGGAGTTATATGTGAATTATTTCATAGGCAAACAGAGCAGACCTTGATCAGATGGGTCCTAAATGGCATAAAAGGGTATCTCTGTTAGATAACGGGTTAATACTTTACTCCATAGATACGCCTTTCTACGCCTATGCAAACAGAGTAGACCCAGATAAAACGACTCCTATAGGAGCTGTCTGATCTGGGTCTGCTCTGTGTGCTTATGATATAATATAGATATGATTCTACAGTTTCTGCCATGACCACAATTCCTGTGTGCATATGCTATTATAACTAATTTATCTAATGAATATTCATGATGTCATTATTTCTTACATGATTATGAATATTCATGGAGTAAAGGGTTAAGTCAATAGACGAATGCTCATAGTGCTCTTGCTTTTGATGCTTCATTATATCATTTTGTTCCTTTTAACTCTTGAAGTGTGGGACAAGTCACTAAATGTCCTTTGCAAACAGTGTAGATCCAGATGAGAGGGCTCCTAGAGGAGCCCTCTCATCTGGGTATACACTGTTTGTCATATTACACTTTTCTTTCAAACAAACCCTGAATATTCTCTGTAAGGTTTACCTTGTTTTCAGTGTTGGAATAGTCCATTTGAAAAATCAGTTTAAAAAGGATTAAAATCGGATGTGTCATATCACACAAGCAGATGTCATTAACCCTTTACTCCATCTTTATTAGTTCAAGTTATCCCGAAGTTCAAGTTATCGCAGTACGAAATATCGAAGTTCACCTGTATACGCTTTTCTATGCTTTTGCAAACAGAATATACCCAGATCAGACAGCTCCTGTAGGAGCCATCTGATGAGGGTCTACTCTGGTTATTATGCTGTTATATTTAGATAAGATTCTACAGTTTCTGCCACAATCCCTAGCCCATGTGCTATTATAAAAAATAATCTAATTAATATTCATGGAGTAAAGGGTTAATAGAAATCAACTGCCGCACATTTGAGGCAACATCTTCTGCATGTCTACACTGTTTGTAAAGTTTGATGATAAATTATGACACATGCTAATTAGGGTCACACAGGGCAGACCCGGTCAGTGCATGTCAGACCTAGCTGCATGTTTTATACACATATTAACCCTCTGTTGTGGCACAGTTCGTATTTGTCTATGCTACATATAAGTAGAATGATGCATGTATAAGAAATTTCTTGTTTGCCAATTACTGAACCCTTTACTCCATAAATAGGCCATTATATGCCTTTGCAAACAGAGTAGACCCAGATCAGATGGCTCCAATAGGAGAGTTCTGATCAGGGTCTACTCTGTTTGCTTATGATATGATATAGATATGAGTCTACAGTTTTTGACATGGCCAAAAATTCTTGTGTCCATGTGCTAGTATAACAAATTAATCCAATTAATATTCATGACTTCCATCATTTCTGATATGAATATTCATGGAGGAAAGGGTTAATACACACAGGCACACAGTCTCTCCTCTCCAATGGTTTGTAAAGCTCATTAATTCAATTTGGCACTATTTTGATAACTTTAAATTAGATTTACATAGCAAATAGTGTAGACCCAGATCAAACAGCACCTTTGGGAGCCGTTTAGTCTGGGTCTGCACAATTTGGCACTATTTTGATAACTTTATATAAGACTGACATAGTAGCAAATAGTGTGGACCCAGATCAAACGACTCCTTAAGAATCAAACGGCTATCAGATCAAATGACTCCTTAAAAATCAAAAGGCTCCTTCTGCACTGTTGCCCTATGCATGTCTGTCGAATATTAGGGTAATTGGTGTATATGTATGTTTGCTCTCAATTTTCAGATGATCTGCTTCCATGTATAGTAGAACTCCTTCTAATGCAACCACTTAACCCATTCCCAAATATCGACGCCTTTTGACGCCTCTGTAAAAGTCACTTTTTGAAACCATTGTGATAAATAGAGCATTTGCTCCTTAGGAGCAAATGCTCTATTTATCACAATGGTTTCAAAATTACACAATTATAAAAATTTTCCTTTTCACTAGTAAATACTCCTTTTCTGTAGATTTATTCAATGAGGTAGGGTCTAAAAATAGCCTATGAGGTAATGGGTTAATAGTGCATAGAAATTGTTGTCTTTATAAGCAATAATTTCAGCCTTGAATGACCAGAGTGGAATAGCCCATCAGTGCTTATAGTTTAAGCTATGAAAGGGGTAAACTTGCTAGGGGATTTTGAATGACATACAGTGCAGATCCCGATCAGAGGGCTCCCTTAGGAGCCCTCTGATCTGGGTTTACGCTGTTTGCAAATGACAGGTCATGTGTCTCTAGGGTTGTAAGGGTTAAATATAGAAAAATCTGTTACAATTTAATGGATTTAATTTTCAATAGTCAAATACCTTATATCCACAAAATTCTGTAATAGTTATATACATGTACTTGTACTGTTTATGTTTTGATATGCCATATATCATAGATACAGATTTTAACTGTGTTGTGAGATGTAATATGATTTGATATTTACAAGCATCATATATTTTATTTACTCTATACTTTATTTACTCTCAATATAAGGATACTGTAGCCCAGCTCATTACTGGTTTGTAAAGCTGAATAAGTCAAATTGGCCCTGCTTTTGCATATGTTACCCTTTAGTCGATATATATTCATGCAGAGCTCCAGATAAGATGCGTAAATTAAAACATTTTCAAGAATATATGAGGGAACGGATTAATGCTGGATGAAGTGTCCCCACTTTGCCAACCTGTATTGTTTACAACAGAAAAAGTAATTGGGGTGGTGGAAATCCATTGTTCAGCTATAACAATAGATTCCGGATGTGATCATTGCTCTAGTTGGCTCTACTTGTGCGAAAAAGAAGGGTTCAGTTTCTCCTTGGATCCTTTATATTATTAACAATTATTATTAACCCTTCTCTTGCTGAATTTTAAAACACATTTTCCCTTCTTTACCCATGTCCTGTTGTATATATCTTCACTGTGTACAAGTATTTCGCTGTGCAATCACTGCTATGGAGTGCACTGGTTGCACAATCAACTTGTAAATAGTGCAGACCCTGATGAGACAGCTCCTGCAGGAGCTGTCTCATCTGGGTCTTCACTATTTACAGGTAGGTATATTGACGTGTATAGCAAGCGAAGGGTTAAGACAAATTTTATATTGTAGAAATGCAAACAAATAAGTTATTCAGTATGCTTCTGTCTGTTGTCCCGCAATAATTATTACTTAATCCTTCACTCCATAAATACGTCTTTCTATGCCTTTATAAAACAGAGTAGACCCAGATCAGACAGCTCCTGAAGTCTGTTTGCTTGTGGAATTATATAAGATATGATCTTACAGTTTCTGCCATGGCTAAAAAATTGTCTTGTTAATACACTTTTATAAAGTTTAAGATACATATAATTAATATTAATATATTCATTATATCTTACATGAATAGCCATGGTGTAATGACGCCTTTTGACGCTTCTGTAAAAGTCATCTTTGAAACCATTGTGATAAATAGAGCATTTGCTCCACAGGAGCAAATGCTCTATTTATCACAATGGTTTAAAAACTGCACAATTCAAAAATGTTCTTTTTCTCTATTAAATGCTCCTTTTCTGTAGATTTATTCAAAGAGGTTTGGTCTATAAATAGTCTAGGAGGAAATGGGCTAACTAGTCACTTTAGAGAGGTTCCAAGTTATTTTCATCATTCCAAACATTTGATCGACCATGCTGAACCTGTTTTCGTGCAGCAGTATTGTCAAGTACAATTCACAGCTACAGTTTATTGGTTGACATTTTCATACCTTTAGTTTTTATGCCTCCACAAAGTGGTGGCATATAGGGTTGCTTTTGTTCGTCTGTCCGTCCATACAATTTTGATATACACTTTGTTCCATTTTTTATGCAGTTCATCAGAATGTTAAACAGTTTTGATCCTAATGTGATGACAAGTTACTGTTACTGAGTATCTCATCTGGATCCAAACTAATTGCAAAGGTAATTAGAAGTTCATAATCTTAAGGTTAACCCTTTACTCCATAAATACGCCTTTCTACACCTTTGGAAACAGAGTAGACCCAGATCAGATGGCTCCTGTAGGAGCCATCTGATAAGGGTCTGCTCTATTTGCTTATGAGATGATATATATCTGATTCTACATTTTCTTTCATGATAAAAAATATATTTGCTGCTGTGTTAGTTTATCTAAATTTAATAAAACTGTGCAGACTTGACTTATTGAGCTTTACAAACCCTAGGAGAGGGAAGATTGGATGAATGAATGAATCTACCAAAAAGGAGCATTTACTAGAAAAAATTTTTTTTTTTAATTGTGTAGTTATGAAACCATTGTGATAAATAGAGTGTCGTAGGGTGATTATGTATGAAATAGTAAATAAATGTGATATGTTGTTTAAGGAATGACATTTGGTTTATGTCATTGAACACATGAAAAAGGCATTGCACATTGCAATTTTCTATGTTTAAATAGCTATTTCTTATATTTTTCGTTCTTATTTTGCTCGATGTTGCAAAAGTCGTATGAAGCAGTAATGTTTGAAAATATTCTGGTAGAGGCTAAGAACGAAGGAATAGTGTTTGAGAATATACTGGTAGCAACTATGAAGCAAGAGTTTTTCAAAATGCCGGTAGACCCTAAGAATCAACATACATGTATGTTGTTTCAGAATACTCTTGTTGAAACTTGGAATGAAGCAATAGTTGTTTTAGCTCGTCTGTTTCGAAGAAAAGTCGAGCTATTGTGATCACTGGGTCGTAGGCGTCGTTGTCGGCTGCGGCGGCCTGCAAAAACTGTAATGTAGCTCATTACTTGAAAAGTATAGGAGGTATCAACATGAAACTTCATAGGTTAGTAGATCTCATTGAGGGGAAGGCCACTACACACTACATAAGAACCATAACTCTTGATTTAAATTTTTTGGAGTTATGGCCCTTTATTTATTTTTTTTTTTTTTAATTAAGCACCAAATCAGACGAGCATTGGAGGCGCACATGGCTCTTGTTTAGAATATTCTGGTAGATGTTTGGAATTAAGCAATAGTATTTAAGGATATTCTGGTTGAGGCTGAGTATCAAGCAAACTTTCCTAAGGATATGCCTGAGTTTTAAGTCTGAGAATGACCAGTTGATAGATGCTCAGTTCAAAATTAAAATTCCTATTTGAGTCAGTGTCACTATTAATTGATGCCAATTTTAAACCAGTTATCTGTATACTTGTGTATCTTTTATACATATACTGACAAATCTGGAATTGACCTTTGACCTTGACCTTTAGTTACAGATGGAGAGCGACAGCCATTGTTGTCCAATCCCGACATCATCAGCCTGACAGCTGTCCGAGACACCACACCTGCAGTGGAGTTCCTAAACAGTATAAACCCAATCAATACTGAGGACTGGGAAGGAATGGGCGTGTTGAAAAAGTTTTATGAAATATTCAAGGTATGCTTCACATCAAATATTAAAACCAGACCATGAGAAAAACTTTTTGAATTGTTTAAGCTTTTCCCTCATATAGACGACTTTTAGCACCTTTGCAAACAGAGTAGACCCAGATCAAATAGTTCCTGTAGGTGCAGCAGAATGTACCCGATTTTTGGATATCATTCTTATATTGCAAAGAGAACCTGTCTGAGCACTCACCTACAGCAACCACATAATGATAAACCTTGGGGTTTATATGAGCAACCACCTATAGCAACCACATAATGATAAACTTTGGGGTTTATATGAGCAACCACCTATAGCAATCACATAATGATAAACATTAGCTGTGATCTAAAAACATAGGTGTTTGTTTTATGCTTGATGAAAGTGATGCCGAAGGCTCTTAAAGGATTTAATTTGGATGGTCGCTGTAGACATGTTTTAGTGTACTACTGAATTCATTAATTTTGTTGACAGTCAAAATATAATGAGGACATCATTTAAAGCTAATGGTCTCATTTCCAGCCATCAGATTTAACCCTTTCCTTCAAAGTTTTGCAGTTAATTAATTGGTATTTTGGGCAGGTGGATGCCTAAAGCAAGGTGAAAGTAAAACAGAACGCTCCTATAGGAGCGTTCTGTTTTACTTTCACCTTGCTTTAGGCATCCACCTGCCTTAAACACAAAATACTTGATGTAATTTACTGGTCATTATAGAGAGGTTTTACTGTATTTTACTCTTACAGAGCCCTCTAGTGTTTGTGTTGGCGATAACTGTTCCGGTTGTGAATTATGATGACTACAAACATCACTGGAACCGGCACCTCACCTGTGTACAATGTTTGCTGGGACCCGTCTTTGGCATGGTAGCTACAAAAGGTGCTGGAGTTACCTACACGTTTTTGTAAAACCTTTCACAGACTATTTTTTATTATTTCTTGTCTAAGTTTAATATCTTTGAATGATCAGCAAACATAGCAGACATGACTAAAATGGCTTAAGTTATTTTGTTTCAACCTTTTACTTAATACTCCAGCCTTTTTTAGCTCACCTGAGCAAAGCTCAGGGTGAGCTTTTGGGAGACTTGAATGTCCGGCGTCCGTCTTGCGTCATCAACAATTTGCTTGTGAACACTCTAGTGGTCACAATTGTTGTCCAATCTTCATGAAACTTGGTCAGAATAAATGTCTTTATAACATCTCGGACGAGTTCGAAAGTGGGTCAAGTGGGGTTAAAAACTAGGTCACTAGGTCAATTAGTAGGAAAACCTTGTGAACCCTCTAGAGGTCACATTTTTAGCACAATTTTCATGAAACTTGGTCAGAATGATTTTCTTGATAAAATCTCGGAGGAGTTTGAAAAGTGGGTTACGTGTGGTAAAAAACTAGGTCAAACAGTTGAAAAACCTTGTGAACACTTTTGTGGTCACAATTTTAGTCCAATCTTCATGAAACTTGGTCAGAATGAATATCTTGATAAAATCTCGGACGAGCTAGAAAGTAGGTCAAGTGGGGTTAAAAACTAGGTCACTAGGTCAAACAGTAGAAAAACCTTGTGAACACTCTAGTGGTCACATTTTTTGTCCAATCTTCATGAAACTTAGTCATAATGATTGTCTTGATAAAATCTCAAAGAGGTTTGAAAGTGGGTTATGTTGGGTTAAAAACTAGGTCACTAGGTCAAATAGTAGGAAAACCTTGTGAACCCTCTAGAGGTCACATTTATAGCCAAATCTTCATGAAAATTGGCCAGAATGATTGTCCTAATAAAATTTTGGACATGTTTGAAAGTAGGTTATGTGAGGTCAAAAAGTAGGTCACTGGGTCATATCTTAGAAAAATCTAGTTTACACTCCAGTGGCCACATTTTTAGCCCAGTCTTCCTCAAACTTGCTCAGAGTGTTTGTCTTGGTGATACCAAGGTTGAGTGTGATCATGGGTTGGGTGGGAATAAAAAGTAGGTCACTAGGTCAAATCTTAGAAAAAATACTCTAGAGGGCACATTTTTAGCCCAATCTTGATAAAATCAATATACTAAATCTTTGAAAATCTTGTTCTGCAGAACTACTGCTCATGATCCACTATCAACATTGTTCAAATATTGTCCCTAAGGTCAATATTGGCCCTACCCATGGGCTACCCAGCAAAAATCTTAAATCTATGGTAATTAGGTGAGCGATTAAGGGCCATCTTGGCCCTCTTGTATGTCTTTGTAAATAGAGTAGATCCAGATCAAACAGCTTCAGTAGGACTGCCTGATCAGGGTCTGCTCTGTTTGCTTAGAAGTTACAGATAAGGTTCTCTTCTGTTTACTGTGTCTATAAATTTCCTTATTTTATAGTCTTAGTACAAGAATTAATGAATATTCATAATTGGCAGAGTCCGTTTTGTATGTACATGCATATGATATCAAGTAAGGGTTATAACACCTTTGCAAACAGAGTAGACCCAGAACAGATGCCTCCAGTAGGATGTACTGAGACTCAAACTACTCAGAAGTTATATAAACTCAAGGCCAGATGCTTGAGAATGAAACTCGGACTTGAGCAAAACGTTTTATAAGATCGGAGTCTTTTTGTGACAATAAGGTCTAGTAGTTATTGAATATTAACCCTTTACTCCATGAATACGTATTGCTATGCCTTTGCAAATAGAGTAGACCCAGATCAGACGGCTCCTGAAGGAGCCGTCTGATCAGGGTCTGCTCTGTTTGCTTAAAATATAATATAGTTATGATGCTACAGTTTCTGCCATGATCAACATATCCTGTGTTCAAATGCCTCTATAAAATGACATCATTATTTCTTATATAGATATTCATGGAGTAAATAGTTATATTTTATTTTTCTTCATTTTCTTGCAGTGGGTTTCTACACTATAGCTGGTTCATTTCCCCTGTGGGCGATAGCGCTGATAGTAGGTGCCATACTGGCCGTCGTTGTCTTCCTAACTTCAAAGAATGAAGTACAACCCAAATATCATGCTGTAAGTTGGTGTTAAATTCATTCACTTAACCCCTTCTTCCATAAATACGCCTTTCTATGCCTTTGTAAAATTCAATTTTTGAAACCATTGTGATAAATAGAGCATTTGCTCCTAAGGAGCAAATGCTCTATTTATCACAATAGTTTCAGAACTACAAAATTCTAAAACTTTCCTTTTCTCTAGTTAATGCTCCTTTTCGGTAGATTTATTCAAAGAGGTTGGATCTAAATATAGCCTATGAGGGACTGGGTTAAATCAACATCACACTAAGTGTGACCTGATTGGCAAAGACATGGACCCAGATGAGATGCCAAGTATCTAAACATCTTAGGTGGATTAAAACTGGTTGACACTTGGTCAGTACTTTTGTAAAAGCTAGAATAAATGGGTGAATACAAGTAAAAATTGATCAGTGTTTGAGCAGACATTTTAGTTTAGTATCAGAGTTTATTCTTTGTATTTTTGTGGACAATTTTGTACTATACATATGTGATAAAGTTTGGAATATGTTGTTGCTCTTTAACCCATTCCCTCATATTTTAGACCCATAACCTCATAGGCTGTTTTAGACGTCTTTGAATAAATCTACTGAAAAAGAGAATTTCCTAGAGAAAAGAATTTTTTTTTGTAATTGTGTAGTTTTGAAACAATTTTGATAAATAGAGCATTTGTTCCTATGGAGCAAATGCACTATTTATCACAATGGTTTCAAAAAGTGACTTTTACAGAGGCACCAAAAGGTGTCAATATGAGAGAATGGGTTAATCTTTTACCCCATAAATACACCTTTTAATGCCTTTGCAAACAGATTAGACCCAGACCAGATGGCTCCTGTAGATCAGGATCTGCTCTGTTTGCTTATGAAATTATACTAGATCTGACTCTACAGTTTCTACCAGTACCAAAACATCCTATGTACATATGCCAGCCATTATAAAAGTTCAGCTTATGAATACTCATGATGTCAGTATTTCTTACATGAATATTCATGGAGTAAAGAGTTAACAGCAGTATATATATATATGCCGGTACTGATAGTGTAGCCTATGAGCACAGTCTCATTATAATGTTAATACATGAATATTCATCTAAGCAATAATGACATTACAAATATTAACCCTTTCCCTGTTGCATATTCATGTAAGAAATAATGACATCATGAATATTAATCAGATCTATATTATACCATGAGCAAACAGAGCAGACACTGATCAGACGGCTACTATAGGAGCCGTCTCATCTTGGTCTTCTCTGTTTGCATATGCATGAAAAGGCATTTATATGAGGGAAAGGGGTTAATCCTTCGCTTGCTATTCACGTCAATATACCTACCTGTAAATAGTGAATACCCAGATGAGACAGCTCCTGCAGGAGCTGTCTCATCAGGGTCTGCACTATTTACAAGTTGATTGTGCAACCAGTGCACTCCACAGCAGTGATTGCACAGCACAATACTTGTACACAGTGAAGATAAATGTAATTATACAATAGGGCATGGGTAAAGAAGGAGAAATGTATTTTAAAATTCAGCAAGCGAAGGGTTTAATTTAGCTGAATATTTATAATGACATTATGGCAACAAATTTTGGCCATAACAGAAGCTGCAGAATCAGATCTATACTGTTCCATTTTAATGCTTTCCTTCATATAAACGTGATTTCAAGCATCAGCAAACAGAGTTGACCCAGATCAGATGGCTCCTATAGGATCTGTCTGATCTGGTTCTGCTGTGTTTGCTTATGAAACAGTAATAGATATGACTACAGTTTCTACCAATACCAGAACAATCCTATGTACATAAACCATAATAAAAATTCAGCTAATAAAAATTCATGATGTCATTATTTCTTACATGAATATTGGACAGGGATAGGGTTAAGCAAACATCTATTTTATTTCATAAGCAAACAGAGCAAACCCTGATCAGATGGCACATACATAACCCTTTCCTCCATAAATACACCTTTCTATGCCTCTGTAATAATCACTTCTTGAAATCATTGTTAAATAGAGCATTTGCTCCATAGGATTTATTACAAGGGTTTCAATACTACATAAATCCTAACATTTTCCTTTTCAGTAGTGAATTCTCCTTTTGGGTATATTTATTCAAAGAGGTTGGTTCTAAAATAGCCTATGAGGGAAAGGGATAAGCAAACAGAGCAAACCCTGATCAGGGTCCATGCTTATAAAGCTTTTAGTTTAGTCTGAGTTTTGTTCTCAAGCTTTTGATTGGTTAGATTTGAGTTCTCAAGCTTTTGATTGGTCAGATTTGAGCCTTTGGCTCAAATCTGACCAATCAAAAACTTGAGAACGATCTCAGACTCAACTAAAAGTTTTATAAGCATGGACCCAGATGGCTCATACAGGAGCTATTTGATCTGGGTCTACTGTGTTTGCAAAGGCATTAAAAGGCATCTGTATGGAGTAAAGGGTTAGGTTGCAAAATGAAAAGGCTACTGTCATGTTAAAAGTGTGACTTGGGTTGGCAGTGTTGATCACGATCATCCACCACATAAGCCAATGTTTCTGATAAGGGTCTGCACTTTTTTCATTGGCAAACAGTGCAGACCTTGATCAGATGTTATGTTCTGACAAAGTGGCTGGCCTGGAGTTATCCTGTTACTATATATTAGAGTTCCCTTTCTCATGTATATGACAATCATGGATATTTTTTACGTAATTTTGTTATTGCATATGTTACATTTTTAACTTTCAGGTATTTGCATACCTTGGGTTTCTTATAGCTGTGATCTGGATCTACTCTATTGCCAATGAGATTGTGAACATTTTACAGGTATCTGCAAAATTGATTTAACCCTTTCCCTCATATAAACACTTTTTCAATATGATAAACTGAGTAGACTCAGATCAAACGGTTCCTGTAGGAGCCATTTGAACAGGATCTGCTCTGTTTGCTAATGACGTGATACAGTTCTTTTATCAAAGCAAAGAATTCCCTTGAAAATATTTAGCTAATAAATATTCATGATGTTATTATCTCTTATATGAATATTGAACAGGTAAAGGGTTAACTATTGTTATCAGTTTCATAGATTTATGAATAGTTCTTCAACAGTCTTCATTGTATTACATTGTTCACCTGAGATAACATTGTGTTAACCCCTTCCTTGTTCTATGTTTATTACAAATATCAATACCTACTGATTAATCATGAACAAAAAAGGTATAATGACATATGGAAAGTGGAACATTATAGTCATTTTAGAAAGTTAAGAAACAGATTTTTCAAGTTCCACTAGCAAACAGATCAGACCTTGATTAGACGGCTCCTCTAGGAGCAGTCTGATCTGAGTCTACTCTGTTTGCAAATGCGTAAAAACGTGTTTATATGAAAGAGTTAAAAAGCCATTTGGAGTTACCATTAACTGCATCAGACTCTTCATAACCCATATTCATAACTCTTCTTGCTTTACTTATTTGTGAAGCTGAACAAATTAATTTAGCACCATTTTGATAACTTTAAATTGGACTGATAGAGTTTCAAATAGAGTGCACCCAGATCAAACTTCAGGAGCTGTTTGATCCGGGTCTACACTATTTGCCTAAGTTTGTCAATCTGAATACTTAAGGAAATTAGGGTCTTTACTCTGGAGGAAAAACAATCATGCATGCACATTATACTGTTGAATACTGACTAGTCCAAATGGAATAGCCTGTCATTGTTTATCAATAGATTCCATTGAGTGGGAAAGTCTTAACCCTTTCCCTGTTCTATATTTAGTCCAAATTTAAATACCTACTGAATAGTCATGGACAAAATAGTTAAAATGAAATATGGAAGGTGTAACATTGTAGCCATTTTAGAAACTAAAGAATCAGATCTTTCAAATTCCACTAGCAAACAGAGCAGACCCTGATCAGACGGCTCCTCTAGGAGCCGTCTGATCTGGGTCTTCTCTGTTTGCAAATGCGTGAAAACACGTTTGTATGAGGGAAAGGGTTAAATGTTGAGGATGTCAAGCAGTACAGACCTTGGTCATAGGGCTCCTTTAATCTGGATCTACACTTTTTTCCTGCATTCAGTGGGTTATATTCAATATATTGACAAATAGTTACAAAGCAACCACCAATGAGAGGTAGAAGTCTAGGTCTTAATCCTTTCCTTCATATAAATAGAGTAGACCAATACCAGGCAGTTCCTAAAGGAGTCATCTAATCAGGGTCTGCACTATTTGCTTACGAAATTATAAAAATATACTCTACAAATATGCTCTATATACTCTACAACTTCTTAAAAGATATATACCATTATAAATATTCAGCTAATAAATATTTATGATGTCATTATTTCCTATTAAATGAATATTCATGAAGGAAAGGGTTAAAGGCATGTTGTAGCTTAATGAAGGTCAAAAGTTACCCTTGAGCTTTCTTTTTTACTTTACTCCTGCATTAACCCATTCCCTCATATTGACGACTTTTGACGATTCTTTAAAAGTCACTTTGTGAAACCATTGTGATAAATAGAGCATTTGCTCCTATAGGTTTCAAACTACAAAATTCAAAAATAAATTCCTTTTCTCTAGTTAATGCTCCTTTTCAGTAGATTTATTCAAAGAGATTGGGTCTAAAAATAGCCTATGAGGTAATGGGTTAAGCTACCATCTGTTTTTAATGACACCTATGCTTATTCAGAAAGCAATTGTAGTTTTACTGTACATGTATATGTTAGATCTTATCATCGTCACGTAGAACATATTATATATGATATATGATAATGCATTGATTCTTGTCATACAAAGTATAAAGATAACATTATGAAAATGAAATGAGATTGCATTCATACAGTTTTTGATTCATTGTGATAGAAATAGGTATACATGTACATGCCATTGTGATAGAAATAGGTGTACGTGTCATTGTGATAGCATATGTGTCATGTACATGTATGTTACCGTATTTTCTGTAATATCACACTCATGGGGGTCTTATATTTTTTAAAAGGAGCTTCTTGCCTTTTGTACAATGATTGTTGCTTAAACCAGAATGAAAGTAATGCAGGAAGACCCCATTGGGAGCTTTCTGCATTGCTTTCAATCTGCATTGGAGTGGGGTTGTTTATTAGAGTGGGGGTGTTTTATTAGACAGGGGATGTTTATTAGAGTGGTGGTATTTATTTGAGTGTTGGTTTCTATTAGAGTGGGGGTGTTTATAAGAGTGGGGGCATTTATTAGAGTGGGGGTGTTTGTGAGAGTGGTGGTGTCTATTAGGGAGAATACAATAACTGAAATATTCAGATCCCTCCGCTCTCCAATGGTTTGTTAATATAAAACAAGTTTATTAACCCTTTCATATGTAAACGTGTTTTTACGCATTTGCAAACAGAGTAGACCCAGGTCAGACGGCTCCTATAGAAGCCATCTGATGAGGGTCTGCTCTGTTCGATAATAGAATTAGGTTATCCTGTTTCTTTACTTTCTAAAATGTTTACAGTATCCTATCTGCCATATTTTATTATAACGATTTTGTGTTCATGGACCTTTATAAAAAATATTCTAATGACTATTCATGATGTCATTATTTCTTCCATGAATGTTTTTGTTTCTTTCAGACCCTTGGTGTTGTGTTTAGCATTAGTAATGCTATACTTGGGTTGACATTTCTAGCCTGGGGAAACAGTATAGGAGGTAAGTAGTACTAGCTATATGAGCCCAACTACAGTAGAACCTGTCTTAACCCATTCCCTCATAGGCTATTTTTAGATCCAACCTCGGAGTGATTATCTACCAAAAAGGAGCATTTACTAGAGAAAATGAATTTTTTTTAGAATTGTGTAGTTCTGAAAACACTGTGATTAATAGAGCATTTGCTCCTTTGGAGCAAATGCTCTATTTATCACAATGGTTTCAAAAAGTGACTTTTACAGAGGCATAGAAAGGCGTATTTATGGTGGAATTGGGTTAAGTGACCTTGTATTTATTGGATACAGGAATCTTAAAAAGCAGGAGGTTGTTTAATACGGGTCAAAAGTAATGAAGAAAGCTCCTGTAGGTTCTACTGTGTACAAAAATGAACCATCTGACTTTGCAAACAGTGTAGATCCAGATCTAAACAAAGTCTGCTTTGTTTGCCAATTATCATGGCCTGTTCTGCCCAATTCTGTGACAAACAGTGTAGAATCTGCCATTTGTTCAATAGTGGCGTATATACAAATGGTTGCAGCCAGAGACTATTCTGTTTTATCACATACCAAGAGTCTGTACCTCTATGTAACCTTTTGTTATTTTATATAAGCCTTGTAGCTTGTCTACATGTATGTATTTAGCTACTGAACGCATGGCTCATCAATTGTCATGTTTTAAACACAGCAACTCATATGTTTCTACACTATTTTCAAAGCCTCTAGGGTGGTTTTTGTATAGCATCTCATCAGAATCCTAATTATTTGATACCATTTACTCCATGAATATTCCTGTGAGAAATAATGACATCATGAATAACAATTAGATTTTTTTTTATAATGGCAGATGCACACAGGATGTTTTAGCCATAGCAGAAACTGTAGAATCATATCTATAACATTTCACAAGCAAATAGAGCAGAACCTGGTCAGACTGCTCCTACAAGAGCCATCTGATCTGGTTCTACTCTGTTTGCAAAGGCACAGAAAGGTGTATTAATGGAGTAAAGGGTTAAAACAAAAAAGAAGAAAATTTAAGAATTGGTAGAGACAACAAAGTTTGAAGACAGCAGTATAAGTTTCACATTATATGGACACATAGAGAACAAAGAAGTATGTATTCTAATGGCTGTTAACCCTTTCCTCCATAAATACGCCTTTCTACGCCTCTTTGAAAGCCACTTAAAGAAACCATTGTGATAAATAGAGCATTTGCTCCTATAGGAGCAAATGCTCTATTAATCACAATGGTTTCAAATTACAAAATTTAAAAAAAAATCCTTTTCTCTAGTAAATGCTCCTTTTCGGTAGATTTGTTCAAAGAGGTTGGGTCTAAATATAGCCTGTGGATTAAAGGGTTTAGTAGGGAAGCAACGCACCAATCAGATGCTGCAACTGATCTGGCTCTACACTGTTTACAATGCAATAAAACCCTTTTTCCAAGAGAGCTGCTCATAGAAATGTGCCATATAAGTTTATCATTTCTAAATGAAATTTCTTTAAATAATAATTGTGTTATTGCAGAGCTACAGATGAAGGTGCGTACACAGATACTAAAACTTCATTTCTCTACCATGTCTCTCCGAGACGATTCTAAAGAGTGGTCACAACATAGGATTTGGTGAAGAAATAAAGAAGTTATTCCTGAAAATGTTTTAACCCTTTCCTCCATAAATACGCCTTTCTAGGCCTCTGTAATAACCACTTCTTCAAACCATTGTAATAAATAGAACAATGGTTTCAAACTACAAAATTCTAAAATATTACTTTCTCTAATAAATGCTCCTTTTGGGTAGATTCATTCAAAGAATTTGGGTCTAAATATAGTCTATGGAGGAAAGGGTTAATTTAGACATCTTATCTGGACCTCTGTATTTTTAATTACCCTGCAAGATGCATTTGCATTGGTATTAGACAGTAACAAATAATGTATAATTGGATTCATTTGATCTGGGTCTGCACTATTTCCCTAAGTACAGTAAAACCTTTCAATAACGGCCAGTAAATTGTTTCAATTAGTTGGTACTTAAGCAGCCACCTGTCTTTAACACAAAATACTTGGTGTACTTTAGTGGCCGTTATAGAGAGGTTTTACTATATATCAAATGGGTTGATTTTATCTGGGTCTGCACTATTTCCCTAGGTATGTCTGTTATAATTCTTAGGGTAATTAGGGTATAATGTTATGTGATGTAAATATTTTCTTGTTTCAGACTTCATAGCAGATACAGTGATGGCACGGCAAGGCTTCCCAAGAATGGGTATATCTGCATGTTTTGGTGGACCTCTGTTTAGTATCCTTTGTAATATTCAAAGTACAAGTTTCTTTGCCATATTTTTCAAATCTTGATCAGAGATGATGTGGTTCCATATGGTCTAGATCAAAAATGTTTGTATAGGGTGTTATGATATTCCATAAATAAGCATTTAAAGATTAAAGTTACCATGACCCATAATTCATAGGTGTTAGGTTTGGTAAAAAGACTCCTCTAACGAACCAAGGCTTGCGTTAACTCTTTAAGTATATATATAAAAATTATACATGTTTATATACTTATACGTATATAAGTATACATATAAAACTTCTCACAAAGAATAAGAGCATAGGTACAGTAAAACCTCTCTATAACGGACACTAAATTGTGTTAATTAGTTGGTACTTATGGCAGGTGGCTGCTTAAAGCAAGGTGAAAGTAAAACAGAACGCTCCTATAGGAGCGTTCTGTTTTACTTTCACCTTGCTTTAAGCAACCACCTGCCTTTTAAACAACATACTTGATGTAATTTAGTGGCCGTTATAGAGAGGTTTTACTGTATTTATATATACATGTACATATAAAACTCCTCATTGCGACCACCTTAAATTTACAAAAAAAATTACAAGATCACAAAGCTAGTAACATGTGGGTAAGACCTTGTTGATGTCCATTAACCCATTCCCTCATATTGATGCCCTTTTGACGACTTTAAAAGTTACTTTCTGAAACCATTGTCATAAATAGAGCATTTGCTCCATAGGAGCAAATGCTCTATTTATCACAATGGTTTCTACACTACACAGTTATAAAAAATTCTTTCCTCTAGTAAATATTCCTTTTCGGTAGATTTATTCAAAGAAATAGGATCTAAAAATAGCTTATGAGGGATCGAATGAGTTAATTAGCATATTACTCTGTTTGAGAATGTGTGAATAGGTGTTTATATGAAGGAAAGGGTTAAGATTATCATAGAAAAGGTCATGTATTAACTTAAGTTGCATAATAATGAAATAAATTTTAAATATCAAATGAACCATAGTCACTGAAGATTTGTCACAAGATTTAAAAACAAAACTTATAATGATGTAAATGATGATGAAGACTTATTTGCACGAGTTTAACTAGCAGTTTAACACTAGTTTTACACCCATATATAAACCCTTTCTTCCATAGGCTATTTTTAGATCCAACCACTTTGAATGAATCTACCCAAAAGGAGCATTTACTAGAGAAAAGTAAAATGTTAGAATTTTGTAGTTTGAAACCATTGTGATAAATAGAGCATTTGCTCCTATACATGTAGGAGCAAATGCTCTATTTATCACAATGGTTTCATTAAGTGACTTTTACAGAGGCATAGAAATGCATATCTATGGAGGAAAGGGTTAAGACCACTCAGCTATTATGATCATTTTTGGTCAGTCCTTATAATGGTTTTAAACAGGGGTTTTACTAAATATTTAATATATGCAATACACACTCATCACAATTATGGCTTTGCACTGTTTAAAAGCAAAATATCACATTCAAATAACAAAATACACTTAGATATTAACCCTTGCAATGCTGAATTTTCAAATGGACTATTCCAAATTTCATTATGGTCAAGTTTATGTTGAATATTTAGGGATTTTTCTAAAGAAAAGTGTAACATGACAAACAGTACAGACCCTGATGAGAGGGCTCCTAAAGGAGTCCTCTCATTTGGGTCAACACTGTTTGTTAAGGACAATAGTGGCTTGTTTCCCACACTGAAAATGTTATTCTATTCCTTGACACAAGTACAATATACAATAAAACCTCTCTAAACCAGAATTCTAGTACAGAAGAATTTAGATACTTTTATGCAGGTGACTGCTTAATGCAGGGTGAAAGTCATTCAGAAAGCTCCTAGAGGAGCTTTCTGAATGACTTTCACCCTGCATTAAGCTGCCACCTGTCTCCAAGACCAATATTTATACTAAATTTTACGTCCAGTTTAGAGGGGTTTTACTGTACATATTAATCATAAAGAAACTGATATGCCACTTACCAGAATGATATTGAAGATACAGTAGAACCCCTCTAATGCAACCACTTAATGAATAAACATGAGTGTCTTTATAAGCAGGTGGTTGCTTAATGCAGGACAAAAGTAATGCAGAAAGCTCCTAGCAGAACTTTTTGCATTAATTTTGTCCTGCATTAAGCTACCACCTGCATCTAGCTCCCAGAATTATACCTCTTTTAGGTAGTTGCAATATGTGCCATTCACAAATATTGAAAATATGACAGTTCATTGATACAAAGCAAAACAGCAATGCAATGAAGCAGAAAGTCCAAGTAAAAAGTGGACAATCACAATGGACAAACGGGACGAAAATGAGGATTTGACATGTTGAACAACAAAGAATCATAATTAACCCTTTCCTCCATAAATACGCCTTTCTAGCCTCTGTAAAAGTCACTTCTTGAAACCATAGGAGCAAATGCTCTATTTATCACAATGGTTTCAAACTACAAAATTCTGAAATTTTCCTTTTCTCTAGTTAATGCTCCTTTTCGGTAGATTTACGCAAAGAGGTTGGATCTAAAAATAGCCTATGAGCGAATGGGTTAAACCCAAATAAGAGTCAAGCAGTCTCAGTGTGGTACATGTATTGATGAGTATAGAAAAATGACAAATTCTAATACATGTATATATTTAAACATTTTTATCAATTCTATAACAAGAAATACTGGCATCTTAAATATTTATTAAATGAAATTTTAGAATTGCATATGCACACAGGATGGTTTGGAAATGGCGGAATCTGTACAGTCATATCTATACATTTCAATAAACAAGCATAGTAGACCTTGATCAGATGGCATCTATAGGAGTGTCTGATTTTGGTTATTCACTAGGCTTATCAAATACTTGTACCGGCTGAGACTGTTAGATAAAGCAAGTTGTTGGTTACATCACATTTAATTAATTAACCCTTTCCCTCATATAAACGTGTTTTCACGCATTTGCAAACAGAGTAAACCCAGATCAGACAGCTCCTAGAGGAGCCGTCTGATCAGGGTCTGCTCTGTTTGCTGATAGAATTTGAGAGATATGTCTCTTTGCTTTCTAAAATGTTTACAATGTTCCATCTTCCATATTTCTGTATAACTATTTTGTTAATGAATATTCAGTAGGTATTAAAATTTGGCCTAAATACAGAACAGGGAAAGGGTTAACTTGGCTTATCAAACAGCTGTTGTACCAGCTGAGACTGTCAGATAAAGCAAGTTGTTGGTTACATCACATTTAATTAATTAACTTGGCTTATCAAACATCTGTTGTACCAGCTGAGACTGGCAGATAAAGCAAGTTGTTGGTTACATCACATTTAAGATAATATAAAAATTATATATGTAATTTATTATGTGACATTAAATATTTGTAACAGCCGATCACTATCACATAAAGCAGGTTGGTGATTAAATCACGTTTATAAGATATATGGTATGTTGTGACTGACGATCATTGTCAGATAATGCAAGTTGTTGATTAAATCAGGTGTGAGATAAGGCAGTTTATGTTGTATATTGAATGGTAAACGGACATTAGCCCACCCGGACGACAGCCCACCCGGATGACAGCCCACTATTTCTCTAAGGGCGGACATTAGCCCACTCGTGTTTTTGAGGGGGGGGCGGACAATAGCCCACTCGTGGTTTTGTGGAGGGCGGACATTAGCCCACTCGTGTTTTTTTGATGGGCGGACATTAGCCCACTCGGACAATAGACCCCTCGCGCTGCATATTAACGAGGCGGACATCAGCCCACCCGGACAGTAGACCCCTCGAGATTATAATATATGTTTATTCACACTCCCAATTAGGTGAAAATCGTTGTAATTACCCATGATTTATCAAATATTCAAAAAAGTCTCTTTCGGACCGAGGATGTTTGGCCCCTAATTATCTTAGTTATAATGTTTGTTTATGTTTCATTGCACTGCACTGTTTGATAAATCATGGATATTTAGCTACATTGATTGTTAGTAAACCTGAAAAATACTGTACTGATACTGTAAATTGAACGACTTTTATTTTTTTCCCCAAAAATTTATTTCTATTAAATAAACACGAACACTCCTTTCAATATGTTCACTTCCGTTGCCGGGCAATGTATAAACCTTTAGCCGAATCTCTGAAACAATTGATGCGGGAATGTTAGACTTTCTCAGTATACACCAAATTAAAACAAATTAAAACAGATTTTTTAAATGAAATAGGTGAAGATTTGTTGTGCGTCATTTGTTACTCCGATCTAAAGTCAAAGATATTATTATTACAGTCATGTGGCCTTACAGACCTACAGAAATAGGTGAGCAAATTACGAGGGGTCTACTGTCCGGGTGGGCTGATGTCCGCCTCGTTAATATACATCTCAAGTGGTCTAGTGTCCGAGTGGGCTAATGTCCGCCAATAAAAAAATACGATTGGGCTAATGTCCGCCCTCCTCAAAACCATGAGTGGGCTAATGTCCGCCCCCACAAAAAACACGAGTGGGCTAATGTCCGCCCTTGGCGAAATAGTGGGCTGTCATCCGGGTGGGCTGTCGTCCGGGTGGGCTATTGTCCTAGAACCATATTGAATTATTGCTGTGTTGTGAAATTATTTCCTTACTTTACCTATCAGCCATTAACCCTTTCAAGGCTGAGTCGTCATATTGACTATTGCACAATTCAAACAAGTAAAGCTTACCATGAATATCCAGGGAAAGGTTAACATGACAAACAGTATAGACCCAGATGAGAGCACTGCTCTAGGATCCCTCTCATCTTGGACTACTCTCTTTGCAAAGGGCATTAGTGACTTATGAAAGAGTTAAAACAAGGAAATTATATATTTCTCTTTGATTTTTGTTTTGGAAAAAATCATGTTTAAGTTAAACCTTTCCTACATAATTATAAACACCTATTCATGCATTTGCAAACAGAATAGACCCAGATCAGATGGCTCCAATAGGAGCCATCTGATCTGGTCTGCTCTGTTTGTTAATGGACATTGATAGATCTGTTTCTTTTGTTTCTAAAATGACTACAATGTTCCACCTTCCATATTTAGTTACAACTATTTTGTCCATGATTATTCAGTTGGTGTAGACATGTGGAATAAATATAGAACAGGGAAAGGGTAAAAATGCAATTTCCTTAACTTTTGAAAGATTTATTGTTGGGCATTGGAATTCCCTTCACTATAGCAACTGTAAAAAATGGTGGAGATTTCCCGGTAAGCAATAATTTTCTATCAAGAACATTTATTTAACCCTATCCTCCATAAATACGCCTTTCTATGCCTCTATAATAGTCACTTGTTGAAACCATTGTGATAAATAGAGCATTTGCTCCATAGGAGCAAATGCTCTATTTATCACCATGATTTCAATACTACAAAATTCTAACATTTTCCTTTTCTGCAGTAAATGCTCCTTTTCGGCAGATTTATTCAAAGATGTTGTATCTGATAATAGCCTATGAGGGAATGGGTTAAATGAATACACATTATTTCTTTCTGTTCTATATTATGCTTTGAAACATCATGTTTGCTCTTTATCCCTTTTCTGATGAATATTCATGTAAGAAATAATAACATCATGAATATTTATCTGCCAATTTTGTATTGTGGTGTAGGAACACAGGCAGAAGGTGTGCAATCAATCAGAGATCTAAATAATTCTATAAATAAACAGAGCAAACCCTCATCAGACAGCTCCTACTTGAGTCAGCTGGTCTGGGTCTGCTCTGTTGGCGAGGCGCCAACAGGCATCTCTGTCAGGTCAACAGAATTGTAAACGATTTCGGTAAAGTGTGTTTTGTAAAACAGACATGCCAAGGTTTGTGACAGTGATCAAGACCAGCATCAGGTGTACATGTCACCTACAGTCAATTACATGTATTGCATAAATATGTTGTTTTAGACCTGATAAACTGTGTATTAACAGGGCATATCTAAATATCTTCATTATATTGTCAAAGAATGGTGTGTGAAGATGGACATATATTTTTGTGTTAATGAGTGTACTGGCAATTGCCGACAGTGTAGACCCAGATAAGAGGACTCCTAGAGGAGCCCTCTGATCTTGGTCTACAATGTTTGCCATTCAAAATCCTCTAGCAGGTTTAACCCTTTCCTCCATAAATACGCCTTTCTGTGCCTCTGTAAAAGTCACTTTTGAAACCATTGTGATAAATAGAGCATTTGCTCCTATGGAGCAAATGCTCTATTTATCACAATGGTTTCTAAACTACCAAATTCTAATATGTTCCTTTTCTCTAGTAAATGCTTCTTTTCAGTAGATTTATTCAAAGAGGTTTGATCTAAAAATAGCCTATGGAGGAATGGGTTAAGCCCTTTTGATTCGACTCTACAATTTAACACCAATGGACCATTCCACTTGAATATTCAGTATTCAAAGGGTTAGAGAACATGTGTGCCTTAGTCTGCGTAATTCTCCCTGTTCTTCCACTCTAGACTGGACTTTTGTTGACAAAGAATTTAAAAGAAAAGAAAGTAAAGTACCTAGTTATAGTCTACTTTCAGTTCAATTGACCATTAAGCTGACTGTACATTTACTCCCCTGGTCATTCAGTCAATCGCCTACAATATTAAGCACTGCTTACATATGGTGAAATAATGCAGATGCAGTACCGGCCAGTGACCCACACAGGTACCCTTTTTAACCCCAGGGTGGAGAGGAGGTGTGGGTAGGAGACACAGAAAAGCATCTCTGAAATTTCCGGGAGGGACCGGGATTTGAACCCCGGACCTCCGGACTGGTAGTCAAGCGTGTTACCACTATACCACCGCACACCACAATTTAGTGGTCTTTTTAGGCAGGGGATAGTTTAATGCAGAGTGAAAAACCTACAGAAAAATCCTTGGAGCTTTATGCATGACTTTCACCCTGCATTAAGCTGCCACCTGTTTTTAAGACTAGCATTAATATTAATTTGAGGGTCCCCTGGCCCAACTTTATGCATACAGTAAATAGGAAGATTCAAAACCTCGACAAAAAATTCTCCCTTAATGCAACTTAACATCTCCTGTCTGAGAGCTCATTGATGAGTCCTGGTTCCTTCCTTAATTTCCTTATGTAAAGATATTGAATATATTTAAGTGATAAAACCAGTTCTTGTTTGCTATTATATTTAAGTGATTATGTTTAAGTGATAACCAGTAAGTGATAACACTGGTTCTGGTTGCTGTTATATTTAAGTGATTATGTTTAAGTGATAACCAGTAAGTGATAACACTGGTTCTGTTTGCTATTACAGTAAAACCTCTATAACAGCCACAACATTACATCAAGTATTTTGTGATAAAGGCAGGTGGCTGCTTCAAGCAAGGTGAAAGTAAAACAGAACGCTCCTACAGGAGCGTTGTGTTTTACTTTCACCTTGCTTTAAGCAGCCAGTTGCCCTAAATACCTACTTATTAACACAATTTAGTGTCCGTTATAGAGAGGTTTTACTGTATATTTAAGTGATAACACCAGTTCTTGTTTGCTATTGTATCACACTGGTTTTGTTTGCTGTTATATTTCAGTCATCACACTGGTTTTGTTTGCTGTTATATTTCAGTCATGCCACTGGTTTTGTTTATTGTTATATTTCAGTCATGACACTGGTTTTGTTTGCTGTTATATTTCAGTCATCACACTGGTTTTGTTTGCTGTTATATTTCAGTCATGCCACTGGTTTTGTTTATTGTTATATTTCAGTCATCACACTGGTTTTGTTTGCTGTTATATTTCAGTCATCACACTGGTTTTGTTTGCTGTTATATTTCAGTCATGACACTCAGGTTTTGTTTGCTGTTATATTTCAGTCATCACACTGGTTTTGTTTGCTGTTATATTTCAGTCATCACACTGGTTTTGTTTGCTGTTATATTTCAGTCATCACACTGGTTTTGTTTGCTGTTATATTTCAGTCATCACACTGGTTTTGTTTGCTGTTATATTTCAGTCATGACACTCAGGTTTTGTTTGCTGTTATATTTCAGTCATCACACTGGTTTTGTTTGCTGTTATATTTCAGTCATCACACTGGTTTTGTTTGCTGTTATATTTCAGTCATCACACTGGTTTTGTTTGCTGTTATATTTCAGTCATCACACTGGTTTTGTTTGCTGTTATATTTCAGTCATCACACTGGTTTTGTTTGCTGTTATATTTTAGTCATCACACTGGTTTTGTTTGCTGTTATATTTCAGTCATCACACTGGTTTTGTTTGCTGTTATTTCAGTCATCACACTGGTTTTGTTTGCTGTTATATTTCAGTCATCACACTGGTTTTGTTTGCTGTTATATTTTAGTCATCACACTGGTTTTGTTTGCTGTTATATTTCAGTCATCACACTGGTTTTGTTTGCTGTTATTTCAGTCATCACACTGGTTTTGTTTGCTGTTATATTTCAGTCATGACACTCAGGTTTTGTTTGCTGTTATATTTCAGTCATCACACTGGTTTTGTTTGCTGTTATATTTCAGTCATCACACTGGTTTTGTTTGCTGTTATATTTTCAGATCAAGCTCACACTGGAGGAGATTGTGCTTGCATTGTTCCTGGCGATCAGTCTCATTTCCACTCTCATTATAGTACCGCTCTCAAAGTTCCGTATGTCCAGGCCATGGGGCATTTACCTGCTCGTACTCTATGTAGTGTTCCTCATCTTTGCCATCCTCACAGAGGTCAACGTCATCCATGCAGATGTGTAGAAGTCTGCTAAAATCTGTTCATATCATTAGTGCTTATATATGTTATGTCTTTGCCAAAAAATGTATTTACACATATATATGGAGGGTTTAGCACAAAACTATTTTAACCCTTTCTCTGTTCTATGTTTATTTCAATACCTACATTCTAAAAAATCTAAAGATTGGTCGCAACATGGGGTTTGGTGAAAAACAAAGGAGCTATTCTTTAAAACATTTAGATTTACGCCTTTTATCTAACCTCAGTAAAGGTTTAAATTAGTTTTGCACCAAGCCATCTGTACCTGTGCTAGTATATATGTATCATCAATGCAGATATTTATAGATGTATGCCAAAGCTATGTACAGTGGAACGTGCCTATAGCAATCATATAATGAATTAATATGAGGTTCTATATGAGCGAGCAGGTGATTGTTTAATGCAAGATATAAAGTATGCAGAAAGCTCCTAGAGGAGCTTTCTGCAGAATTTTCATCCTGCATTAAGCTACCACCTGCCATAATAAAGCACCCAGAATGAGACTTATCTTGGGTGGTTGCTATAGACTGGTTTTAATTTAGGTAAATAAAACAATTGTAGTAAGTGCCATAGATATAGCCATGTAATCTAGCATAGAAACATTGCCATTTCAGCTCTTCTATTGCCACTTATTGTTGTCCTCAAAATTTGTCGTCTGCTTCAATTTTCATATTTGAATTTTCTTACTTTTTGTTTCAAAAAATATAATCGCGGTAACAAACAGTTTGCATCCTTTTGAGAGTTACTCAGCATCTCATCTTGATACTAACTGTTTGCAAAGTAATCACAGATTCGCTTCTTGCAGCGTAAAAGGGTAAAGTAGCTCGTGACATGTTTTCAGAATGTTTGGAGAATTCACCTCATGCCTTCATTTTATGACACTTGTAGCCTTAGTAGCTCTTTGCAAGCTAGCAATGATTTTTTGATTATCTATGCAAACAGTTTGAATTCAGATTAGAAGCTGAGTACAGCATTTACCTTAACCCATTCCTCCATAGGCTATTTTTAGACCCAACCTCTTTGAATCCCAAAAGGAGCATTTACTAGAGAAAAGGAATTTTTTTAGAATTTTGTAGTAGAGCAAATGCTCTATTTATCACAATGGTTTCAACAGGTGATGTTTACAGAGGCGTAGAAAGGCATATTTATGGAGGAAAGGGTTAAATATTTGGACTCCAAATCTCACCATTCACCAGTTTGTAAAGCTCTTCTCTATAACTATATAACTCTATAAATTAGACAGACATAATAGCAAATAGTGTAGACCCTGGTCAGAGGGCTCCTTCAGAAGTCATTTGATCTGGGTCTGCACTATTTACCTTGATCTGGGTCAGCACTATTTGCCCAAGTTTGCCTGTACAAATAATTAACCCATTCCCTCATATTGACACCTTTCGATGCCTTTGTAAAAGTCACAGTTTGAAACCATTGTGATAAATAGAGCATTTGCTCCTATGGAGCAAATCCTCTATTTATCACAAGTTTCAAAACTATACAATTCTAAAAGTTCTCCTTTTCGGTTGATTTATTTAAAGAGGTTGGTTCTAAAAATAGGCTATGAGGTAATGGGTTATGGTAATTTGGGTAACACCATAATTCATGAAACCGTTTTACACTACGACTTCATTTGTTTTAACCTTTTCTCTATGAATATTCATGTACATGTAATAAATAATGACCTGATGAATATTAATTAGATTAATTGTTGAAACAGCACATAGACACTTTTACTATGGCAGAAACTGTAAAATCATATCATACATTATATCATAAGCAAACAGAGCAGACCCTGATCAGACAGTTCCTATAGCAAAGGCAAAGAAAAGCGTATCTACGGAGTAAAAGTTTAATAGAAATGAAAGAAAAATAATAATTCTCAGAATTGCAGCAGACAACAGTTTTAGCAGATGACAGTTATTTAACTCTTTACTCCATAAATACGCCTTTCTACACCTTTGTAAACAGAGAAGACCCAGATCAGATCATGCCTGTAGGTGTGATCTCTCTCCAGTTCACTTCTGTTCAGGGTCTGCTCTGTTTGCTTATGATATAATATAGATATGATTCTACAGTTTTAACTGCCATGGCCTAGAATCCATGTGTCCATGTGCTTTTATAAATATGATTCTAAGAAATATTCATAATGCCATAGTTTTACATGAATATTCCTGGAATAAAAGTTTTTTTTTAAATTCTGTCCAACAAAAGAGTTTCTTTTGGAATAATGTGGGTGATATAAATTAGTACCTGAAGACATGTTAATACTCTACTAAATGTACATGTACATGGAATAAACATGCATTTATGTGATATCCTAGAATATTACTGTGTATTTGATTGTACAGTAGAACCCCTCTAAAGCAACAACTTAATGAATAGGCATTGGCAGGTTTTAACCCTTCGCTTGCTATTCACGTCAATATACGTACCTGTAAATAGTGAAGACCCAGATGAGACAGCTCCTGCAGGAGCTGTCTCATCAGGGTCTGCACTATTTACAAGTTGATTCTACAACCAATGCACTCCACAGCAGTGATTGCACAGCGATATACTTGTACACAGTGAAGATATATATAATTATACAAAAGGGCATGGGTAAAGAAGGAGACATGTATTTTAAAATTCAGCAAGCGAAGCGTTTAAGCATGTGGTTGCTTAATGGCAGGTGTTCTGCATAACATTCGGCCTGCATTAAGCTGCCACCTGCTTATACAACCCGATTTTAGAACTATTTTTGTTGTTGCATTAGAGGGATTTTGCTGTAGTATGCAAGAATTAAGAATGTGACTTATTGACACAGAACCAAACATTATACATATAACCCTATGCAAAACATGATTAATCCTTTCCTCCATAAATATGCCTTTCTACGCCATTGCAAATAGAGTAGATCCACATCAGTTGGCTCCTATAGGAGTTGTCTGATCAGGATCTGCTCTGTTTGCTTATGATGCAATATAGATATGATTCATCAGTTTCTACTATGGCCAAACATTCCTGTGTTCACGTGCCATTATAAAAGTTAATCTAATTAATATTCATGATGTCATAATTTCTCACATGAATATTCATGGAGTAATGGGTTAACATGGGTGAATGGTCCGTTTTTTTCTACACGACAGGCTACCTCTAGAAAGCAATGTTGGGTAACATTTTATAAAGACAAATGTTTTTAAATACAGGGTGAATGGTCCGTTTTTTCTACACGACAGGCTACCTCTAGACAGCAATGTTGGGTAACATTTTATAAAGACAAATATTTTTAAATACAAAGTTATTTAGCCCTTTACTCCATAAATACATCTTCCTACGCCTTTGCAAACAGAGTAGACCCAGATCAGACGGCTCCTATAGGAGCCGTCTGATCAGGGTCTACTCTGTTTGCTTGTGATATAATATAGATATGATTCTACAGTTCCTGCCATGGCTAAAAAAAGCATGTGTCTTGTACCATCATAACAATTAATCTAATTAATATTCATGATGTCATTATTTTTTTACATAAAATTCATGGAGTAAAGGTTTAAGGATTCCAATGTAGCAATATGGTATGATTCCTTGTTATTCTTTAACCCTTTTCTTCAGGAGTGTAAGAAATAATCATATCATAAATATTAATTTAGTTATCAGAAATTGTATATTGACATTGAAAAAAGAGAAATTTTGGCAATTGAAGAAATTTATATTATTTCAGAAGCAAGCAGAGCAGACCTTGATCAGACTGCTTCTATAGGAGCCATCTGATTTGGGTCTTCTCTGTTTGGAAAGGCCTATTTATAGAGTAAAGGGTTAATGCTTTAATCCATAAATACGCCTTTCTACACCTTTGCAAACAGAGTAGACCCAGATCAGACGGCTCCTACAGGAGCAGTCTAATCAAGATCTCTGCTTGCTTATAAATACGCCTTTCTATGCCTTTGCAAACAGAGTAAACCCAGATCAGATGGCTCCTACAGGAGCAGTCTAATCAAGATCTCTGCTTGCTTATAAATACGCCTTTCTATGCCTTTGCAAACAGAGTAAACCCAGATCAGACTGCTCCTATAGGAGCTGTCTGATCAGGGTCTGCTCTGTTTGCTTATGATATAATATAGGTATGATTCTACAGTTTCTGCCATGGCCATAAATTCGTGTGTCCATGTGCTAATAATAACAAACTAATCTATTATATATTCATGATGTCCTTATTTCTTACATGAATATTCATGCAGTAAATGGTTAAACATGTTATGATCTCTCATGACCCGGCAGGTCCTTTGTTGTTTTTCATTGCTCACTAATTATTGTTTTGTTTATATCCTGAATACTTACTCTATACAAACTGACTGATAAATGTAGCAAAGTTTACAAGGTACTGTTACAACCCTTTACTCCGTCAGTACGCCTTTCAATGCCTTTAATCTGGGTCAACACAGTTCACAAATTCCAGTACACTCATTTTTCCCAGAATGCAAAGGGTTAATTCTTCACATATCTATATCTAAACTGTTATGATCTTGTACATGTTAACACTTTACATCATAAATACGCTTTTCTACACATTTGCAAACAGAGTAGACCCAGATCAGATGGCTCCTATAGGAGCCGTCTGATTAGGGTCTGCTCTGTTTGCTTATGATTTATTACATGATGGCTAAAATGGAAAAACCCACAACAATTACATCTTTACCTTTTATTAACAAAATATGAAGATCTAAATTGACCTTCGTTAACATGAAGATTGTGGCAGTTGTGGTTCTGAATGCAGCGAAAAACCCGCAGAGATGTAAATTTTAACTCCTTGAAGGAACTAGCTGCCACTCCCCAAAACTCTCCGGAAGGGTCCAATCCCTATCCAACATCCGGCCTGGGGTCCAATCCCCATGGCCACCTCCGGTAGGGTCCAATCCCTACCAACTCCAGCCTGGGGTCCAATCCCCATGGCCACCTCCGGCCTGGGGTCCAATCCCCATGGCCACCTCCGGTAGGGTCCAATCCCTACCAAATCTGGCCTGGGGTCCAATCTGATATAATATAGATATGATTCTACAGTTTCTGTGGTAGCCCAAACATCCTGTGCCTATATGCTATTATAACCATGAATCTTATTAATATTCATCATGTCATTATTTCTGACATGAATATTCATTGAGTAAAGGGTTAAGGTAAAACATGCAGTTAACCTTTTCCTTCATATAAACGCCTTTTCGTGTATTTGCAAACAGAGTAAACCTAGATTAGACGACTCCTGTAGGAGCCATGTGATCAGGGTCTGCTCTGTCTGCTTGTGGTGTAATATTGACAGTTTCTGTCTGAGCCAAAACATTCGTGTGTATATATGCCGTTATAAAATTCAGCTAAATAAATATTCATGGTGTCATTATTTCTTACATGAATATTAAACAGGGAAAGGGTTAACATGAAATATATACATTAATGTTCACATATCAACACTTGAAAGTCATTGCTCATGAATATTCATGAAAGAGATAATGACAATTGATATACATATATTGAATATTAATTGTTACCTCATAGGCTATTTTAAGACTCAACCTCTTTGAATAAATCTACCAAAAAGGAACATTTACTAGAGAAAAGGAACTTTTAAGAATTGCATAATTTTGAAACCATTGTGATAAATTGGTTTCAATAGGTGATTTTTACCAAAGGGGTCAAAAGGAAATTGGTTAAAATGGCATGATCAGAAATGGATTTTTTTTATCATAACAGAAATTGGAGAATAAGATCTGTATTATTTCATAAGCAAACAGGGCAAACCTTGTTCAGACAGCTTGTACAGGAGTCATCTGATCTGGGTCTACTCTGTTTGCAAAGGCACAAAAAAGTGTATTTATGGAGTAAAGGGGTAATGAAGATATTTGCAGCTATGTTGTAAAATAAATTAAATCTGTTTTATCTGTTGCTGTTTTCTAGATTTTTTTGTTATACAATGTATATAATGATGTGTATTCCAAGATTGAAAGTGCTCATTGTGTATGATTTTTGTCATATTTATTATTAATCGTTTTGATTAAATTTGTTTAATAATTCATACATCACATCTTTATTTTACATTTTATTTATAATGTGGTTTTGTGACTGCAGTCTTTAGATATTCCAAGACTGAAAGATGTATTTTACAGAATAATTGTTATTATTTGTCAATTATGATTTTCATAATCATGTGATTAGCCACTTCAGAAGACTCATTGCTCCATAATACGACCTTTTTGCAAACTCTGTAGATCCAGATCTGACAGCTGTTATAGGAGCAGTCTGATCAGGGTCTGCCCTGTTTGCTTATATGATACAGGTCTGGTTCTTTATTGTCATGGAAATAAATTTACTTGTGTTATATTTTCAGTATAAGAGTTCGATTGATCAATATTCATAATAGGCGGAGTTTTGCATGAATATTCACAAAGTAAAGGGTTAACCCTTTCCCTGGTGAATATTCATGTAGGAAATAATGATGTCATGAATATTAATAAGATTATTTTTTATAATGGATATGAACACAGGACAGTTTGTCTCAGGCAGAAGCTGTAGAATGCAGATGCGTCAAAATGTGCTTACATGAGGGAATGGGTTAATGGATACCAAATCAGATGCTTATACACCTCTAAAAAATCAGATATGATTACCTGCAGAGACTTCATGTAGTGTATTAACCCTTTGCTTCATAGATACCCCTTTCTACACCTTTGCAAACAGAATAGATCCAGATCAGATAGCTCCTGTAACAGTCTGATCAGGTTCTACTCTGTTTGCTTATGACATGATATGGAACTGATTCTACAGTTTCTGCTTTGGCAAAAGTTTCATGTGTTACTATGCCATTCAGACAACAAATTTAATGTCTTCTTTCCATGTGCTTGTAAAGCTGAATTTATTTGGCACCATTTTGACAACTTTACTCCATAAATACTCCTTTCTATGCCTTTGCAAACAGAGTAGATCCAGATCAGACAGCACCTATAGGAGGATCTGCTCTGTTTGATTTAATATGGATATAATTCCACAGTTTCTGCCAAGATCTATTATGACAATTAATGTAATTAATATTCATGGCGTCATTTTTTCTTACATTAATATTCATGGAATTTAGGGTTAAGTTAGACTGACATAGTAGCAAATAATGTAGACCCTGATCAAACTGCTCCTTTAGGAGCTGTTTGATCTGGGTCTGCACTATTTGCCTAAGTTTGTTTGTTCCAAATTCTTAAGGTATTTAGGGTATTCTTAGGTTTGATATCTATTGTAAGGCCTGTTACCTACATTTGATGTATGTAGTGATTACTTATCATGTGGACACTTTACTTGTTTATCCCTTTACTCCATAAATACGCCTTTCTATGCCTTTGCAAACAGAGAAGACCCAGATCAGACGGCTCCTATAGGAGCCGTCTGATCAGGGTCTGCTCTGTTTGTTTATGATATAATATAGATATCAGTGTATAGTTTCTGCCATTGCCAAAACTTCCTGTGCCCATGTGCTATTATAACAAATTAATCTAATTGATATTCATTACATCATTATTTCTTACATAAATATTTATGGAGGAAAGGGTTAAGTTGTTCAGTCTTGGAACATTGCCAACTGTGCAGATCTTGTACAGCACTTACATTTCAAATGCGGATTGAACAAGATTTGTGTTGTACGACACTTTCTAGATGCAGCATTTTCTATTCTTCCGCTGATCTGGGTCTACAATGTTTGCAGTATGTGTGCCCAATTTCCAATGAAATTGTTCATACATCGGCACATGTGTCATGACATTTCCTCAGCCTGATGCTGTAGATATATCCATTTTCCATGACGTTTCTTATATATCTGTGTAGTTAGCACTAACATGACATTTCCTCAGCCTGATGCTGTAGATATATCCATTTTCCATGACATTGCTCATACATCATCACAGGTATCATGACATTTCCTCAGCCTGATGCTGTAGATATATCCATTTTCCATGACATTGCTTATATATCAGTGCAGTTAGCACTAACATGACATATCCTGAGGCTCAGGATGCGGTAGGTATAGGGGTAACCATTTTTACATGACATTGCTTATATATAAGGACAGCACTATCATGACATACATATGTATCCTGAGGTACTATTATGACATATCCTCAGCCTGATGCTGTAGGTATAGGGGTAACCATTTTCCCATGACATTGCTTATATAAGGACAATTAATACTATCATGACGTATTCTCAGCCTGGTGCTGTAGATATAGTAGGTATAGGACAGCACTATCATGACATTCCTCATTTATTATCCCATTCTCTCATATTGACGCCTTTTGACACCTCCAGAAAAACTCTTTTTGAAACCATTGTGATAAAAAAGCATTAATTCTCCATAGAAGCAATGCTCTATGTATCACGATGGTTTCAATTTTCAAAGCTACACACTTCTAAAATGTTCCTCTCTACTATTAAATGCTCCTTTTCAGTAGATTTATTCAAAGAGGTTGGATCTAAAGATAGCCTATGAGGTAATGGGTCTAAAAATAGCCTGTGAGGTAATGGGTTATCTTTTGACAAACTTAGTAATTGAAGTCTGCAAAAATTATCACCAGTTTCCATTCTGGTGCATAATTTTCTTTCCACTTCTTTTAACCCTTTCCTCCATAGGCTATTTTTAGACCCAGCCTCTTTGATGAATCTACCAAAAAGGAGCATTACTAGAAAAAGGAAAATGTTAGAATTGTGTAGTATTGAAACCATTGTGATAAATAGAGCATTTGCTTCATAGATTTTGAACAAACATGAGTTCTTCAGTATGGGAACAATTACTTGAAGCAAAGACAATTTCTTAATCCTTTGCCTCATGAATAATTATATAATGATGTATGGCTTCATAAATACTCATTAAGTGATTTTTTTGTTACTGTCATATTAACCTTTTCCTCCATAAATACGCTTTTCTACACCTCTGTAAAAGTCACTTTTTTAAACCATTGTGATAAATAGAGCATTTGCTCCTATAAGAGCAAATGCTCTATTTATCGCAATGGTTTCAGAACTACAAAATTCTTTAAAAAAATCCTTTTCTCTAGTTAATGCTCCTTTTTGGTAGATTTATTTAAAGAGGTTGTGCCTAAAAATAGCCTATAAGGGAATTGGTTAACCCTTTACCTCATGGATAATTATATAATGATGTATGACTTCATAAATATTCAGTAACTGATTTTTTTTGTTACTGTCATGTTAAGTAGGGAATTATTGGCCATTAAAGAAACTAGAATATGTTCTATAAAATTCCAGAAGAAAACAGAGTAGACCTTGATCAGACGGCTCCAATAGGAGCTGTCTGATCTGAGTCTACACTGTTTTGCAATGTCATTAAAAGGCAACTCTGTCAGATGAAGGGTTAAAGGGTTTTGATAAACTATAGATTCATATGTATATCATTTTATGAGCAAACAGAGCAGACCCTGATCAGACGGCTCCAACAGGAGCTGTCTGATCTGGGTCTACTCTGTTTGCAAAAGCAAAGAGAATGTGTATTCATGGAGGAAAGGGTTAAAGGATAAGAATTTTTTTACATCATTTATTATATGACAATTTCAGTTGCTATATATTTTGACAGAATTACGGCCCTTTGGGATAATTTTTGGTGTTAGCAGTATAAGATGTCATCTTGCCTCATTACTACACCAACAATTTATACAGTACAACTTGTCTTAGTGGCCATAAAAGAAGATGTCTAATTATGGGTCTGTAGGGCAGGTGGTAGCTGAATGCAGTCAAAAGTAATGCAGAAAATTCCTATGGGAGCTTTCTGCATTACATTTGACCTGCATTAAGCAACCATCTGCTTTTTAACACTCCTATGGCTGCTTAAGAAGGTTCTACTGTATGTAGTACAAAATCTTGTGTATCCAGCTCTTCCTACTCCGTTGATCATATTTGATAGATGAACATTCATATGAAGATGTGCATAAAGAAAAGAATTTTGATTGCTATAGTTGTTTATTTATAATTAAGACCCTTTGTTGTTTTTGTGTCACCTGCCGAGAGGCAAAGTGTCCCTTAGGGATCACTTTTCCGTCATCTGTCTGACTGTCTGTTCATCACACTTTCTTTTTTTGGCCGTCATTTCTAAACTTTATAGAGCTTTCAAATTTCACACGTATCTTCCTCTCATTGAGGGCTATTGATGTAACTAAGGTCCATCACTCTGCATGCAATACTTTTTGAGTTATTCCCTGTTGTTCTGATTTCTCTCCAGCATATTAACAGTTTTTGTGTCAGCTGTGAGCAGGTGACACAATCATGTGTTCCTCCAAACACTTTTGTTTATTGTTATTTGTAGTATAAGATATAGTACAACATCTTGGGTGTCCAACTCCTCTGAAACTTTTGATAGGATTTGTTTTAAACATAGGAACAACATTGATATGTGCATAAGGAATTTTAGCTGTGATTATTTTTGACAGAAATGGACACTTGATTGTCAAATTACAGAGTTACACACACTGTCTATAGCACAATAAGGGTGTTAAACAGTTTAGATTCTGATGAGATAGAGTTACAGTAGAGCCTTCTTAACCCATTCCCTCATACTATATTTTTAGATCCAACCTCTCTGAATGAATCCTCCGAAAAGGAGCATTTACTTGAGAAAAGGACAATTTCAGAATTGTGTAGTTCTGAAACCATTGTGATAAATAAAGCATTTGTTCCTATGGAGCAAAAGCTTTATCACAATGGTTTCAAAAAGTGACTTTAACAGGGGCGTAGAAAGGCGTATTTATGGAGGAAAGGGTTAAGCGACCATTAAAAAATTCATTTATTAAACATAGGAGTCTTCAAAAGCAGGTGGTTGCTTAATGCTGGGCAAAAGTAATGCAGAAAGCTCCTATAGGAGCTTTCTGCATAACTTTTGAACTGCAATAAGTTACCACCTGCCTCACAGACCTGTTATAAGAAATCTTGATGGCCCTGCTGCACTATGCATCTTATCTGAATCCAAGCTGTTTACAAAAGTTATTCCAATGTGATAAATACAGGCTGTAAGATAACAGCTCAGATATATGTATATGATAAATACTAAATTATGTAATAAACACTGAATATGCAATAAACACTAAATATGTAATAAATGCTAAAAATATAATACCCAGCTTTCATACATGTTGTATACACGTATAAAGCCATGCACAATGAATCCCCCAAGTACATTGTCGACATGCTTGACGTGTATCGGCCCCGCTGAGAATTAAGGTCAGCAAGTACTTCCTTGTCGTTGGTTGTACCAAAAAGTCTTAAGGTAAAATACGGTGAGAGAAGTTTCATGCATGCAGCTCCAAAACTCTGGAATGCTCTGCCATCAGGCATTAGAGATGCAAGCTCACTAGCATGTTTCAAAAGATCTCTGAAAACACATTTCTTCAACATATACTACTAGGACAGTATAGGAAAAGTAGCTTATAATCATCAATTCTCATACCTTACGATCCTTTGCCATTGCAGCCCTTGGGATATGCTGTAGGAATCAATCTCTCATAGACCGAGTAGATAATCATGTGGTTCCTACCGGTTAGTGATTTCATATTTATTGTATATCATATTTATTGTATATATATTGCTTATAATTCACCGACTTGGTAATTAATCATGTGGTTCCTACCAGTTGGTGATTTTATACTTATTGTATATTTATTGCATATCTTTCATTGACTGGGTAGATAAATCATGTGGTTCCTACCGGTTAGTGGTTATACATTTATTGTATATCTATTGCATATCTTTCATTGACTGGATAGATAATCATGTGGTTCCTACCGGTTAGTGATTTTATATTTATTGTATATATTGCATACATTTCATTGACTGGATGGACGATCATGCCGTTCCTTCCGGTTTATGATTTCATATCTATTGTATATCTTTTGTATATCCTTCACTGACCATCAGGCTAGTGATTTTTATATTTATTGTATATCTATTGTAAATCTTTCATTGTCTGGATAGATAATCATGCGGTTCGTTCCGATTATTGATTGCATCCATGTACAGCGCTTTTGAACGCACATATCCTGCGTGAAAAGAGCGCTGTATAAATGTGGTATAATAATAATAATAATAATATACATGCGTAACATCAATCTGAAAGGTGGAAAACATTATCATGGCCAAAATGAAACAAAAATCAATGACTAAGGGAGCAGACTTTGATAAACGTTCTGTCTTGTCATGTAAGCTTTAATCCTTTCCTCCATATAAATGTGTTTTCACGCATCTGCAAACAGAGTAGACCCAGATCAGACGGCTCCTAGAGGAGCCGTCTGATCAGGGTCTACTCTGTTTGCTTATAGAAATTCAAAGATCTGTGTCTTTACTTTCTTAAATGGCTACAATGCTCCACCTTCCATATTTCATGATAACCTTTTTGTCCATGAATATTCAGTAGGTTGAAATTTGTAACAAACATAGAACAGGAAAAGGGTTAACCCTTTCCTCCATAAATACGCCTTTCTACGCTTCTGTAAAAGTCACTTTTTTAAACAATTGTGATAAATAGAGCATTTGCTTTTATGGAGCAAATGCTCTATTTATCAAAATGGTTTCAGTCTACACAATTCTAGCATTTTCCTTTTCTCTAGTAAATACTCCTTTTTGGTAGATTTATTCAATCAGGTTGAGTCTAAAAATAGCCTATGAGGGAATGGGTTAACCCTTTTGAAACAAATGCTGTATTTATCAAAATGGTTTCAAAACTATACAATTCTATATTTTCCCTGAAGAGCTCATCCCCAGGGACCTATAGCCATGGTGCGTACATTACATTTGGATTCAGCTACAATCCTATGCAATGGAAATATATCAGTTGTTTCTGAACAGTTGATGTATTGAACAATTAGAAAACTGTAAGATACAGCGATGCCCCCGTGGTGGTGCTTAACAATGAAAAAACTGTGACAACCAACAGCATATACTAGCGCGACACATAGACAGACTGACAGACAGACGGAAGGATGGACTGACAGATGGATGGACAGTTGGATGGATAGTCCTTACTTCTTGCAATGTGTTTTCTAAATTGCTAAAAATTACATAATGATGCTATTGAAAATATGCATTTATTGTAGGAACTATCACTTAACCCTTTCCCTGTTCTATGTTTATTACAAGTTTCAATACCTACTGAATAGTCATGGACAGAAAAGTTATAATGAAATATGGAAGGTGAAATATTGTACCCAATTAAGAAAGTAGAGAAACAGATCTTTCAAATTCCATTAGCAAACAGAGCAGACCCTGATCAGACGGCTCCTCTAGGAGCCGTCTGATCTGGGTCTACTCTGTTTGCAAATGCGTGAAAACACGTTTATATGAGGGAAAGGGTTAAAGGAGCAGTTTTATCAGATAATGTAGACCCAGGTCAAACTTCTTTTAACCCTATCCCTGTTCAATATTCATGTACCGTAAGTAATAATCACATCATGAATATTCATTACATGTTTTTTAATGACACAGAATTTGTACAGGACAGAGAATTTGTACTTTGTACAGGACACAGAATTTGTACAGACACAGAATTTGTACAGGACACAGAATTTGTACAGACACAGAATTTGTACAGGACACAGAATTTGTAATTTGTACAGGACACAGAATTTGTTTACCTTGGCAGAACCTGTAGAATCACATCTATATAAATCCATAAGCAAACAGAGCAGACCCTGATCAGACGGCTCCTACTGGAGCCCTCTGAAATATGAGTGCTTTGCAAATGCATGAAAAGATGTTTACAGAAGGATATGGTTTAAAGGAGCAGTTTGATCAAATAGGTTAGACGGAGCTCAAACTGCTTTTGTAGGAGCAATTTGATCATGGTGTACACTGTTTCCACTTTCTTTTGTTTCGTTAAAAGTTTTAACCTTTTTTCCCCATAAATATGCCTTTGCAGACAGAGTAGACCTAGATCAGGGTCCATGCTTATAAAACTTTTAGTTGAGTCTGAGAACGTTCTCAAGCATTTGATTGGTCAGATTTGAGCCTTTGGCTCAAATCTGACCAATCAATAGCTTGAGAACTAAAATCTGACCAATCAAAAGCTTGAGAATGAAACGCAGACTCAACTAAAAGCTTAATATAAGCATGGACCCAGTAGACCTGTAGGAGCCGTCTGATCAGGGTGTGCTCTGTTTGCTTATGATACAATATAGATATGGCCAAAATATTCCTGTGTTCATGTGCTACATGTACTTATAACAAATTAATCTGATTAATATGCATAACGTCATTATTTCTTACATAAATATTCATGGAGTAAAGGGTTAACCCTTTTGGCCCCAAACTTCTATTCGTCATCTGCAAACCAATTGTGTTAAAATACTTGGTAAAACAAGGAAATTAGATAAATAAATGCACATTTCAAAGGAATAATACACAGATATAGAAATAGAGTTTGAGACAAAAGTGAAGTCCCTGATTAGATGCCGCCTTGAAAAAGTGGCGTTGGATCTGGGACTGCACTATTTTCTGGGGAGCATTTTTGCGACATTGGCGGTGAAAAGGTTAATATATGATGCTGAATTGACTGATAAGTGGAGAGGAGAGGCTGGGTGTCCTATTATATAGGGTTGCCCCATTCCCCCATAGGCTATTTTCAGACCCAGATTCTTTGAATAAATCTACCCAAAATGGGCATTTTCTTGAGGTTAGGAAAAAAATAGAATTTTAAAGTTTTGAAACCAATGTGATAAATGGAGCATTATTTTGCTCCTATGGAGCACATGCTCTATATATCATAAATTAATGATTTCAAAAAGAGTCTTTTACAGAGACATTAAAAGGCACCAATATGAGTGAATGTGTCACAAGGCATCAATATGAGAGAATGGGTCAAAAGGTGTCAATATGAGGGAATGGGTTAATACAGACGAGCGTAATAAAAGTTACACTGCCTAGCTCTTAGAGAGATGCTGATTCAGTCCTACTCCTGCTGAGTCTGACCTAACTGACATTTGCAAATACATGTAGCTTGGATCCAGATGAGATGCCAAGTAACTTGGCACCTCATCTTGATCCAAGCTGTTTGACACTCAGACTATAGTTTCTCAAAGGCTTAAACGAATCACAAGTATGTAAAAACTAAGTGTAAGCAGGTGTAATATTTATAGGAGATAATATACAGTAAAGCCTCTCTATAATGGCCACTAAAGTGTGCTTATTAGTTGGTATTTAGGGCAGGTGGCTGCTTAAAGCAAGCTGAAAGTAAAACAGAACGTTCCTATAGGAGCGTTCTGTTTTACTTTCACATTGCTTTAAGCAGCCAACTGCCTGTAACACAAAATACTTGATGTAATTCAGTGGCCGTTATAGAGAGGGTTTACTGTTGTGTTGCTAAGAAATGTGCTTTTTTGACCTTCTTATACTAAATTACTGGCAAATTCATGATTATGGCTGGGTACAATAAATTGATTACCTCACAAATACACATTTTCCTTTTAACCCTTTCCCTCATATAAATGCCTTTTCAAGCATCTGCAAACAGAGTAGATCCAGATCAGATGGCTCCTATATATATATATCAGGGACTGTTCAGTTTGCTAATGGAATTTGTTTCTGTAGTTTCAAAAATGGCTGCATTGTTTCACCTTCCATATTTTACTATAATATAACTATTTTGTCCATGAATATCTTTGTCCATGGAATTTGAAATATAGATAAAGAATAGTGAAAGGGTCAATTGATAAGAGATACTCTTTAATGTTTGTGCAAACAGAGTAGACCAGTGGAATCGGATCTACATGTATATTATTCCATTGGCAAGAGCTGTCTAATCAGGGGCTACGCTGTTTGCAAAGGTGTTAATAGGTCTATTTGTGAAGTAAAGCAGCAATACAAACCACAAACACATATTAAAATGACAATGTTTTAATATATTTAACAAATACATGTACATAATATTACAAAACAAGAGGGCCATGAGGCCCTGAAGTGCTCACCTGAGATAAACCCTGGGATAGGGCCATTTTTAACCCCAGAAGTCATCATTTGTTCAACCTTGGTAACAAACCATAAGGCAAAGCTGCAGGCCATTAATTAAAGGTCTAAGCCTTATGGTTTCAGAGAAAATAATATTTTATATTTTCCCCATGAAAAACTGATAAGCCCCAGGGTAGGGCCAAGTTTCGCCTGGAGGTCGGGTCTTAAGTTGAACATTCTTGGCAAAGGACCTCAAGGCAAAGCAACGTACCAAGTATGGAAGGTATGGGTCTTATGGTTTCAGGGACTAAGATTTTTTAAGGTTTTTGTTAAGTAAGTCTATGAAAAAAAAATATGCCCAAAGGCGGGGCCATTTTTTACCAATGGGTCATAATTTGTACAATATTGGTATAGGACCATAATGGTTAAGTTGCATGTCAAATATTAAAGGTATTGGCCTTATAGTTTCAGAAAAGAAGATTTTTAAAGGTTGTCCTAATATAAGTCTATGTAAAACTGATAAAACCAAGGGTGGACCCATTTTGGCCTGGGGTTATAATTTGAACATTTTTGGTAGAGGACTATTAATTAATGATATATACCGAATATCAAAGGTCCGGGCATTTCAGTTTCATAGAAGATGTTAAAAGATTTTCCTGAAACTGAAAAGCCCTGGGGCAGGGGTCACAATTTGAACTATCTTTGTAGAGGACCATAAGATCATGCTACATACAGAATATCAAAGCTCTAGGCCTTACATTTTCAGAGAAGAATATTTTTTAAAGATTTTCCTATGAAAAATTATAAGCCCTGGGGCAGGGCCATTTTTGGCCTGGTGATCGTAATTTGAACAATCTTTGTAGAATCTTTGCCCCTGGGGTCAAAATTGGCCCCGCCCCAGGGATGGACAGTTTTCAATAGAAACATATTGTGAAAACTTTGAAAATCTTCTCGTCTGAAACTAGAAGGTTCTTAGCTTCCATATTTGGCACATATTATCATGTTCAGGTCCTCTTCAAAAGTTATATAAATTATGTCCCTGAGGTCAAAATTGGCTCCGCCCCAGGGGTAGCCAGTTTTCAATAGAAACATATAGTGTAAACTTTGAAAATCTGCTCCTCTGAATCTATAAGGTTCTCAGCTTTCATATTTGGCACATAGCATCATGTTCAGGTCCTCTACAAAAGTTATATAAATTGTGCCCTTTGGGTCAAAATTGGCCCTGCCCAAGGGCCAGCTAATTTTCTATAGAAACATAAAGTGAAAACTTTGAAAATCTTCTCCTCTGATTGTCTGGTGAGCGCTTCAGGGCCATTCTGGCTCTCTTGTTATAAAAATATCTCTGTTCTATCTGTGTCTGGAGTATTGTCAGTAAATATATTAATCTTTCACTTAATGAATATTAATGTAAAAATAATGACTATGAATATAAAGTAACTAAATTTTGACATTGTTATATGCACATTGGTTACTCTTACAGGTGAATCCATGGCTAGTAGTTCTATAATTAAAAAGGCCAATGCCAGGTTAAAGTTTCTGTGCAGAAAGCAAGATTATCTCACAGACTACACTAAAAGACTCTTGGTTTTATCTCTTATCCAATGTCATTTTGATTATGCTTGTTCCTTCACCCTGTGTCATGTTTTTAAAATCATAATTGGTTAATCTCCTGAATATATGGATCAACATTTTGTATTTCAAGATTCTTTTTATTCTTATAGTACTAGATCCAGAGAAAGCGGATCTATTATTCTTCCTAAAGTCAAAGGTTTAGGTCTGAAATCTTTCTCATTCCAGGAGTGTAAACTATGGAACTCACTACCTTCTCATACTAGGAAACTCACTAACCTTGTTACGTTTAATCGGGCTATTAAAGATCGTTTTTAGAAGGTTAACCCTTTGCTTGCTGAATTTTAAAATACATTTCTCCTTCTTTACCCATGCCCTGTTGTATAATTCCATATATCTTCACTGTGTACAAGTATTTCGCTGTGCAATCACTGCTGTGGAGTGCACTGGTTGCACAATCAACTTGTACAGGTTTTACAGGTTGGTATATTGACGCGAATAGCAAGCGAAGGGTTAAATAACCCCTCTGTAGTTTAACCCTTTCCTCCATGAATATTTGTATGAAAAATACCGATTTCATGAATATTAATTAGATTAATTTGTATAATAGCCTATTGACACAGGCATTTTGGCCATGCAGAATCATATTTGTATTATACCTTAAGCAAACAGAGGAGCCATCTGATCAGGGTCTACTCTGATTGCAAAGGCGTAGAAAGGGCATATTTATGGAGTAATGGGTTAACTCTATTTGTAATTTGCAAATTTAACGCAATCTAACATCAGTAACAGAGGGTTGCTACGTCATCGTTCTTGTTTAGTAATGACGCACTAAACAAGAATGATTACGTTGCGACTTTCTGTTGCTACATCACACAGGCAGTAAACATGATAAAATTTGTACTGACTAGATTTCTTAACCAAAGTATTTCATTTCATTTTATTTTATATCATTTTCATGCCTCTCTACATGTATGTCAGACCATAAATATCAAGGACCGCAATGAAATAAGAGATCATACTCTCCTTGATATTGATGTGACTGACATGGTTCATTAATTATTATATGATGTTTATATATGCATTGCTTTTATTATCACAATGTTGGTATTTAAAAAAAAAAAAATAATAATCTCAGTGTATTGCTATTTTAACCATGTTACTTGCGCAATATTGAAATAAATCTATCTATCTATCTAACATGGGAATGTTTGGTCATGGGAGAAAGTGCAGAATCATTCCTATATTATTTCATAAGCAAACAGAGCAGTAGAGTACTGTTTGCAAAGGCGTGAAAATGCGTATTTATGGAGTAAAAGGTTAATATACATGTATACATAAAACAATAAAAGTAAACAGGCATATAACATTGCAACTGCCTATAGCCAGTATGTGGAAAATGTTCATTGCCCAAATTCAGACTAGGAAAACAATTAGTCATGGATTCGGTATATAATAACTGTCGACTCATACAGTAAAATCTCAATTATACAAACACTCAAATACCTATCATTATCAATCTTTAAGACAGGTGGTAGCTTAATACAGGGTGAAAGTAATGCAGAAAGCTCCTTTCGGAGCTTTCTGCATGACTTTCACCCTGCATTAAGCAGTCACCTGGCTAAAAAGATATAAATTCTTTGTTACTAAAATTTCGTAGTATCAAGTTTTTACTGTACTTGATAAATGAAATAATAAGCCACACATTTTAAGGGATGATATGTCAAGGTCATCCTTCAAGGTCAGAGGTAAAATATATAGGTCAAATCACCGACTTTAACATTGGCCATAACTTTTGAACCAGTAGAGATAAAGACTTTAACTTTGATAATAATTGTTTAGCTAGTACAAATAGAGACGCAATATTTGGCATGAATGTGTATCTCATGAAGCTGCACATTTTGAGTGGTGACATGTCAAGGTCATCCTTCAGGGTCAAAGGTCATATGGAGGCTTATTTCCATAAGCAAATAGAGCAGATCCTGATCAGACACCTGCTACAGGAATTGTCTGATTTTGGTCTACTCTGTTCACAAAGGCAAATGATATCAGGTAAATGTTTAACCCATTCCTCCATAGGCTATTTTCAGACCCAACCTCTTTGAATAAATCTACCGAAAAGGAGCATTAACTATTGAAAAGGACAATTTTTAGAATTTTGTAGTTTGAAACCATTGTGATAAATAGAGCATTTGCTCCTATAGGAGCAAATGCTCTATATTCATCACAGTGGTTTCATAAAGTGACTTTTACAGAGGCATAGAAAGGCATATTTATGGAGGAAAGGGTTAATTACATGTAGCTGATATTTCATAAGCAGAGTAGACCCTGATCAGACACTACTTAAGGTGTGGTCTGATTTAGATCTGCTCTGTTCGCAAATGCATAGTTACATATCTGTAACTCCTTCAATGCAATGCATACTAGTCTGTTATGTGATATATGCAAACAGTTCGGATCCAGATCAGATGAGATGAGTAACTGGGCATTACATCAGGATCCAAACTGTTTATTGCTTTATAAAGAAATTGAACAAGCGATCACTCTTAACCCTTTCGGCGCCAAAAATGTCTAATTGTCGTCTGCAATCCAAATTTTGTTAAATTATTTGAATGATTTAACAAAATTTGGATTGCAGACGACAATTAGATATTTTTGGCGTCGAAAGGGTTTAGAAATGAGATCTGGGACTGCACTATTTGTCGTGGTGCATTTATGAAACTTCGGGGGTGAAAGGGTTAACCGTTTTCCAGTTCTATGTTTAGTTCAAATTCCAATACCTACTGAATATTACAATACAGTAGAACCCATCTAATGTGACCACTTAATGAATAAACATGGGTTTCTTTATAAGCAGGTAGTTGCTTAATGCAGGGCAACAGTAATGCAGAAAGCTCCTAAAGGAGCTTTCTGCATTACTTTTGTCCTGTATTAAGCTACCACCTGCATCTAGCACCCAGAATTATACCTCTTTTAGGTGGTCACCTTAGCTGGATTTTTCTGTATATAAATACAATATATTGAATATTGACAAAATAGTTAAAATGAGGAGCTGTCTCATCTGGGTCTTCACTATTTACAGGTAGGTATATTGACGTGAATAGCAAGCGAAGAGTTAAAAAGTGTATTTATGGAGTCAAGGGTTAAATGATTATTCATGAGGTAAAGGGTTAGATATTAACTGAAATATATCTTGAGCAATGAAAACATGTGCACTATCCCATAATTATTCTGTTTAGAGGGGTTTACTGTAAATGAATATAGTAAAAACAGAAAGACATATAATTTGTCTTTTCAAATAAAATTGTGATAATTGCATCATAATTGGTAAATAAAACTGCCCAATTCTTTTTCATTAAAAAAATACATTCGGTCTTAAATGAGATGTCATTGCACATGCGCAAAGCAGTTCACTGCAAATGGCAGAGCGAGAAGCTCAGCCACGAGTATTGAAACTTTTTAAGCGAGCATGTGAGTTCATAGGTTTTATTAGAAGCTATCTTAGGGACACATACATTGTACATATGCTTGGCAAATGGGTGCAGTGAAGGCCCTTGGCTAAAATTTTGAAACTGGTATTAAACAATCAATTGAAAACCTAGGGGTACCCTTTGAGTATGGAAAATGTGTTGGCATTAGGGTCAGCACTGTTTGTCATTCAGATTCATCTAGCAAATTTAACCTTTTCCTTCATAGAAAGGTCTTTCTAGGCCTTTGCAAACAGAGTGGACCAAGATCAGATGGCTCCTGTAGGATCAGGGTCTACTCTGTTTGCTTATGAAATAAAACAGATATGATTCTACAGTTTCTGCCATGGCCGACAATTTCTGTGTGAATGTGTCATTATAAAAGTTCATCTAATCAATATTGATGGCGTTGTTAACTTACATGAAGTAAAGGGTTAAACCCTTCATACAATATTCAGAGGTTAATTCTTTTGCAGACACGTATCTTAATCTGCGTGACTTTGTCTGCTTTAACCCTTTACTCCATGGATATTCATGTAAGAAATAATGACCTCGTGAATATTAATTAAATTCATAGTTATGATATGACATGGACACAGGAATTTTTGGCCATTTAAGAAACTGTAGAATCATACCGATATTATGTCATAAGCAAACAGTGTAGACCCTGATTGATGGCTCCTACAGGAGCGGTCTGATCTTGGTCTACTCTGTTTGCAAAGTCATAAAGAAAGGTGTGAAGGGGTTAAGTTTAGTTTAGTTAACACATTACCCCCTAGTGACGCATTTTTGCGCCTCCATAAAATTCACATTGTGAAACCATTGTGATAAATAGAGCATTTGCTCCTATAGGAGCAAATGCTCTATTTATCACAATGGTTTCAAAATACAAAATTATGAAAAAATTCCTTTTCTCTAGTTAATGCTCCTTTTCGTTAGATTAATTAAAAAAGGTTGAGTCTAAAAATAGCGTAGGAGACAATGAGTTAACCCTCAACATGTCATCTGGATCCAACCTGTTTGCAAAGGTTATCACATATTTGCACATCGCAGTAAAAAAAGCTGAATAGGCTGTAGCAGTGATATAATATCTAATAACATACCGCTACACATAGCATATCTAAATATGACATAATAAGGCATGTATCATAAGTTGCATGATGCAATACTGCATACAACAAAAAATAAAACAATACATCAGCCCAAGTATATCTTCTCCTAAAAATAATAAATGTTGAAAATTTGGAATGAACAAGTACTTTAACCCTTTCCTTCATATACATTTAGATGCTTTTATATGCCTTTGCAAAGAGTAGACCTAGATCAGTCTACTCAGAGTCTGCTCAATTTGCTTATGAAACTACAGTGAACTCTCGTTACAACGAAGGTGTTTGTTTCCAGACATTGTGCTGGTATAACGAGGTTGCCGTTATAACGAGTTTAAATATGAAAAAGAACCATTTGGCCAGTTTTAAACTAGTACTAACAGGTGATTGCTTAATGAAGAACACAAGAAATCATGCAAAAAGCTCCCTTAGGAAGCTTCTTGCATTTCTTGTGTTCTGTATTAAGCAATCACCTGTGCTATTGGCATTGCACCTATTTATCATGACTGCGGTTGTTTCAAAGAGTTAACAGCAATTTGTTTTCAATGCATATTGCCGGTATAACGAGGGTGCCATTGTAACGAATGCCGGTATAACGAGGGTGCCATTTTAACGAATGCCGGTATAACGAGGGTGCCATAGAAACGAATGCCGGTATAACGAGGGTGCCATTGTAACGAATGCCGGTATAACGAGGGTGCCATTTTAACGAACGCCGGTATAACGAGGGTTCACTGTATAATATATATGACTCTTCAGTTTCTACCAGTGACAAAAATTCTTATGCCATTTTGAAAATTCATCTAACTGCAATAATATTCATGATGTCATCATTTCTTATATAAATATTCAATAGGGAAAGGGTTAATAATAAATAATGAAGGAATGTGTCAAATGGAATTGGCATACATAAGCTTTTTCCACACTAAGAATAATTGTTGTTGTACAAAAATTGTCAGTACTATCTATCACATTAATAATTTAACCCTTTACTCCATAAACACGCTTTCCTACGCCTTTGCAAACGGAGCCATCTGATCAGGGTGTGATATTTGCTTATCGAATAATATAGATCTAATTATACAGTTTCTGTATTGGCAATATTTCATGTATTAATATGAAAATTAATCTAATTAATATTCATGATGTCATCATTTCTTTCAAGAATATTCATGGAGTAAAGTGTAAACACGCTCCTTACTTAACGTGCCTGTACTATCTATCACATTCACAATTTAGAATGACATTTCATACTATCTATCACATTCACAATTTAGGATATAGTCTCATACTATCTATCACATTCACAATTCAACATATAGCTAAACATTATCTTTCCTTCATATAAACATGTTTTGATTTGCAAACAGATTAGACACTGTCAGACGGTTCACATAGGAGCCGTCTGATCAGTCTGCTCTATTTGCTAATGAAATTTGAAAGATTCGTTTCTTTACTTTCTAAAATGAATACAATATTCCACCTTCCATATTTAATTTTCACTATTTGTTATTGTTAGCAAAAAATGAGATATTTCAGCATTTGCATATTTAATAGTTAATATCCTAATATAGGAATATTCAAATTACCCTAAATATTAAGACAAACTTAATTCAAATAGTGCAGACCCAGATCAAACAGCTCCTTCCGAAGCAGTTTGATCGGGGTTTACGCTATTTACAATTATGTCGATCCAACTTAAAAAGTTATCAAAACACCAAACTGACTAAATCAGCTTTACAAACATGGAGATCAATGGGAGATTAGGTGTCCAAATCTGTGGAGTAACTGGGGAAACATGATTATATACATGTACAGAGGTCAGATAAGATGCGTAAATTAAAACATTTTCAGGAATAACTTCTTTATTTCTCCACCAAACCCTATGTTGTGACCACTCTTTAGAATCGTCTCAAAGAGACGATTCTAAAAAGTGATCATAACATAGGGTTTGGTGGAGAAATGACAATTTTAGTACATGAGTACACACATTTATCTGTGGCTCTGTATATGGTATATACATATCTGTATAGGGATTTCATGAAATCACTGGGACAATTAGGGATTACATGTAATGCCTTGCAAACTTAGGGATTTCATGAAATCACTAATTTGTTACGGTTTTCATGAAATCACCGGAAAAAACTGACAATTTTACACTTATTCCCTGAGCAAAGTCAGAATTATTTAAAAATAAAATAACATGTGTAACATATGATTTATTCAAACAGTACTTTACCCCTTCACCTTAGCTTATTTAGTTTTGGAACTTGTAACCACATATCAATAAGAAAGAAAAAAAATTTAATGGCTATAATAGAGAGAATTTACCGTTCAAATAAATACTAGGTATTCATGCAGTTCCATTCATGTTCATTAGTGGCCATATACCCACACAACCTTATATTACATGTTCTAGAATGTTTTTCTGACACCACATCATTAAATTAATTTGAGATGAAAACTACAAAGTGGGTAGCCTATGCTTGAATTTACTTGTTATAACGAGACAGACACCTTGAAAGAAAGAAAAATAAAATACAGTATCAGTATATAATAAATCAGACGGACACATAGACAGACATTAACTGGGAAGGAAAGAAAGAAAGAACTAGAACTATCACTAAAGGTGATGAATACCCCCACTTGGCAGCTTTGATTGCGAATCCAAGTTTGTGACATCAGCTACCCATGTAACAGGACTAAAACACATAAATTCTCAACGTTAAAGGAGAGATAATTCTGTAGTGCTTGCAGCAAACAACATATGAAAACTTTAAAAATATGAAGGAGAATTTGTGACATGAAATCCCCATGTTTCATGCCAAAATGAAAATGTTCGCGCTGGTCCGATTTTGCAGAATGACATTGGTTCTTTTTCCATTTCAAGGCCAGGTATTAAGTTCAAGGTCACAGAGACCTGAATATCTACTACCCAATATGTATTGACACAACAGGTTTTGTAATGCTAGATAATAGAGTATAGGATATATGCTCCGGACAAGACCTGAAATTTGTGTCTTGCACATCTACTTCTCCAAAGTAACATTTATGCCAAGTATCAAGTAAATCAGGTTGAAAGTGAAGGAGGATTTCGCCATACAATATTTTGCCTGCCAATTTTAAGACCAATTTCAAGGACAAAGGTCAAGGTCACAGAGATTTTAAATTTGTGTCTTGCACATATACTACTCCTGAGTAACATTTATGCCAAGTATCAAGTGAATCAGGTTGAAAGTGAAGGAGGAGTTCAAAGTACAAGATTTTGCCTGCCAATTTCAAGACCAATTTCAAGGACAAAGGTCAGGGTCAAGGTCACAGAGACCTAAAATTTGTGTCTTCACATCTACTACTCCTGAGTAACATTTATGCCATGTATCAAGTGAATCAGGTTGAAAGTGAAGGAGGAGTTCAAAGTACAAGATTTTGCCTGCCAATTTCAAGACCAATTTCAAGGCCAAAGGTCAGGGTCAAGGTCACAGAGACCTGAAATTTGTGTCTTGCACATCTACTACTCCTGAGTAATATTTATGCCAAGTATCAAGTGAATCACGTTGAAATTGAAAGAGTTCAAAGTACAAGATTTTGCCTGCCAATTTCAAGACCAATTTCAAGGCCAAAGGTCAGGGTCAAGGTCACAGAGATCTGAAATTTGTGTCTTGGACATCTACTACTTCTGAGTAACATTTATGCCAAGTATAAAGTAAATTAGGTTGAAAGTGAAAGAGGAGTTGGCCGTACAAAATTTTGCCTGCCAATTTTAAGATCAATTTCAAGGACAAAGGTCAAAGTCACAGAGATTTGAAATTTGTGTCTTGCACATCTACTACTCCTGAGTAACATTTATGCCAAGTATCAAGTGAATCGGGTTGAAAGTGAAGGAGGAGTTCAAAGTACAAGATTTTGCCTGCCAATTTCAAGGACAAAGGTCAAGGTGAAGGTCACAGAGACCTGAAATTTGTGTCTTGCACATATACTACTCCTGAGTAATATTTATGCCAAGTATCAAGAGAATCAAGTTGAAATTGAAGGAAGAGTTCAAAGTACAAGATTTTGCCTGCAAATTTCAAGACCAATTTCAAGGACAAAGGTCAAGGTCACAGAGGCCTGAAATGTGTGTCTTGCACATCTACTACTCCTGAGTAACATTTATGCCAAGTATCAAGTGAATCAGGTTGAAAGTGAAGGAGGAGTTCAAAGTACAAGATTTTGCCTGCCAATTTCAAGACCAATTTCAAGGACAAATTCAGGGTCAAGGTCACAGAGATCTGAAATTTGTGTCTTGCACATCTACTACTCCTGACTAACATTTATGCCAAGTGTCAAGTGAATCAGGTTGAAAGTGAAGCAGGAGTTCAAAGTACAAGATTTTGCCTGCCAATTTCAAGACCAATTTCAAGGACAAAGGTCAAGGTCAAGGTCACAGAGACCTGAAATTTATGTCTTGCACATCTACTACACCTGAGTAACGTTTATGCCAAGTATCAAATGAATCAGGTTGAAACTGAAGGAGGAGTTGAAAGTACAAGATTTTGTGGACAGACCGACCGACCGACGACAGACCAACCGACCAACAGACAGGCTGATATCAGTATACCCCCCTCAAACTCTGTTTGTGGGGGTATAAAAAGAAAATACTGTATCGGCATAATAAATCAGACAGACACACAGACAGGCAAACAGACAGACAAGCAGAAACTAGGAAAAAACTAAACAAATAAAATACTGTAGCAGTATAATAAGAAATACAGCAAAATTTACATACACGGCCATTTAAACCTTTACTCCATGAATATTCATGTAAGATTTATGACGTCATGAATACTATTTAACTGAATTTTTTAAATAGTATACGAAACCAAACAAATAAATAAATGTGAATGCTGATAGTGTAGTATCAGGGTCCATGCTTATAAAGCTTCTAGTTGAGCCTGAGTTCGTTCTCAAGCTTTTGATTGGTCAGATTTGAGTTCCCAAGCTTTTGATTGGTCAGATTTGAGCCAAAGGCTCAAATCTGACCGATCAAAAACTTGAGAACCAATTCAGACTCAACTAAAAGTTTTATAAGCATGGACCCAGATCTATAAAATTCTAAGGTAAACAAAGCAGACCCTGGTGTGGCAGTTCCTGCATGAACTGTTCATCTGGGTCTATTCTGTTTGCAGGCGCTAAAAGTTACTTATATGTGGAGTAATGGGTTAAGGTAACAACAATGCTATTATTTGCAGGTGGTCAATTCTAAATGTATAATGAAGCAGCTTAGTTGGGACCTATGCCTACAAAGCTTTAACAATGATCAGTCCTCTAGGTGAAACCCTGTAACTGAAGGCTCTATTTACAGCCTCAGGGACGGGGAATATGTGTAAAACGAAGAAAAAAAAGCAATGATTACATGTAATCACTAGAGCATCTAAGGGATTACACATAATCCCTATTTGGTTCAGGAATTACACTAAATTTATAGAGATTTCGTGAAATCCCTGATTACACAATCATATTCCCTGTAACATATTATATACAGTTAGTGTATAAACTATGAAGCTTCCATACAACCAGGCATGTCAACAAAGTTCTTGTCATGTGATAAATCAATAAGATAAAGTAATGTCAATTCTTATTGGTTATTACCAAATATAAATATTTGTTATAGTATAAAATTGTAAATTAATAAAATGTCATAGGTAAAACAATGCTCCATAAAACATTTTTAAAAATCAGCAAAATCCTGTTTCATGTACGGTAAAACCTTGCTCTTCCAAACATTCAAATAAGTATCATATCGACCTTTAACCCTTTCCCTCATACAATCACCTTTTCACACTTCTGCAAATAGAGAAGACCCAGATCAGAAGGCTCCTACAGGAGCCATCTGAACAGGGTCTGCTCTGTTTGTTTAGGAAATTATCTGACTACAGTTTCTATCAATACCAAGATCTCGTATGTACATACGCCATTATAAAACATGAATTGTCAACAACATGGAAAGGGCTAAACAGCCACCAGCCTAAAATGTTCTCAAATCTTCACTAAAAGTAGAGCTACAGGTAAAAATACTAAAACCGTCATTTCTCCAGAGCCGTCAGAGCTCCAGATAAGATGCGTAATATAAAACATTTTCAAGAATAACTCCTTTATTTCTCCACCAAACCCTATACTATGACCTCTCTTTAGAATCGTCTCTTCAAGACGATTCTAAAGAGTGGTCATAGTATAGGGTTTGGTGGAGAAATGACAATTTTAGTAAAGAGAGGTCACAGTATAGGGTTTGGTGGAGAATTAAAGGAACTATTCTTGAAAATGTTGAATTTTACGCATCTTACATGACCTCTGACTAAAAGTGTGGATTAGTGATGTTTGACTGTTCATGCATGTTGCAGGACTGGTGGTAACATGCTGTATGTAAACACTAATAATGACTCGTGTCTATATCAGATACATGTAGCTAACTCTTTGCATGCTACTGCCAAATTTGCAATGTCCTATGCAAACAGTTTGCTCCAGGTAAGATGCCGAGTAACTTGGCATCTTATATCAGGATCCAAACAATTTTACACTTTGATTCTATTTTTGAGAAGAAATGAAAGAAAAATTAATCTTTAACAGGTGACCATTTTTGCAGATGATAACTACAAAGAGTAAATCATTAAACATCAAAAGAACGAAGTTTCTTAACACTGTTGCTGTCTGCAAAATTTGTTTTCTGCTTCAATTTTACTTTTTATTTTCCTTTAAATTTGTTTCAAAAAATGTAATTACAGTAACAAACAGGTTGGATCCTAATGAGAAACCAAGTTATTCAGCTTCTCATCTGGATACAAAATGCCGGCATAGGTAATCACAGATTCTCCATTGGCTGAGAAAGAGAAGTATCGCTTAACCCGTTCCCTCATGTGAAAGCATTTTCATGCATTTACAAACAGAGTAGACCCAGGGTCTGTTTGCTAATATAATTTGAAAGATCTGTTTCATTACTTTCTAAAACGTCAACAATGTTCCACATTCTTTATTTCATTATTACTATTTTGTCTATCAATATTGAAATCCAAAATAAACATAGAACATGGAAAGGGTTAACAGATCTCCAGATAAGATGTGTAAATTAAAATATTTTCAAACATAACTCCGTTATTTTTCCACCAAACCCTATGCTGTGACCACTCTTTAGAATCGTCTCTTTGAGACTATTCTAAAGAATGGTCATAGTATAGGGTTTGGTGGAGAAATGATGATTTCGGTATTTGGCTATGCATGTTTATCTGTAGCTCAAGGTTAAGCAACAAAACACTAGATTGTACATATGTATATGTACTGGTAACAGCTGAAAATCTGCTTAGTGCATCTACCATATCATTTGAGAAATCAAAGACAATCTTAGTCCTTTACATCATCAATATTAGATTAATTATAATAAAAGCACACTGACACAAGAATTTTCAATCATGGCAGAAACTGTAGAATCATAAACAAACAGAGCAGACCCTGATCAGAAGGCTTATACAGAGGCCATCTGATCTGGGTCTACTCTGTTTGCAAAGGCATAGAAAACTGTATCTATGGAGTAAAGGGTTAATAAAATGAATGATATGAATAAAACATGAAAGTCAAAGAATATTTTACAATCTAGAAAAATGAGCATTCAAAGACATGTGTCACATGTAAGTATCATATAAAGAATAATGCTTAGATTTGTCTTTCAGTTTCTCCCAGTTAACCCCTTCCTCCATAGACTATTTTTTAGATCCAACCACTTTGAATAAATCTACCGAAAAGGAGCATTAACTAGATAAAAGGAAAATTTTTAGAATTTTGTAGTTCTGAAACCATTGTGATAAATAGAGCATTTGCTCCTTAGGAGCAAATGCTCTATTTATCACAATGGTTTCAAAAAGTGAAAATGATTTCAAAAAGTGACTTGCGTAGAAAGGCGTATTTATGGAGGAATGAGTTAAGCTACTATCTGTGATAGACTTCACATTAGAATGTCTTGGAGAAGTTATACTGTTTTATTTCTCCACCTGGCCTCTCTTCACTGCTTTTTGTGCAGATGATGCAGTTGGAGGTTCTGGGTTTGGCATAGCAAGTAGATGTTTGATATGCTGCTGTATGTAAAACAGCTGAAATAGAATGGAGAATTTTTTTATTATTTAAAAACAGCTGAAATAGAGTGAATGTTAATTAAAACAGCTGAAATGGCGAGGATATAAATTCACAAGAGTGTTCGGAGGAACACATGTGTCACCTGCTCGCAGCTGACACAAAAACTGTTAATATGCTGCAGTGGGAAAATCAGAACAATGGGGAATAACTCAAAAAGTATTGCATGCAGAGTGATCAACCTTGGTTACATCAATGGTCCTCAATGAGAGGAAGGCATGTGTGAAATTTGAAAGCACTATAATGATTAGTTTAGAAATGACAGCCAAAAAAAGAAAGTGTGATGGACAGACAGATAGACCGACAGACAGACAAATGGACAGACAGACGACAGAAAAGTGATCCCTAAGTGACACACTGCCTCTCAGCAGGTGAAACAAAAACAGCTGAAACAGTGGATATTAATTTAAAACAGTTGAATTGAAAATAATGATTAAAACAGCTAAAAATGGAATGGAACAGCTGAAAGGGAATGGGAGTTACTTAAAAACAGCTGAAATGGAGTGGATATTAATTAAAAACAGCTGAAATGGAGTGGATGCTAAATAAATATAGCTCCAGTTTGCTTGCTGTTTTTTCTACTAAGTGGCAAACAGCTTGGATCCTGAGGAGACTTAAAGAATCTCGGAAATTCATCTAAATCCATGCAGTTTGTAGAAACTGACAATATGCTGCATCTCTGACGATCTGGGTCTACACAGTTTTAAAAATGCCAGAACCTTATTCCTTTACTTAATAAAGATACATATTTACATAACTGCACATAGAGTAAACCCAAATTAGACAGATCCTCTAGGAGCTGTCAGATCATAATCTACTCCATTAGCATACAGTAAAACTTATTTATGACGAACTCTGATAAAGTGAATTCCCGCTTATAGCGAATTAAATTTCGTTCCCCGGTCGATATCTTCATTAATTCTGTACAGACTATAACGTTTAGTGCGAAGTTGGTTAGAGCGAATTTTCGCTTATGGCGAACTGATTTTCCAGTACCATTATTCACAAAACACTTTAAAATTCCTTCATTAAAGCGAAGTTTCACCTTGCTACTATCTTCAAGCACCTGTGTATTTCGCACGATTAACACCATGTCGCATAGGTGTTAAAACGCACACTAGTGTTGGGGCGAACTGTGAAGTGATCCGTAAATCATGTATTCTCCACGGTGGTAGGGTATAATTAAACACCGCTAGCCGCGGGGCATATATATGCACTTAAAAGTACGGGTTATAGCTAAACATTGTTATTTTTCATGTGCCATTACAAAACATCAGACAATTAACCCTTTCCCTGTTTTATAACTAGTCCAATTTTCAATACTTATTGAGTATTCATGGCCAAAGTAGTTATAATGAGATATGGAAGGTGGAACATTGTAGCCATGTTAGAAAGTATAGAAACAGATCTATCAAATTCCTTTAGCAAACAGAGCAGATCCTGATCAGACAGCTCCTATGGGGTCTACTCTGTTTACAGATGCGTGAAAACATGGTTAACATGTAAACAGTTTTAATCCAGATGAGATGCCAACTAGAGTTTGTTTTTGAGAAAAACACATGTCTCCCCCTGGTATCCCGCCCTCGCACCCATAAGAGGAATGAATTCACCCCCTGGCACCCATAAGAGGAATAAATTCATATGTCAAAATAGCATAGGAGGAATTAGCTGCACAAGACTTTTTCGCTATTACTCTATGTAAGGAAAAACTCCAAAGGGTCATAACTTCTGTCAAAATTGTTGCAGCCAAAATTCCAAACCACCTGACCATCCTCACATATAGCTGGTTCATATGTAAAAGTTTGAAGTAAATCCCTCAAATAGTGTAGGAGGAGTTATCTGCACAAGATTTTTTTGATATATATTCTTTACAAGGAAAATTGTGTTGGAGCACAAGATTTTTTCGCTATAGATTCTATAAGGAAAATAGTGTTGGATGAGTTAGCTGCACAAGATTTTTTCGCTAAAAGGAAAAACTACAAAGGGCCATAACTTCTGTCAAAATTGTTGCAGCCAAAATTCCAAACCACATGACCATCCTCACATATAGCTAGTTTATATGTAAAAGTTTGAAGTAAATCCCTCAAATAGTGTAGGAGGAGTTAGCTGCACAAGAATTTTTCGCTATATATTCTATATAAGGAAAAAATACAAAGGGCCATAACTTCTGTCAAAATTGTTGCAGCCAAAATTCCAAACCACATGACCACCCTCATATATAGCTGGATCATATGTAAAAATTTGAAGGAAATCTCTCTAATAGTGAAGGAGGAGTTAGCTGCACAAGAATTTTAACAAACAGACAGACAGACAGACGGACGGACAGACAGAAAGCACAACATCAATATGTCTCCCTCCCCTAAAGGGTGGGGGAGGGGGGGGGAATAAATAGCTCATCAGGATTCAAAATGTTTGACATCCTGCTTAAGTTACGTCTTTGAAACAAAATGGAAATACGTCTGCTTTGAAACTGTAGTTAGAAGACATTTTGTATCAATGAAATATTTGTTCAGCAGACAAAAGGTTAAGATGGTGCGTAGGCTCATTAAAAAAAAAAAATAAGAAGAAAGTTTTAGAATTGTGTAGTTTTGAAACCATTGTAATAAACAGAGCATTTGCTTCTATGAAGCAAATGCTCCATTTATTACAATTGTTTCAAAAAATAACTTTTACAGAGGCATCAAAAGGCGTCAGTTTGTGTGAATGGATTAAAAGGTGTTACCAAAATCACAGAAAATATTCAGACAGAGATCCAGATCAAACTGCTCCTGCTCAGTCTACACTGTTTACTACTCTGTCAGTCTAATTTCAAGTTATCAAAATGGTACCAAATCGGCTAATTCAGCTTTACAAACCAATTCTAGGACAAATGCCCCCCTGACCATTGACCCCTTATTTGGACATGGGCGGACATTTGCCCCCAGCTGTTTTGCCTTGAGCAAAGATTTGCCCCCTGGTACTTTTGACAGGATGGACCTTTCTTCAATTTTTGCCCCCCCCCCCCCCCCCTTACACATTACAAATATTGTAGACACCATGACATATTTTAAATGTTAATATGTTGTTGAGCCAAATCTAGTTGACACTCCCAACCTGTTCTATTTGTAAAAATGGTGAATCATAGTTGGAACTTCAGAGTAATAGATGTAACTCAACAACTCATAAACAGTTAAAATATGTAATAGTGCCTGCAATATTTGTAATGTGTAAGGGGGGCAAAAATTTGGGGGCGGGGGGGGAGGGGGCAAATGTCTGCCCCATCAAAAATACCAGGGGGTCAAGCCAAAACAATAGGGGGGGGGGGGGGGGGGGGCAAATGTCCACCCATGCCCAAATAGGGGGACAACGGTCAGGGGGGCAAGTATTTGGGGGGCATTTGTCTGTATACCTTACAAACCAGTGGACAATAAAGATTGGGTGTCAGAGTATTTAGGGTGTTTGCAGTAGGGAAAGCTAGACTTACCTCTGTAGTAAGGGCTAGGATGCGGCCCCCTGCAAGGAAAACCAGCAATACTATTTGTAGATACACGGGCATTCCTATGTAGTCATCCAGAAATCCGGAGGTAATTCCATACAGCCACAGAGGCAAGACAAATATCCCAGTTATTGCGTAGGTACCCACTGGAGTCTTAAATCCTGTAAATCACAGAGCACGGACCATGGAATATCTCAGTCTACCAAATATCCTGGGAAGAGCAAATGCATAGGGACATACATAGCCGAGCATTTGTAGAATTTCCAACCTTAATACAAAAAAAAATAAAAAATTGCACATGCACATAGTTTCTGCTGTGGCCAATCATACCCCTATTCATATTCCATAAAAATCAGCAGATCTATATTCATGATGTCATTCTTATTATATTTATCAGCTAATGGGATAGCTCACTGTCACATTACACACAGATGTTTTTCATTTTCCATCAAGAAGTGATGAGTCCAAGCAAACACAACATTGTTTTAATCCTTTCCCTGTTCTACACTTATTCCAAATTTCAATACCTACTGAATATTCATGGAAAAATAAAACAAAATAAGGGAAGGTGGAACTTTGTAGCCATTTAGAAAACAGAGTAGACCTTGATCTGGGTCTGCACTGTTTGCAAATGTGTAAAAACACATTTATTTGAAGGAAAGGGTTAATGCTGATTCAACATTGAAACATTTTCAAAATTCAATCAACATTAGATAACTGCTTGTGTTAGCTGAGACAAGTTCCCATTTGGCTTTTATTTTTTACTTTGACCTGCTATGACTCTCTGCATACTGACCTTGACCTCCTATGACTGCATACAGACCTTGACCTGCTACATGTATGACTCACTGCATACTGACTTTGACCTGATATGACTCCCTGCATACTGACCTTGACCTGTTATGACTCTGCATACTGACCTTGACCTGAATGACTATTCATACTGACCTTGACCTGCTACATGTATGTCTCTCTGCATACTAACCTTAACCTGTTATATATGACTCTTTGCATACTGACCTTGACCTGCTATGACTCCCTGCATACTGACTTTGACCAGCTATTACTGTATTCTGGCCTTGACCTGCTATGAGTCTCTGCACATTCATGACTACTCAATGTTGTATAGAGATACAGAGACGGAGAGAGGCAGACAGACAGATACAGAGAGAGGCAGACAGACAGCCAGAGAAAAAGAGAGGCAGACAGACAGACATATAGGCAGACAGACATACAGACATACAGAGACATTATAGGCAGACAGATAGAGTGGCAGACAGACAGACAGAGTCAGTCACAGACAGACAGGCAGACAGGGAGTCCCGACAGACAGAAGCTTTTCTGCAAGTTACTATATAAGATTTTGTGTTTTTCTCTATTAATCCTATCTGTATTTGAAATACCTTTGGCCATGACCATTTTGCAAATAGCTGGAAACTCTTCCTCTGTAATCTTCCAGTTAGGCCCTCGGTCATGAGTCGACATAAATGTAAGCCATTCCACCATCATTACAGCATAACCCCACTGAAATAAATAAAATGTGATTTGATAAGATATTTGAGGCTGACATACTGAATAATTTAATTTGCTTGACAAATGTGATATCTTATTACTCTGAGACACTAAATAACGTTTCATCAAAATCAAAACTGTTTAACTCCATAAATACGCCTTTCTACGCCTTTGCAAACAGAGTAGACCCAGATTAGACAGCTCCTATAGGAGCCGTCTGATCAGGGTCTGCTCTGTTTGCTTATGATATAATATAGATGTAGTTCCAATGAGACCACTGCCACTTGACTGAACACTGATGGTCATATGTCCTGATACATAAGCACATATCATAGATTTATAAAAAAAATGATTGAAGGTACATGAATCACCACGACACCAGAAATAAAGCATAAATGTGAAAAATGTGCACTTGCATGCATATAAGACATTCTCTTCATTAGAATAACTATAGGGTCAGCCAAGTTTTGCACTGAGCCATTAAAATAGGGAAGCAAATGGTGAACTCATTCCACCAATATTTTTATTTATAACTAACATGAATTTGCTTTTCATCTTCATAAGAGACATGCTACGAAATTACCAAGCCCATGACAAAGCCAACTGTATGCATGTAGACTTTGGTTAGCAGCTACATTGTAATGTGGCATCTGATCAGGATAAGAATCGGCATGACCTTGGTATACTATAAAAAACTATATATCCAAACATTTATAACAAAATTTAGTCTTATCGATATAACAAAGTTTGGATATAGCAAAATAAATAGTAAGGTCCCTAGGATTTCGTTATAAGTGAGCTTCACTGTATGACTCTACTGGATATCAAACTTGGTCTAGATATTATAGCTATAAACATTTTTCGAAGGTTTGGTGAAGATTGGATAAGAACTTTTAAAATTAGAGAGCGGACAAGATTTTGTGACAGACAGACAGAGGGACGGTCCACTAGATTGAGCTTTATGGCCATTTAGTCTTGGACAATAAATACAAGGCCTTTTTTGCCCACTGACCCTGAACAGTTCACCAAAATGGCCCTTTGAGGGTAAATTAGTCCTTAACTTGGACATCTGGTTAAAGGGCCTTATTTTAAAATGTGATTATTTACCTCCCATGAGGCCCTCTGAGTCATTTTCTGCAATTTTTAGCAGCCGGTCAATGGGCCATGGCCCCTTAACTGTATATGGCCCTGTATTGGTCTACAGATCACTAAAATGGCCCCTTCCTTCAATCTGGCGGCACGGACGGACAGACAGACAGACAGAAAGGAGTAAATCAATATGTCTCCTACACCACTACATGGTGGGAGACATAATTAACCCATTCCCTCAGAGGCTATTTTTAGATGCAACCTCTTTGAATAAATTTACCAAAAAGGAGCTTTCATTAAAGAAAAGGAACATTTTAGAATTGTGTAGTTTTGAAACCATTGTGATAAATATAGAGGAGTTTACATGAGTGTTCATTACAAATTGTTTTTATGAAACAAGTTTACTATAATAAAATGACACAAGTGTCATTTTTATTATAGTAAAAGAGTTTCATAACAAGAGTGCCAGTGGGCACAATATACGCCCGTCGAGGTTTTGTTCAACATAAACTGGGGTTAACATATTTGCTAAATTCGAAATTCTATGTCCAATTTTGCGAACAAGTTTCAAGGTAGTAAATAGGCATACTTTAACAAACAAGAGGGCCATGAGGCCCTGAAGCGCTCACCTGAGGTACCCCAGGGACGGGGGCCCCCATCATTTGTACAACCTTGGTAGAGAACCACAAGGCAAAGCAGTATGCCATTAATTAAAGGTCTAAGCCTTATGGTTTCAGAGAAAAATGATATAGTTTTCCCATGAAAACTGATAAGCCAGGGCCAAGTTTCGCCCAGAGGTCATGGTCGTAAGTTGAACAATCTTGGCAGAGGACCACAAGCCAAAGCTACATGCCAAATATCAAAGGTCTAGGCCTTACAGATTCAGAGAAGAAGATTTTTAAAGATTTTCCTATGAAAAACTGATAAGCCAAAAATGGCCTGTGGTCATAATATGAACAATCTTTGTAGAGGACCATTAGATCATGCTACATACCAACTATCAAAGGTCTAGGCCTTACAGTTTCAGAGAAGAAGAATGTTAAGAGTTTCCTATGAAAAACTGATAAGCCCTTGGGCGGGGCCATTTTTGGCCCGGGGAACATAATTTGAACCATATTTGTAGAGGACAATTAGATCATGCTACAGGCCAAATATCAAAGGTCTAGGCCTTACAGTTTCAGAGAAGAAGATTTTTAAAGATGTTCCTATGAAAAACTGATAAGCCCTTGGGCGGGGCCATTTTTGGCCCAGGGGTCATAATTTGAACAGTCTTTGTAGAGGACGAAAGGATCATGCCACATGCCAAATATCAAAGGTCTAGGCCTTACAGTTTCAGAGAAGAAGATTTTTAAAGATTTTCCTATGAAAAACTGATAAGCCCTTGGGCGGGGCCATTTTTGGCCCGGGGGTCATAATTTGAACAATCTTTGTAGCGTACCATTAGATCATGCTACATGCCAAATATCAAAGGTCTAGGCCTTACAGTTTCAGAGAAGAAGATTTTTAAAGATTTTCCTATGAAAAACTGATAAGCCATTGGGCGGGGCCATTTTTGCCCCGGGGGTCATAATTTGAACAATCTTTGTAGAGAACCATAAGATCATGCTACATGCCAAATATCAAAGATCTAGGCCTTACAGTTTCAGAGAAGAAGATTTTTAAAGATTTTCCTATGAAAAACTGATAAGCCCTTGGGCGGGGCCATTTTGGCCCGGGGGTCATAATTTGAACAAGTTTTGTAGAGGACCATTAGATCATGCTACATGCCAAATATCAAAGGTCTAGGCCTTACAGTTTCAGAGAAGAAGATTTTTAAAGATTTTCCTATGAAAAACTGATAAGCCCTTGGGCGGGGCCATTTTTGGCCCGGGGGTCATAATGTGAACAATTTTTCGTTCCCCCTAGCCACTGATGCTTCTGACAAAGTTGGTTAAAATCGGGTCAGTAGTTTCAGAGGAAATGTCGTTTGAAAATGTGGACGGACGCCGGACGGACGCCGGACACCGGACGCCGGACAAATAGCGGTCACAATAGCTCATCCTGAGCCTTTGGCTCAGGTGAGCTAAAAACCTTAACCAAAAATTCTAAATGAAAAAGTGCCATAATTGTGTCTAAATGCTTGAGATGAAGATGAAGCCTGTGATGGTGAACAAACGTTTCAAGTTTAAAAGCTTTATCTGAAAGGATTATGTAAATAAGTGGACTTTAACCAAAACCTTAACCAACAAGAGGGCCATTGGCCCTATATCGCTCACCTGAGTTACAGTAATACATGTATATTGACATGTTAATTTTTCAGTGGAAAACAATCTAGCAGATGAAATAAGCTTAGTGCACTGCTTTCACCCTTTCACTGCTGAATAAACTTGAACTGGATTCAGAACTAATACCAAGTGACTGGTTGACCAAGATCTAAACTGTTTACAACTTGTGCCATTTTTGCCTTAGCTCAAAATGCCTAAAACTGGTCTTTGAGAAATTCAAATGACTTCAATAAAGCTATGCAATTAATGCAATTATACCTTGACCCAGGTATATAGGCAAATAAAGTGCTAGGCAGTACATAATGCCAGTTTTTGTGTGAAATGACCAATAAGAATATCTTTAAAAATCGTTTAACCCTTTCCCTCATATAAAGCTGTTTTCATGCATTAGCAAACAGAGTAGACTCAGATCAGACGACTCCTACGGAAGCTGTCTGATCTGGGTCTTCTCTGTTTCTTTTGACACAATATAGATCGGATTCTACAGTTTTTGTCAAAGCAAAAACTTCTCTTCAGAGAAATAATGTGTTTTACACATTAAAAATAAGAGTAGACTAGATCAGAAGGCTGCTATAGAAGCTGTCTGATCAGGGTCTGCTCTGTTTACATTTGACAAGATATAGATTTGATTTTACAGTTTTTTTCAAAGCTAAAACTTCTATTTATGGCAATAACAATTTTTTAAGCATTAGCAAACAAGAGTAGTCCCAGATCAATTTTTGTCAAAGCAAATAGGTTAAGGGTTAATAGGTGTTTAGAAATAATTCTAGATCTAGGTGTGAATATCTCATGATAATTAAATTAAACGGGTCATTAGTATTTTTAACAATTGAAATTGAGAAGCGTTACGTCTACTGTTATAATTAAGTTATATTTACTCAGTTATTTCATTAATATCATACAAAATTCAGACATTTTAGGACTTTTTAATGTGTTGTCATCAAATTTTATATAAAAATGTTATATTTAAGATGCTTTTTTGGGCAGCAGTAGTAATTTTAACACCTATCATTGTTAGGGGGGCAAATGCATTATCATGTTTTCTTAAGAATTACCATGACTTATATCAGGTGGGCCATTGCATAATCATGTTTTCACAGTTTTCTTAAACATTACCATGACTTACATCAGTTGGGTTTGGACCCAGATCAAAAGTCTAGATGGTGATCATTTTCCTTGATTGGCTGAATTGTTACTTTCCAATATCTCTCACATCTAATTTGAGAGACATTGGAAGACACCATGTAACATCTAGCTATCACTAACACTACACACTGGGGTTAATGGGTCAAAATGCCTTTAATGTTTCGTCTGCAACAAAAAGTTATTGTCATCTGCTTCAATTCTTAAATTAAACTTACTTTCTTTTTATTGCAAAAATATGGTTAAGATGACAAACAGTTTGGATCCTGATGAGACGCTGCAGTATGCGGCCTCTCATCTGGATCCAAACTGTTTGCATAGGTAATCACAGTTTCACCACTAGCATGCAAAGAGTTAAGAGTCATGCATTGACCTGGAGAGATTTTACTGCCCAGTGCTGTAACCTTTGAACTGAAGGATCTGGAGTTGTTCATTTAACCCTTAATTTCCCTCATATAAACTTGTTTTCATGCATCTGCAAACAGAGTAGACCCAGATAAGGTGGCTCCTGTAGGATCAGTGTCTGCTATTTGCTAATGGAATTTGACAGATCTGTTTCTATGCCTTCTAAAACAGCTACACTGATTCACCTTCAACATTTTATCATAAATAGATATAAAAAGAATGACACTAGAACTCCAATGCAGTTATCTCCCTTTGTCCCTTATGGCTATGCTGATGGGACAAGGGAAATAACTGTGAGGAAATTACCTTTTAAGTGTTACAGATTCAGATGTTAAGTAGCATAAAACCCCAGGGTGAGACCATTTTTGGCCCAGGGGTCATTATTTGAACACACCTGATAGTGGTATATTAGGTGATGCTTCATACCAAATATCTTAGCTCTAGATTATGTGGTTTCAGACAAAAAGATTTTTAAAGGTTTCCCTATATAAGTCTATGTAAAAACTACAAGCCCAAGGGCAGGGCCATTTTTGGCCCGGGGGTCATCATTTTAACAAACTTGGTAAAGGACCATTAGATGATGCTATATACCAAATATCAAAGCTCTAGAAATTGTGGTTTCAGAGAAGAAGATTTTTAAAGATTTAAAAAAAAAACCTGTAAAAGTAGTGGGGCGGGGCCATTTTTTGCCCGGGGGTCATGATTTTAACAAAACTGATAGAGGACACCCTAAGGTACATTTCTGTGAAATTTGGTTGAAATCCTCCCAGTGGTTTAGGAGAAGAAGTCATTTGAAATAAAAGTGAACGGACAGACGGACGGACAGACGGACAGACGGACAGACGGACAGACGGACGACGGACGACAGGCGGTCACAATAGCTCACCTTGAGCCTTTGGCTCAGGTGAGCTAAAAATTCCAAGCTAAAAAGCTTCATAATTATGTCAAAATGTTAGACAGCGTTATGTACTCTTGCCTACAGGTGAAGCTTGTGATGGTGAGCAAGTGTTCCAAGTTTAAAAGCTTAATCTAAAAGGGTTATGTAAATAAGTGGACTTAAACCAAAACTTTAACCAAAATTTCTAAGTTAAAAGGGGGCATAATTCTGTCAAAATGTTGGACAGAGTTATGTACTCTTGCCTACAGGTAAAGCTTGTGATGGTGAACAAGTGTTCCAAGTTTAAAAGCTTTATCTCAAAGGGTTATGTAAATAAATGGACTTTAACAAAGCCTTAACCAAAAATTCTAAGTTAAAAAGGGGCATAATTCAGTCAAGATGCTTGAGAGAGTTATTTTCTCTTGCCTACAGGTAAAGCTTGTGATGGTGAACAAGTGTTCCAAGTTTAAAAGCTTTATCTCAAAGGGTTATGTAAATAAATGGACTTTAACAAAGCCTTAACCAAAAATTCTAAGTTAAAAAGGGGCATAATTCGGTCAAGATGCTTGAGAGAGTTATTTTCTCTTGCCTACAGGTGAAGGTTGTGCCGGTGAACAAGTGTTCCAAGTTTCAAAGCTTTTTCACAAAGTGTTATGTAAATAAGTGGACTTGTTCCACATAAATTGAGGTTAACATTTTTGCTTAACGCAAATGCTAAACGCAAATTCTAAGTCCAATTAAGTGACCTTGACCTTGGATAAATGAGCCGGGACTTGGCAGGCTACTGTAGCATGTCTAGATAAACATTTTGGTTAAATTTGGGAAGGATCCACTAAGCAGAACTTGAGTTAGAGATGTTACAGACAGACAGACCGGTTAACATTTTTGCTAAACGCAAATTTTAAGTCCAATTGTGTGACCTTGACCTTGGATAAACAAACTGGGACTTGGCAGGCTACTGTAGCATGTCTAGATAAACATTGTGGTTAAATTTGAGAAGGATCCACCAAGCAGAACCTGAGTTAGAGATGTTACAGACGGACAGACGGACAGACAACCAGACGGACAGACAGCGCCATTCCATAATACGTCCCGTTTTTTCAAACGGGCGTATAAAAATGAATACAAATGCAAGATTCTTTATTATCACATAACCATTATAAGTGTCATAGAAAGATAAACAGGCTACAGCTGACGCCATTGTTTACAGCATCGAGGCAAATGTAGCACTATGATTAAATTATGTCAACGATGTCATACATTCTGGATGTTCTGTTTACGATTTATTATCTGCCAGATTCAAACTGCTCATTGAATAAACAAATGGGCCATGATGGTCCTTAATCGCTCACCTGGTTATACATGTAACAGAAATTCATGTAACCTGGGGTGGGACCATTTTTTTGTCAAGGTATCATAATTTGAACAGTCTTAATGGAGAACCATTAAAGGATGCTACATACCAAATATCAAAGGTCTAGGCCTAACAGTTTTGTAGAAGAAGATTTTTAAAGATTTTCCTGTGAAAAACGATAAGCCCCTGAGTGGGGCCATTTTTGGTCCAGGTGTCATAATTTGAACAATCTTTGTAGAGGACCATTAGATCATGCTACATACCAAATATCATAGGTTTAGGATTTCCTGTTTAAGAGAAGAAGATTTTCAAAGACTTTCCTATGAAAAACTGATATGCCCCGGGGTGAGGCCATTTTCAACCAAAGGGGCATAATTTGAAAAACATAATGCTACATACCAAATATCAAATGTATTGGCCTTATAGTTTCAGAGAAGCAGATTTTTAAATATTTTCCTATGAAAAATTGATAAGCCCCAGGTTGGGTCCACTTTTGGCTTGGGGTCATAATTTGAACAATCTTATTAGAAAACCATTAGATAATGATAAATACCAAATATCAATGGTCTAGGTCATACACTTTTGGAGAAGAAATTATTTAAAAGAGTCTCCTATGAAAAATTGATAAGCCCCAGGGCGACACAAATTTTGGCTGGGGGTCATAATTTAAAAAGACGTAAAGGACCATTAGATCAAGCTACATACCAAATATCAAAGCTCTAGGCTTTGTGGTTTCAGAGAAGAAGATTTTTATAAATTGTTGGCGCTTGCATGATGCACATACACATGACGGACACAGGATCATCCTAATAGCTCACCTTGGCACTTTGTGCCAGGTGAGCTCAAAGTGCACAAGTGCATTTCCATGGTTCACATGGTATGTGATAAAGATCATTTACTATGTAAAATATACTATATGTGTATATGTATCTGTATCACTACATAAATATACATCTGTAGTCAACAGTCACCAGTACATGTACAAATATAGATTCATGAATAACTCGGTGTATCATCATTATTCAAACTGTCCGACTTCAAACACAAGTTTTTAAAAGAAATGAAAATAAACAAACTTTAAGAATTGTAGCAGAAAACAAGTCTTTTGTTACTTAGTGCTGAAAAGGTGAGGATGAGTTATGATTAAAGTAAAAGATTCTGCTAAAACAAGACACCAAGTTTAGAAATACATCACATTTTTCTTTGAAAATTAGGATTCTTAACCCATTCCTTCATAGGCTATTTTTAGATCCAACCACTTTGAATAAATCTACCGAAAAGGAGCTTTAACTAGAGAAAAGGAAATTTTTCAGAATTTTGTAATTTGAAACCATTGTGATAAATAGAGCATTTGCTCCTATAGGAGCAAATGCTCTATTTATCACAATGATATCAATAGGTTATTTTTACAGAGGCATAGAAAGGCGTATTTATGGAGGAAAGGGTTAATCACCTTATTCCATAGATATGCTATAGATGCCTTTGCCAAAACAGTAGACCCAGATCAGAAGCTCATGTGGAACCATCTGATCAGGTTCAAAACAGTTTTTACCCTGATAAAAATGTCCTTGTTCATAATACCATCATAAAAAGTCATTTGATCTTCTACTCCATGATTATGCATTTAAGAAATAAGGACGTCATCATGAATATTAATTAGATTATTTTTTATAATGACACATGGACATAGGAGATGTTGACCATGACAGAAACTGTAGAAGCATTTATTTCACCTCCCACTAGTTTCTGCCCTTTTCATTAGGTAAGAGCAGTCACGTGGTGACCCTCTATATTTCTACAGAGGGTCAGTAGCTGACCCACTATTGGCATTCTACAAAAAGATGAATGATATTCAAAATATTTTGTCTTTTTAATCATTATTCTGATCCACGCTATTACTCATTTTAACAAGTATTCACTAAATATAACGGATTTGCGCAGTTTGAACCACTTTTTGTTTTCTTGGTCTCTTTAGTTTTGTTTACATATAATTTAGACCTGCAAACTTGTGACGCGCAACTGGAAACATATGACAAAATGATGTCATTTAAAGTCAACCTCATTTCCGTAACAAAAAAATGTCATCATCTGGGTCAAAGTCAATGAAAGCGGTCGATGAAATAATTCAGTTATTGGGTTTGTTACTGACCCACTTATGGAAATATAGGGGGTCTGTAGGATGAATAGGGGGACTCGGCTATCGCCTCGCCCCCTATTCATCCTACAGACCCCCTATATTTCCGTAGTGGGTCAGTGACAAACCCAATAACTAATAATCTATGCTATATTCACAAGCAAACAAAGAAGACCCTCATCAGATGACTCCTGTAAGAGCCATCTGATCTGGGTCTACTCTGTTTGCAAAGGTGTAGAAAGGTGTAATAATTAAGTAAGAGTTAATTACTTTTCTTGATGTGATTATTTCTGATAACATATTCATAGAGTAAAGTGTTATGACAGATAAGTTTTACTTCATAAGTCAAATGAGTAGCTACAACTTACTTTTGATAGGAAACACCAGAGGGCGCCTCGGCTCACAAGATCAATGACAACATCAAACTGAAACAAAATGAATAATTTATTATGTCATATACTTGCATGCTCTGTTGTCAATATCTATAGTCTCTCATATATAGAGGCAGGGTTCTGTTTTCAATTTATCTATAGTCTGTCATATACAGGTAGGGTTCTGTTGCCAATATCTAGTCTTTCATATACAGGCAGGGTATTACTCTCCCAATATGACCGAGACACATGCATATTCCATTTATTACCGCCGGTAATCTCCGGATAAATTTACGAAGGTATAAGAATGCGCTTTAAGAATACAATCCTCGTGGAACATGATTATAACTGGTTTTGTTTAGCTATTTTTTGTCACAGAGTATTACGAACAATCTTGATAAATACGCCGAAGATTAATCAAGTCTCAGGTCAAATTGAGAGAGCAATACTGTTGTCAATACCTATAGTCTGTCATATACAGGTAGTGTTCTGTTGTCAATATCTACATTCTGTCATATACAGGTAGTGTTCTGATGTCAATATCTACATTCTGTCATATACAGGTAGTGTTCTGTTGTCAATATCTACAGTCTGTCATATACAGGTAGTGTTCTGTTCTCAATATCTACATATGTCAATATCTACATTCTGTCATATACAGGTAGTGTTCTGTTGTCAGTATAGTCAAACAACTAGGTCTGATGGGTCACGGGTTCGCTGAGTCCATTTTTAAGGGAGATCAGCATTTCGGATATCCACGTGCCATTTATAAAAGAAAATGTTCAATTACAGGTATAAAGAATAAGCGCATTAGTTATCGGAAATATAGCGTAGTGGATAAGTCGTAGGACCATAAAGAAGTATATGATCGGCGAACATTTTACTAGGCGCAGGTTCGAGTCTCGCATCAACCTAAAATATTTTTTTTTGCTAAAAATATTAAGGAAAGTCCCCTTAAGAGCATTAGTTTTGTTTGTACAAGACATTTGCTAAAATTTATATTGATATTCATATTTTAGCATCGATTTGATTTATTATATGGCTAATACAGGACTCGAACTCAAACAAAGGCACCCTTCCCTAACATAGACGAACATGTGCATAAATGGCCATTACAATTATACAATATGACATAAAATAATACTCTACTATTCATTCAAAATTAAAAAAGTTTAAGGTCGAAACGGGATTCGAACCCACGCTCAATAAAAAACTACTCTCACAATGTCTTCTGCGTACCTAGACTTTACCTACGGCGCTAAACTGCTGACATTATGATTCCCCCTTCAATTTTATCTTATATACTAAACTCGTCTGTTTAAAAAATGGTCCGAGAACATGCGGAATGCTAATCTCCCTAAAAAATGGACTCGGCTGACCTTTGACACGTCAGACCTAGTTGTTTGACTATACCTATAGTCTGTCATATACAGGTAGTGTTCTGTGGTCAATATCTACAGTCTGTCATATCAGGATCTGCTCTGCTTGCTTATGATGTAATATAGATAATGATTCTATAAATTCTTTCATGGCCAAAAGTTCTTGTGTACATGTGCTATTATAAACACTAATCTAATTAATATTCATGATGTCATTATCTCTTACATGAATATTATGGGGCTATGGGTTAAAGTTTTTACCACACATACCCAAGCACCAAATGCTGATATCTGATTCAACTTCCTGGCTGCTATTCCATCAAAAGCTGAAAAAAATAAAATATTATGTGATAAGACTTGATATCTAGAACAGTAAAACCCCTCTAAACTGGAATTCTAGAAGGGAAGAATTTAGATACTTTTCAGCAGTGGCTGCTAAATATAGGGTGAAAGTCCTAGAGGATCTTTCTGCATGATTTCAACCTGTATTAACCCATTCCCGCATAGGCTATTTTTATATCCAACCTCTTTGAATAAATTATCTACCAAAATGGAGCATTTACTAGAGAAAAAGAAAATTTTAGAATTGTATAATTTTGAAATCATTGTGATAAATAGAGCATTTGCTCCATATGAGCAAATGCTCTATTTATCACAAAGGTTTCACTAAGAGACTTTTACAGAGGCATCAAAAGGCATCAATATGCGGGAAAGGGTTAAGATGCCACCTGTCTCCAAGACCGATATTTATACTAAACTGAATGTCCAGTTTAGAGGGGTTTTACTGTATATCTTATAGCATACTATAGTTACATGCGAACTGGATCTATACACAGCAATGCTATGGTTATATGTAAATTGGATTAACCTATTACCTCATAGGCTATTTTTAGATCCAACCTCTTTGAATAAATCTACCGAAAAGGAGCATTAACTAGGGAAAAGGACATTTTTTAGAATTTTGTAGTTCTGAAAACATTGTGATAAATAGTGCATTTGCTCCTTAGGAGCAAATGCTCTATTTATTACAACGGTTTCAAAAAGTGACTTGTACAGAAGCGTAGAAAGGCGTATTTATGGAGGAAAGGGTTAATAAATCTAATAGCATTCTACAGTTTCTGTGAACTGGATCCATACTTTAAACTTATAATAAGTTTCATGTTAACCCTTTCCCTGTTCAATATTCATGTAAGGAATAATGATATCATGAATATTTATTAGCTTTATATTTATAATGTAAAATTATCATGTAAAATTGTTTGCTATGACAAAACATGTGGAATCAGATTTGTACTATGTCAAAAGCAAATAGAGCAGACCCTGATCAGACAGCTCCTATAGGAGGCATCTAATCAGGGTCTTATCTGTTGCAAATGTGTTTATATGAAGGAAGGGTTTAACCCTTTCCCTCATATAAACGTGTTTTCACACATTTGCAAACAGAGAAGACTCAGATCATGCTATAGCAGCCATCTTATTTTACAGTTTTTGTCAAAGCAAACAAATCCCTTGAAAAGTATATATTATAAAGATTGAGCTAATAAATATTCATGTTGGTATTATTTCTTGCATGAATACAGAACAGGGAAAGGGTTAATGTAATCTACATCCTATGCCTATAATATAATTGGATCTTACTAACAGTTTACTGCAGTAAAACCTCGCTAATGCGACCACCTAAAAGAAGTATAATTCTGGGTGCTCCTGTAGGAGCTTTCTGCATTACTTTTGTCCTGCAATAAAGCAACCACCTGCTTATAAAGACACTCATGCTTATTCATTAAGTGGTCACATTAGAGGGGTTCTGCTGTAAAATGATAGGAGAAATTTATGAATAGGCATGTTGCATCCGACATGTAAATCTGGTTTCAATAGAACAAATAAAACTTTTTATCCATAAATAGGCATTTATTTATCAAATTGAAATGGTTTCCATACACATCCGATAATAAACAGCTATTAGGCTATTTTTAGATCCAACTTCTTTGAATAAATCTACCGAAAAGGAGCACAAACTAGAGAAAAGGAACATTTTAGAATTTTATAGTTTGAAACCATTGTGATAAATAGAGCATTTGCTCTTATAGGAGCAAATGCTCTATTTATCACAATGGTTTCAAGAAGTGACTATTACAGAGGCGTATTTATGGAGGAAAGGGTTAAATGTAAGTCAAGTCATTTGGTGTTCCTCTTTTACACATACATGTATCTCATAGTCCTTTACCTCATGTATATTCATGTAAGAAATAATGACATCATGAATATTAATGTTATGAATTTTTGTAACGTTATTATAACGAACACAAGAATACATGTATTTAGTCATGGCAGAAACCGAAGAATTAGATCTACATTAGTTCATTTGTAAACAGAGCAGACCCTGATTAGATGGCTCCATCAGGAGCAGTCTAATCTGGGTCTACTGTGTTTGCAAACAGGCGTCTCTATCAGGTAAAGGATGATATTGATACACTATGCTTACTCACCATCAAGAATGACAGAGACAACATACAATGACAGGAATATCAGGGGATAGTCATAAGCCAGCAAACTTCCCAGGAGCAGCAGGATTCGGAAGTATCCTGAAAATACAAGAATAAAACTAGGACCGAGAACCGAATGACTCGCCAGAGTATGTACTGGGTCCATGCTTATAAAGCTTTTTAGTTGAGTCTGAGTTTGTTCTCAAGCTTTTAATTGGTCAGATTTGAGCCAAAGACTTTTTTCAGCCATTGATATCAGCACGAAATGGGCATATACAAATTTTTTAAAACAACTTCAGCTGTCAATTGACAGCTGAAGTTGTTTTGTATATGCCCATTTGGCACTGATATCGATAGCTGAAGTTGTTTTGTATGCCCATTTAGCGCTGATATCAATGGCTGAAGTACGTTGTTTCCTACATGTATGCCCATTTGTTACTGATATCAATGGCTTAAGTTGTTTATGTATGCCCAATTTGGTGTTAATTTCAATAGCTGAAGCTGAACTTGTTTTCACTTGGTGCCCACTTTTGGAATAACCCTTTCCCTCATATAAACGTGTTTTCACGCATTTGCAAACAGAGTAGACCCAGATCAGACGGCTCCTAAGGGAGCCGTCTGATCAGGGTCTGCTCTGTTTGCTAATAGAGTTTGATAGGTCTGTTTCTTTGCTTTCTAAAATGTCTATAATGTAACACCTTCCATATTTCTTTATAATTATTTTATTAATGAATATTCAGTAGGTATTGAAATTTGGCCTACATATAGAACAGGGAAAGGGATAATAGAGTCTCAGCCAATCCATTCTAATCATCAACTTTTACTTCTTTCACTAAGAGTTTAGAGGATTTTCCAAGTTTGAGATCCTTGTTGTCATTGTGCTATACCCTCTATAAAGATTTCTTACTCCTAGCTGACACAGATAGGGTGAATGGAAGAAGTGAGGACTTGTTTGTTGAGACAAGCAATCCTGAGTGTTTTCGCTTCATATGATCAATTTATATATATGTACAATGTACATATGTAACAGCAAGGCTGTTTTAAGCTAGGTTCCCACTGCCAATCAGATCAACTCGATCTATTGAAGCCCAATCAAATGATCAGGGACTGGTCTGACTCGCTCAGCAGGAGTGATCGGGGAGGTCTACCTTGGTAGGCATCGCTTGGACTCCCTACCGGAATGTTTTGGACATGTCAAAAAAATTCAGGAAGATATCGAGTAGCCATGCGCTCGAGAAGCAGTCGGGTATTGATCAAGTAGAGGGTCGAGTTGATCAGCAGACAATCGTATAGAGATCTAGTACAGTCGGGATAAAGTCATTTACCCGATCTGTACCCAATCATCTTGACCTCGACTCGAGTAATACCAGATCGACCCAAGTACAACCATGACAATCTAGTCGGGTAGAGATTGAGCTGAGGTCCATGCAGTTGGTCGGGTAGAGATCATGTAGGGATCATATCTGGGTGGAGATGATCGCGCAGAGATCGGAGTGGTTGTTGAGTTGACTTCGTGGATGTCGTGAATGATCGCGAGGGGGTCATGTATGATAAAGAAGAGGTCGATCGAGAAGAACTTGTGTACATGCCTTCTGTCGAGCTTAGTCGGGGAATTTGGGTGATCAGGATGATCGAGTTGATCTGATTGGCAGTGGGAATTAACCTACCTTTAGCTATACCTGAACACTGTACGTAAACTCTCCTTGCTCAGGCGAGCTAGCTCTTTGGTGATATGGTTTAAGTGCTGTATATGTTGCAAAATTAATTATATATAAGATTATTGGATGAATGGGTGACAATATTAGGGTTTTTTACTTACCAAGGGTAAATATGCATGTACTGATTATAGTGATAGCGAGTTTCTTTTGCTTACATATGCAATTACAGGACTTATGGTTGTTTCGTCGACCTTCCTATTCGTCGACCTTATTTTATATCGTAGACCCTAACTCGTTTCGTCGACCTTATTATTATATAGGGATTAGATTTGCACCCCTATGTCGCAGCTATGTATTTTGTGTTAGCTTTTCAAATAGGCGTGTGCCGCTGTAATGAGGAAAAGTGACCCCCCGTTTAGATCGACCAGGGGTTGATTTATTATATAGTACTATGACCCCCGTGTTCTATACTGACATTTAAATTGCTGATACAGACTGTAGCTAGCCTGCAGTCATGTGACTCGAAGAGCCCGCGGAAATCCGCACTGTCACCAGGCCCCAGTTTGTTATGTAACTCTATAGGATCTAGACGCTTATATATGTTACCTGCTGTAAATATGTATATTAAACTTTAGACTAGAATATATTGTGATTCTCATTCTGATACGCCTCCACATTAGTGTTGACGTTATCTGGGACGAGCCGCAAACGCGTGCATTTAAAAAGGTCAAGGACACAATTACAAATGCACCAGTTCTCGGTTACTTTGACCCCAAAGAACCACTAGTCTTAGAATGCGACGCATCGCAAAATGGTCTCGGATGTTCGCTATGGCAAAGGGACAGACCAATAGCATATGCGTCGAAAAGCTTGACCACGAGCGAAAAGCTATATGCAAACATTGAAAGAGAGCTCCTTGCAATTGTCTTCGGTTGCAAACGATTCCACCAACTAACATACGGCAGACACGTGACAGTTCACAGCGACCACCGACCGATATCGGCTATCATGAAAAAGCCCCTATCGGCGGCCCCTCCAAGGCTGCAGAGGTTGCTTTTGTCTCTGCAAATGTACGACATTACAGTGGAACATGTACGTGGGAAGGACATTCCTGTCTCTGACTATTTGTCGAGGCATTCTGTAAATGACACGTACCCGACGTTGATTGACGGTTTAGACACACATGTGCATTCTGTCAAAAAGCAACTGTGTGTAACAGATCGCCGTTTAGAAACAATCCGCCAGGCAATACGAGATGATTGTGACATGGAAATTTTGAAACGGACTATACTTGACGGTTGGCCGAATATTAGATCTGACTGTGACCCTGCTGTTACAGATTTTTGGAATCACAGGGATGAACTATCTGTTGAAGATGACCTCATTTTCAGAGGTCAGACACTCCTCGTTCCAAAATCTCTGCAACCTGAATTGATCAAACAGGTGCACACAGGCCATCTAGGTGTGACAAAACTGTACAGCGTGCTAAAGATAGCTTGTTTTGGCCTGGTATGCAAAAACAAATAACAGAGCACGTCCTGCATTGCCCAATTTGCCTGACTCATAGAGACTCAAATGCCAAAGAGCCCATGATCACATCTGAATTCCCGGACAGACCATACCAAGTCTTATCGACAGACTTGTTCCATTTTGACAACAGAGACTACCTACTGACAGTAGATCACTATTCAAGATTCTTTGAAATAGACTATCTCCCAGACACACGGGCCGGTACTGTGATACGGAAAATACAGACTCATTTAGCCCGGTATGGTATTTGTGACATTTTACAAAGCGACAACGGACCCCAATACTCCAGCTCAGAGTTTGCTGATTTTGCGAAATCCTGGGGGTTTCAACACAAAACGTCGTCTCCATATCACCCGCAAGGAAATTGCTTAGCTGAGCGCAGCGTAGGGATCGCCAAAAAACTCATGAAAAAGGCGAGAGATAGTAGACAAAACATCTACATAGCTTTATTAGAGTATAGAAACTCACCGCTTGACTGCGGTTATACTCCAGCGCAATTAATGCACAGCCGCAGAACAAAGTCGATTTTGCCCATTACGAATAAAGCACTTCTTCCCCAGACAGTCAATGCTAGCAAGGTAAAGATTTGCTCAGAGAAAACACAAAATAAGCAGAAACAAAACTATGATAAAACCGCTAGACACTTAAGCCCTCTTAACCTTGATGACTCAGTACGAGTACAGATGGGTAAGATTTGGATCCCTGGCAAAATTGTGCAGAAAAACGGAACAAGATCATTTACAGTTCAGACCAGCGATGGTAGACTTTTCCGCAGAAATAGAAACGCATTGCATAAAACGAACGAAAATATCTCAGACATTTCGCCCTTTGACTGCAATATACTAGCCAATACCCCCAATGAACCCCAGCTGGTTAGCTCAGAGCCAAACATCCCAAATTCGGATTCAAAACATTACGTAACACGGTCTGGGAGAGTGGTACGAAAGAATGCGCGCTTCTACAGCAATGAATGGGATACACGGTGAACTGATGACAGATACGTTGACATGTTGTAAATAAATTTACACGCTAGTCTTAGATACTGTTTATCTAAATTGTTCATGATAATATTTGTGTTTTGATAAACAATTGTTATTTTCCATATTTTATAGTTTTCAGCAATTTGACAGTTTTCAGCAATTTCTCATTTTCATTCAGAACGAGGGAGATGTTCTATACTGACATTTAAATTGCTGATACAGACTGTAGCTAGCCTGCAGTCACGTGACTCGAAGAGCCCGCGGAAATCCGCACTGTCACCAGGCCCCAGTTTGTTATGTAACTCTATAGGATCTAGACGCTTATATATGTTACCTGCTGTAAATATGTATATTAAACTTTAGACTAGAATATATTGTGATTCTCATTCTGATACGCCTCCACATTAGTGTTGACGTTATACAGAAGCCCACACAACACAACACCCCGGTCATAGTACTATAACCGGGGGAGTCGTAGTACTATGACCCCCTTACATATAAAAATCAGACCCCTCATATAACAAACTGACCCCCGTAGTAGATCGACCAGGTCGATTTATTATATAGTACTATGGTACTATGACCCCCTTACATATGAAAATCAGACCCCTCATATAACAAACTGACCCCCGTAGTAGATCGACTGGGGATCGAGTTATTATATAGTACTATAAACCCCGGTTATAGTACTATGACCGAGTGAGTCATAGTACAATGAACAATTGGTGTTCTTGAGTATGGTTTGTAGATGAGATCCTTTAAGTGTTATGTTAAAAAATGTCGATGGGAGTGATATAGTTCAAAGTTAATTTTAGACACAATGCCCAAATCCAGATTTTTTTCCGGAAAGAGAGGGGTGTCTACCAAATCCCAGCCTAGTTGGCACGAGAAGTTGTTTCGATGTTGATTCAGTGTTGATAAACGTTGAATTAACGTCGCATACGTTGAAACAACGTTGAATCAACCTCTAGTGCCCACGGGAGAAGGTCTGGTTATATAAAATGAGGAGCCAAAATATGCATTATGTTCCATTTTTTAAAAAATATTTTCCCAAATAGAGAAAATCAATTGGGTCCAGACCACCCTTATGTAACCCAACTCCGATTGATCCGCGTTTAGAGACTTTATAATATATAATATAAAGTTACCCCCTACGAGAAACAGAGTGGGTCAAAATATCATAAGATGGATTTATTATATTATGGCAAGGGAGTCACTATGTTTTATAGTAACATGGCATGGGGTCATGGTACTTTAGAAAATATATTGACCCCTCCCTGGTGGATGTATTTTATCAAGGGAGTCACTATATTTTATAGTAAAATGGCATGGGGGCCATAGCATTATATAATATATCGAACCCCCCCCCCCCCCCCCCCACTTCCTCCCGGTGGATGTATTTTGGCAAGGGAGTCACTATATTTTATAGTAAAATGACCAGGGTCATCACTGTGGTGCAAGCTGTACGGTCGCGAATGTTTAGACTTTTCCAAGATGGCGGACGAACAGGAGGCTGAAAGGTGTTTCGTGGTAGATTCTATGTGTACGAGTATAAATATTTCATCAACATTGTAAGTGTTTTATACGGAAGTCCTGGAGGGACATTTTGTATTTATTATTTAAATCTATTATCTATAATTTATAATTTATCACTTATAATGAACTGACGTTTCTACGGAAACCCTGGAGGGACATTTTGTATTCAAATGCCACATTAACTCAAGAAGCACAAATGAATATACATGTATATACATATACACACTATCTAACAACTTACCCCTTGCCTGTTCACCAACGAAATCATATCTACACTTTCTGAACACAATGTGTCGCAGCGCCATCAAACCAAAACACAATCAAATTCATGGAAAACAAAAGACAAGATGTGACACCATAAATGACACAAGAATAAGAAAACATCATAAAACGCATTACACTTACTGTAAAAGTATTGTATAAAAAAATTGATTGGGCAGTCAGTTTGTACGACCACCAGCGTGGTGAATAGCATGGAACAATGAATTGACATTGAGACGATCCATGTCATGAAGAAAACTACATCGATCCTACGTCATAATATGTGCACGTATCTCATATGCACATCGTCACTGCCCGTCATGGCATTTTAATGATCGCACTATCAATGAACAACAAATATCATTTATGTGATAATTATAATTTTGATTATTTGTTGTTCATTTTTTGTGAGATAAGTAAAATGTCATATAAATTTTATTTTAATGTTTATATGATCTAATTATGCACTATTTCCTGGAGCATATGTTTTCCACGTGAACACAACACATCTGCTATGTAACATGTACACTCTGAATCCCCATTTTTCAATTTTAATGTTCAGTTTAAAAACGGCAACTTTTTAGCTCGACTAATCGAAGAGTAGTGGAGCTTTCCTGCTCGCCCCGGCGTCGGCGTCACTCCTGGTTAAGGTGTTTGTTAAAGTCCACGTTTTGCCGTTTGAACAAAGCTTTGAAACTTGAAACACTTGTTCACCATCACAAGCTTCATCTGCATGCAAGAGTACATAACTCTGTCAAGCATTTTGACAGAATTATATATGGCACTTTTTAACTTGGAATTTTGGTTAAGGTTTTTGTCGAAGTCCACACTTATTTACATAACCCTGTGATATAAAGCTTTGAAACTTAGAACACTTGACTATCATCACAGGCTACAAATGTAGGCAAGAGTACATAACTCTGTCAAGCATTTCAATTGACAGAATTATGGCCATTTTAACGTAAAATATTTGGTTACGGTTTTTGTTAAAGTCCACTTATTTACATAACCCTTTGAGATAAAGCTTTGAAACTTGGAACACATGTTCACCACCACAAACTGCATGTATCTGTAGGCAAGAGTACATAACTCTGCCAAACATTGTGACAGAAATTATTGCCCTTTTTAACTTAGGTGTTTCTTTTAACTAAAGTTTTCAGAGATCCAGATATTCGCTCGGTTTTAGTTGTGCCATTTCATTCATGTACATGTAAGTTACGCTTTGCATAACATAAACTTGTTTTCCTTTTATTAAGTAAATTTTGTTGATATAATGACAGTTTATGAAGCAATCAAGTTGTTTTTATTACATTTCTTGACACAGATGCTCTTCATTTGTGCTTAAATAACCAAAATCTTCCTTTAAACCATATGAGTGTAGGTATTGAGACCGTCTCTAGACTCGACACGAAGCCTTTGTATACTTTCAAGATTATTTGGCTTATTCAAACATATGCTTTATTCGAAATGAATTGCTGGTCCCCGGCACTTCAAATAACCGGGACTTGACTGTACATAGGGATTAACTTTTCACACCTATGCCGCGGCTATGTATTTGATGTTAGCTGGTTAACTCTTTGCACGCTAGCGGCGAAACTGTGATTACCTATGCAAACAGTTTGGATCCAGATGAGACGCCGCATAATGCGGCGTCTCATCAGGATCCAAACTGTTTGTCATCTTGACCATATATTTGCAAAAAAATGAGAGAAAGTTCATTTTAAGAATTGAAGCAGACGACAATTGTTGCAGACGAAAGATTACTTAGCGTGCAAAGAGTTAAGTAGGCGTGTGTCGGCAATTATGGCAAACTGCCCAATGATAGTTTAGACCCAGATCAAGATCGCTTTATATTGTAAAACAAATGGTAGATTCAATGTGTTTAAATATTTATGAATAATTGTTTTGTCTATATAACATAAGCATTTGATGTTAGCAATTAAGCAAACTGCCGATTTCATAGTTTAGACCCAGATCTAAATCACATTATATTGATGAAAATTTAAGTGGTATGTTTTTAAACTCTATAAAATGTGTATGTGTTTTTTATATCATCTTCATCTGTGTATAGCAGATGTGTTTAGTCCACGAGGGAAACATGGGCTGGCAATTATCACAAACTTCCGATTTGATAGTTTGTACACAGATCACATTCTATTTCATAACATTTAAATGTTCAAATACTGAATTTAAATTTTGTATTCAACAATACGTATTATTAGATAACTAAAGTGTGCTATTTATCTAAATATTTCTACCTAAATATCAGTATTTTATCAATAGTTGAAACTTCTTATATATTTATAATAATTGATTCACTGTGTAGACACTGATCGAAATTTCATTATTTTATTTATAATTCCTGTATCATTTCTTTTTGCTGAGTGTACATTCTACCAAGCGGATGTGTTCAGTGATCACATGCAAAACTTCTGCTCTAGCAAATAGTCCAGACCTGGATCATAAAGCTCTTAACAGAGCCCTTTCCCTGTTTTATGTTTATTTCATATTTCAATACGTTCAATACCTATTGGATATTCATGGCCAAAACAGTTATAATGTAACATTGCAGCCATTTTAGAAAGTAAAGAGACAGATATGTCAGATTCAGTTAGCAAACAGAGAAGACCCTGATCAGACAAGTCCTATAGGATCTGCCTGATCTGGGTATACTCTTTCTGCAAATGCGTGAAAATACATTTATAAATAGGAGTGAAAGGGTAAATCTAGACTTGTATACTCTATTTTCCTATAGTTTCCCCTTAGTTTCCTAGTTTCCTCTATGCATACATGTATATGGATTGAAAATATAACACAATTCATGTAGAAGCTGTGTTATCTGGGTCTACTCTATTTGAAGATGATTGGAAAAGTGTTAGGCGAAGGAAAGAGTTATGCAGTTCCTATATAAATTATATCATCTATACCTGCAATAACAATATCCCGTAAATACATCAAATTTACATATATGTACAGAATGAACAAACTAAGCTATACATGGTTCTGTGTTTAAACTATAGCAGGCTAATTGAAGATATATATTAAATGTCAAATTGCATAAGCAAGCAGAACAGACCCTGATTAGACGGCTCATGTAGAAGCCGTGTTATCAGGGTCTACTCTATTTGATTTAGATCTAGTCTAAGCTATAACATCAGCATTTGCGATAATTGCCAGCATGCGACTATTTTATCAGCTCATAACCTAAATTACACTTAACTTAGGGTCTTATACACATAGGATCTAACGCATAATGTGATCTTGATCTGGATCGAAACTATGATTTTTATCAAATATAACATGATTGGATCTGAAGTCGGCAATGTGCCATAATTTCCATCATGCGCCAGTCATTATTTAATTACGTAGAATTTATCAATTAAATTAAACTTGATCTGGGTCAGAAATATATGTCACTTTCCGATAAATGCTGACACGTGTCTATTTGAACGCGTAACATCAAATACATAGCCGGGGTATAAGTCTGCACTATTTGCTAGAGCAGAAGTTTTGCATGTGATCACTGAACACATAATTAAGCTTGGTAGAAGGTATATACTCTGCAAAAAGAAATGATACAGGGATTACAAATAAAATAATGACATTTCGATCAGGGTCTACACAGTGAATAAATAATTATAAACTTTCAATTATTGATAAAACACTGATACTATTGAATAAATATTTAAATAAATAGCACACTTTATTTATAAAACATTATTATGTTGAATACAAATTTAATTTTTATGTTTTTTAATATTGGTACGCTTCGTCCAGGAAATGGTACATATAGTCCTGGTACGCTTCAGCAATGGTACGCTTAGTCCATTTTCCAAAAATAATGTGATCTACATGTGTGGAAACTATCAAATCTGAAGTTTGCGATAATTACCAATCCATGTTTTCCTCGTTGCCACTAAACAAATATACTATGTAAAAAATACAAACACAATTTAACAGTTTAAACGGACATCTTTTTATCAATAAAATGTGACTTAGATCTTGGTCTGAACTATGAAATCGGTACAGTATATATAGTTTAATTGCATTATTGCCAGCATGCGTCTATTTAATAAGCTAACATCAAATGCGTATGTAACATCGATAAAACAATTATTAATAAATATGTAAACACGTTGAATCTACCACTTTTTACCAAATATAATGTGATCTTGATCTGGGTCTGAACTATGATTGGGCAGTTTCCCATAATTGCAGACATGCGCCTACTTGAAAAGCTAACATTAACATCAAATACGCAGCCGCGGTATAGGTGTGAAAACATAATCCCTATATAATTATAAGCTCGACAAAAAGACTTTGGGTTTATTATATATATAAATTATGGTTGGGTTTATTATATATATAAATTATGGTCGACAAACGGGAAAGTCGACGAAACGACCATCACCCACAGAGTGTTTGACATTAGTTATATACTTGTAGCAATAATGAATAAATAAAAGTTAAACTGGTAAACCTGAAAAAATAACTGTAGTAATGGTGTATTCTATGTTTGCAACCCCCCTCCTTTTCAACCAGGTTGTCGAATTTGCGTATAGTGATTAGGGGCTACACAGATTTTTCGTTTTAGTTTAAAAAAAAAACTGGATAAGAAAACAATGTTCAAGGCAAGTTGTCATTGTTACAAACAGCTTTATTTATTGGCATGTTACTGGTAGATCTACCTGTAATATAAGGTGCGAAATACAATCACTATATAATTGCTTTCTAGGCGAATTCACCATTAGGGTTGTAGGCGAGTTGGTCATTAAGCGAATTCACCAGGACCCGCTAAAATCACATGATTGAACTTTGGTTTCTATTTGCTTCAATTCATCCACAATTTGAAATTCTGCTGTTTATCAAACCAAAACCATGTAAAAACTCACCGATCAAGTTTGGAACGTATAACAGAACTTCGTTTCCCATTTTAATGTCTAAATTCTACATGCTGACCTGCGAATAATAAAATGTAAACAATATTCGGATAGCTTTCGTTTATATCCCAATCACACGACGACCAAAACTGCGTGAAAATTATGTAACACGGTCGGGCCTGTTTTGGATTTATGATCGCCAACTTCGTAGTAAATAATCTTGATCTAATTCAGGTTCTTTATAAATTTTGTTCTAATATGAAAATTATAACTATATAAAGTTTTCATAGCCGAATAATTCTGACACGAAGGACAGAAACTTATTGTCATTAGTTTTCGCGTCACGATAAGCTCCACAATTTGATGATACCTACCTGTCAGATCTACTTTCATGATAGCAAGTTAAATATACAGTGATATATTTTGATATCTAAGTTGTAACCTTTAAGAAACATTTCACAATTGCCAGGGGACCCAGAAATATTTACAATTTGGCCAAACAGTCATAAATATTCTTTAAAAATGTAATGAAATTCTAATGAAAATCTGTCTAAATAAGGTCAGCATGATGGCTGCATCATCAAATATAATTGTTAAAAACGACAGTTGTTTTTAAAATGTCGAATTAATATCTGCTCACAGTTTACATATTTCAGAAATATTCAAAATTTTCACAAAACAAAGGGTTAAAAGCTCAGTATGTTAATTATGTACCGACTTGTAGTTGTAAATAAATATTACTTGACTTGACTTGTTTAAACCAATTAAAGTGTTACAAAAGGTGAAAAGACGGTAGCCCGACCAGGACTTGAACCAAAGGCCTCTTGCTTACCATGCAGGCACTCTTAGTCTCTAACAATTGAGCTACAGAGCCACACAATTCGGGACTCATTGATTTCCCACCAGTTACCTGTACCCGACTTAAGTTAACTAAACACTACTCTCCCTTTTTCCCTAATGGACTAGCTGTAACTCACAAAAAATCAGGCACCAAACTGTAGCAGGGAAGATGGTAGCCTGACTGGGACTTGAACCCAGGGCCTCTGGCTTAACATGCCTGGTCCATAATAACAGCACTATAATTCTACACTGTAACCACTCAGGGCTGCTGAGCCACACGATCCGGGACCGGGACCACAATCATTGATTTTCCTTCAGTTACCTGTAGTCAACATAACTCAACCCCATTACAAGAAAATAAAATTACTGATCTAGTATATGCAGCATTTTGACTTATCTATATATACACTGCTTCATGCATTTTTTTTATTTAAAAAATAGTGTCTATACCCCAACACCATTAACCGTAGACGTACACAAGTAAATTTCAATTAAAATTGAGTTCCAAATATGTTTTCATGCATGCAATGCTGAGTTAGCTAACATTTTCAGATATATAGATCTAAGTTCATATAACTGTAACATGTTATAGAAATAAAATTTGATATGAGCTAAGGTGCTGCCTCAAGTGCGAGCTCTGGCATTTTTTATTCAATCTGTATTTATTCAATCCAGTTGACACCCCTACGAATTAAACCACAACTAGACAATAACAGTAAATTTTGATCCAAATTAATAAATCATTTACACCTTCTTTTCCCTAGATTTATGCCATATATACTTGAATAAAGATTAACAAACTGACATATACAATTAATGTTATACTCGTTTTAACATAATGACATCAGACTTAAAGCATTGAATATATTGAAAACACATTTTGTTACTCCCATGCTTCCCCATCGAACCAAGTAACACACTCCATACTGTATTATTATTATTTTGTATTGTGGTCATTTCTCATCTTCACATCCTGTATGTAATGAGAATAAAATGTAATAGTTAATTATTAGTTGTTATTGTTGAAAAAAGACAACTGAGTGCACTATATATCTAGATTTCAAGGAAAAGTCAGTTCCATGTATATGTACATATCATGAGGAGTTGGCTAACAAACGTGTATTAACTCTAGCGGCAAAACTGTGATTACCTATGCAAACAGTTTGGATCCAGATGAGACGCCGCATAATGCGATGTCTCATCAGGATCCAAACTGTTTGTCATCTTGACAATATTTTTTTAAAAAAATGAGAGAAAGTTTATTTTAAGGATTGAAGCAGACGAGAATTGTTGCAGACAAAAAATTACTTAGCGTGCAAACTGCAAAGAGTTAGTATAAGTCCATTTAACCCATTCCCTCATATTGACACATTTTGATGTGAAATCTGTAAAATCTACATGTACATATCTACATGTAATCTGGGTCTATTCTATATATATGTATAGGCATAAAAATGAAGAATGAATCTAAATTGAGGTATTTAAAAGCAGGTTGCTGCTTGATCTAAAATAGAACTAATACAGAAAGCTCCTTTTAGAACTTTCTGTATTACTTTAACCCTGGATTAAGCTACCATCTATCTTTAAGATAAAGCATTTGACTTCTTAACCCATATTCCCTCATATTGACGCCTTTTGACGCCTCTGTAAAAGTCATTTGTGAAACCATCGTGATAAATAGAGCATTTGCTCCTTAAGAGCAAATGCTCTATTTATCACAATGGTTTAAACACTACACAATTCTAAAATATTCCTTTCCTTTAGTTAATGCTCCTTTTGGGTAGATGTTTTCAAAGAAGTAGGATCTAAAAATAGCCTATGAGGGAATAGGTTAAGAGAAGTTGCTTAAGCATTTACCTGATGAAGTAATGACAGTATGAACTTATCATTATTTTGCAGAAACTATAAAATGAAATACAGTAATACCTCTCTAATGCGACCACTTTATGAGGAGATGTTAACGTTTTTAAAAGCAGGTGGTTGCTTAATGCAGGATGAAAGTAATGCAGAAAGCTCCTGCAGGAGCTTTCTGCATTACTTTTGCCCTGCATTAAGCTACCACATGCCTCTAAGACCCAGAATTTTATCTCAGTTTAGTGGTCGCATTAGAGGGGTTTTATTGTATATATAATTTCATAAGCAAATAGAGAAGACCCTGAACAGATGGCTCCTATAAGAACGGTCTGATCAGGGCCTTCTCTGTTTGCATAGGCATTAAAAAGGCATATCTATGACTTAAAGATACCTTTTCAATTCATATTTTCATTTTTTTCTTGAATATTTTATTAACCCTTTACTCCATACATACATCTTTCTATGCCTTTGCAAACAGAGTAGACCCAGAGCAGACAGCTCAAGGTCTACACTGTTTAAAGATAAAATAGATATGACTCCACTGTTTCTATCAGTACTCAAAACCTGAGTGTACATATGTCATTATAAAAGAATAATCTAATCAATATTCATGATGTTATTATTTCTTCCATGAATATTCACGGAGTAAAGTGTTAAGATTTGATTTTTTTGTTAACAGGACTTACTAAATGTCATTTTCTCTTTTTTCTTGCAGACTTGACAATGTTTACAACAAGAGCTTTGACTCAGATCCTAAGAGGTCACACAAGCACACCTGTCAAACTATGCTCAAAGCATGCCAAATTGTTGAACCAAGCAAGGTTGGCATCAGGTAATACCAAACCTTTGCTACCCTATTACAGTAAAACCTCTCTATAACGGCCACTAAAGTGTGTTGATTAGTTGGTATTTAGGGCAGGTGACTGCTTAAAACAAGGTAAAAGTCAAACAGAACGCTCCTATAGGAGCGTTCTGTTTTACTTTCACCTTGTTTTAAGCAGTCACCTGCCTTTAACACAAAATACTTGATTTAATTTAGTGGCCGTTATAGAGAGGTTTTACTGTATTTATATTTACTGGTATGCTAGTGGTCAACCTTTTCCCTGTTGAATATTCATGTAAGAAATAATGAAATAATGAATACTTATTAGTTGAATTTTTTTTTTTCTCTCAGTTTTATTCTGTAATTCAATCAGTGCAGTATACCCTAAACATTCGGAAACTCAGTCTCTCATCTCCATGGTTTTGTAAATCTGAATAAATCAATTTGGCTTTAAACTTCACATAGCAAAATTTAATAGTGTAGACCCTAATCAAATTGCTCCTTAGTAGTTTGATCTGGATCTGTACAATTTGCCTAAATAAGTTTTATTTCTCTGTCATTACAAGATCTACAATGTTGCCAAATATAATCAATTTTCATTGGTTTAATATTTTGAAGATGTTCAATAATTAAGAATGTGAGTGTGAATGTGTTCAATTTCAGTTTTATGCACAGTCCTGTTATTTCTGATGGCACAATCATGTATTCTACTTCCTGTGCATGTTCTACTGTCTTTATCAATTGTTTCATAACCCAGATTTTATTTTTAATTTTATACAATATCTTGTACTTCAACAGTGATTAATCTAGAAATTTGAACCATGAGTCCCAGGACTCACTAATCTGAAAACAATGAGTCCCACAGGAAAACCATGAGTCCCAAACTAAATTGATGAGTCCCAAAGCATAAAATTAAAAGAAAACTTATGTTTTTTAAATCGTAATTCTGCAGTTACATTCTAGTTTTGGAACATTTATTGCATTATAGTATATATAAGTATAACCAGGTTTCCTGGCTAGTCTCATCAATGAGCTGTTAACTTTTCCCTGTTCTGTTTATACCAAGTACCAGTACTGTACCTAGTGAATATTCATGGAAAAAGTAGTTATAATCAAATATGGAAGGTGGAATATTGTAGACATTTCAGAAACTTTAAAGAAACTGATCTATCAAACTCCATTAGCAAACAGCAGACCCTTTTCTGACAACTTCTATAGGAGCCGTCTGATCTGGTTCTACTCTGTTTGCAAATGTGTGAAAACACGTTTACATGAAGGAAAGGGTTAAGACAGCATGGATGTCGAATATTGTCAAAACCGAAAGTAGATCGATACCACCATTCAGAGTACCCATGTGTGGACTACTTACCTAGCACGAAGCAACAAAATGATATTTTCGATAGTGTTTCGATAGTGTTACATTTACCATGCAATGTTTGGCCTGATATTTGTCGCATATGCAGCAAAACATGAAATCAAGTCGACCATCCGTTGCCTAACAGAAGTCAACTAGGAGTAAGTCGCCATCCACTTTGGTCAGAACTCTTTCTCTCTTTAAGCTGACAGTCGTTATTTTCCACCATTACATCGGATTCGGGATCCTTATTTTGATCCACGAACGTTGAAATCATGTCACTGGGACACAATTGACCTAACATCGTTTGATTTGAGTCGATCTTAGCGACTATTTCGGTAGCAGCATTTTGGATTATCCGGGGTCTTTCGGTGCTGCCATTTTAAAAGGAACGTTTTCATTGGCTCATTACGAACATCCTACTGCACACTAACCAATCAAAATCATTGTTGTAAAATACATACAACAGTCGGATGTTGATATCGCTACGGTGTTCTAGTAGTTTCACTACGTGAAATTAACTTCAACGGCTACACGCAGCCATATTTTAATGCATCCTTTAGGACGCTTACACTTCAGAATGATGCGTTTTTATGCCCCCCAGATCAAATCTGGGGGGCATATTGTTTTTGCCCTGTCTGTTTGTTTGTTTGTCTGTTTGTCTGTTTGTCTGTTTGTCTGTTTGTTTGTCAGCAACTTTAACATTGGTCATAACTTTTGAGCCAGTACAGATAAAGACTTGATATTTGGTATGCATATGTATCTCATATAGCCGCACATTTTGAGGGGTGACATGTCAAGGTCAAGGTCATCCTTCAAGGTCAGAGGTCAAATATATGGGTCAAATCACTGACTTTAACATTGGCCATAACTTTTTGACCAGTAGAGATAGTGACTTGATATTTGGCATGCTTGTGTATTTTATGAAGCTGCACATTTTGAGGGGTGACATGTCAAGGTCAAGGTCATCCTTCAGGGTCAAAGGTCAAATTATCTGTTTTTTGTGTGAATCTTTAACGCAACTTTAACATTGGTCATATCTTTTGACTCAATACAGAAAGAGACTTAATATTTGGCATGCATATGTATCTCATGAAGCCGCACATTTTGAGGGGTGACATGTCAAGGTCAAGGTCATCCTTCAAGGTCAGAGGTTAAATTTATGGGTCAAATCACTGACTTTAACATTGGCCCTAACTTTTGGACCAGAAAAGATAGAGACTTGATATTTGGCATGCTTGTGTATCTCATGAAGCTATACGTTTTGATGGGGACATGTCAAGGTCAAGGTCATCCTTCAGGGTCAAACGTCAAATTGCCTGTTTCTTTGTCTGTAACTTTAACATTGGTCATAACTTTTGAATCAGTACAGATAGAGACTTGATATTTGGCATGCATATGTATCTCATGAAGCCGCACATTTTGAGGGGTAATATGTCAAGGTCAAGGTCATCCTTCAAGGTCAGAGGTCAACATATGGGTCAAATCACCGACTTTAACATTGGCCATAACTTTTGAACCAGTACAGATAGAGACTTGATATTTGGCATACTTGTGTATCTCATGAAGCCGCACAGTTTGAGGGGTGACATGTCAAGGTCATCCTTCAGGGTCAAAGGTCACCAACTTCAAATTGGTCATAACTATTGAACCAATAGAGATAGAGTCTTGATATTTGGTATGCATGTGTATCTCATGAAGCTGCACATTTTGTGGGGTGGCATGTCAAGGTCAAGGTCATCTTTCAGGGTCAAAGGTCACATACTTTAACATTGGCCATAACTTTTGAATCAGTAGAGATACAGACCTGATAGTTTGTATATATGTGTTTCTCATTTGGCTGCACAGTTTCAGGGGTGACATGTCAAGGTCAAGGTCATGTTTGAAGGTCAAAGGTCATTAACATTGGCCATAACGTTTGAACCAGTAGATATACAGCCTTGGTACTGGTATGTATGTGTATCTTATGAAGCCGCACAGTTTGAGGGGTGACATGTCAAGGTCAAGGTCATCCTTCATGGTCAAAGGTCACCAACTTTTAACATTGGCCATAACTTTTGAACCATTAGAGATACAGACTTGATATTTGGTATGCATGTGTACCCCATGAAGCTGCACAGTTTGAGGAGTGACATGTTGAGATCAAGGTCATCCTTCAGGGTCAAATATCATATTGAGGGGGGCATAGTGTTTCACAAACACATCTTGTTTGCTATTTTAATGCGTCTCTGACGCAGGACGCAGACCTAGATTAATCACTGCGTCAACTGCATTAAGTAAAGCGTGATATATTCTTTTCCCCAAAGATAGACTTGTTTTCATTTACCAGACCAAAATCAGACGATTATTATATATATATATTTTTTTTTATAACCAGTCTTAAGAGATCATTCCTCAATTTTTTTTTCAATTTTTTTTCAGTTCAATATTTTATTTTCCCCGTAATAGGTGGTGGTGGGTCGGAGAATCATCCTACTCAGCACCTTACAGTGTATTCAACAAAGTTATATTATATATGCAATATTGAACTATATACCAAATCTAATCAACAAAAAGGTGTATCTATTGAAATGAAAAGAAAAGAAAAATAAAAAAAAAGTAGAAGACATGTCTCATAGTAACTTGTATTGTGTTATTTAACTGCAATATTTGCTTTACAAAGACCAGGATGTGGGAGTGCAAAATGTTTTAATGTATTGCCACTTGCTTTCGAATTCATCCAAAGACATCATACTTTGTAATGTAATTAACTTATTTGATTCTATCATTTGTTCTAAATACCTTCTAAGAGCATTTATGTTCATATCCCGTTTACATTGTTTTGTTGTGTATATATATTGTTTGATGTATAAAATTAACAGATTTGTTTTATTACAGCTTTCTCCAAATAAAATAGACACTTCGTTAAAATCAATATTTACTTTTGCTTTATGTAGAACGTCTTTTACTGAAACGATACCCCATTTAGTTTACCACTGTGAAAAACACAGTGGTAAAATAAATGGGATATCGTTTCAGGTTGTTGGAAACAGAAGGCACACAGTTCATTGTCTTGTAGTTGAATTTTTATAATAGCAAATAAATCTTTGGTATTGGTAGTGTAACTGTAGAATCAGATCTTGTAAGAAATAGTGGCCTTGTGAATATCAATAATATTAATTGTTGAAATAACACAAAAACACAGGAGTGTGGTGGACGTGGTTGTGTGGCTAACATGCTCGACTACAATACCAGGGTCCCAGGTTCGATCCCCCACCAGACCAAGTCCTTCGGACAATACTATAAATCGAGGTCCGATGTATCAGTGCTTTACACTGGGCATCTTAAAGAGCCAGAGATACTCTGTCGATAATAAGAGTAGGACTTCGAGCCCGGGTTTCTCTGTATCCTTTCCCCCTCTGTCTGGCGCGTCTAATTAGCCCATAGTGAGCAGAAACGGACGTTAATTAACACAAACAAATACACAGGTATCTTTTGTCATGGCAGAAACTGTAGAATCGTATTATATCATAAGCAAACAGAGCAAACCCTGACCCTACAGCAGCCGTCTGGTCTAGGTCTACTCTGTTTTCAAAGCCGTAGAAAGTTGTATTAATGGAGTAAAGGGTTAACCCTTTCCCTGTTCTATGTTTATTTCAGATTTTAATAACTACTACATATTCATAACAAAAAAATGTTATAATGAAATATGGAAGGTGGAACATTGTAGCCATTTTATAAAGTAAAGAAACAGATCTTTCAGAATCCATTAGCAAACAGAGCAGACCTGTTCAGACGTCTAATCAGGGTCTGCTCTGCTTGCAGATGCGTGAAAACATGTTTATATGAAGGAAAGGGTTAAAATTTATTAGCTGAATTTCTATAATGGCATTTGTACACATAAATTAGAAATTGAAGTGTGTCAGATCTGTTATAATTTCATAAGTAAACAGAGCAGGTCCTGATCAGATAGCTCCTACAGGAGCCGTCTGAACTTGGTATACTCTGTTTGCAAGGGGGTGAAAAAGTGTTTGTATGCGGGAAAAGGCTAACTCTTTACTCCATGAATGAATATTCAGGCAAGAAATAATGACATCTTGAATATTGATTCACTTAATGTTTAAAATGGCACTATGAACAAAATAAAAAAAAATATCATGACAGAAACTGTAGAATCGTATCTATATTATACCAAAAGCAAATAGGGCAGACCTTGATCAGACAGCTCCTATTGGAGACATCTGTTTTGGGTATACTCTGTTTGCATTTACTTGTTTTAGGCATATCTATGGAGTAAAGGGCTAAATATTCATCATGGACAAATTAATTATAGCCTTAGTAAATAGTTTTGGTCCAGATAAGAACTTGGGTCTGAGGTTATAATACGTCTGAGTCTGAGTTCATTCTCACTTATCTAACTAATGAAATGCTTGAGAATGATCTCTGAGACTCAAGCAAAGTGTTTATGACTTTGGGTTTGGTGTCTCATCAGGATCCAAGCTGAGTTATACGCTGATTACGTTGTTGTAGAGAATTTGAACATATCTTACATATTATGAAATCAAATGGATGAAAAATTATGGCAATACTTTAGCTCAATATACTATGCGTTAACGGTTTGCTCCATGAATATTCATGTAAGAAACAATGGCAGCATGAATATCAATTAAGATTATTTTTTATAATGACACATGAACACAGGAATATTTGGCCATGTAGAAATATATTTGTGTTATTTTAATAGCAAATAGAGCAGACCCTGATCAGACGGCTCATGTAGGAGCCGTCTGATTCGGGTCTACTCTGTTTGTAAAGGCGTAGAATAGCGTATTATGGAGTAAAGAGTTAAGACTTCATTAATTTGCTGTGAGGTGCTGATTTTTTTTTTCCCCTCCTTTATAGGCCAGGCTGGAAGGAGACGACTAAAGCTCCGTCATGGTGTTCTCCTGATTGTGGGTGGGGTGGCAGGTATCATATACGCTGTAGACAATCCTCCTGACAGGGAAGCTAGTGAGAGAGAGGTAAGGAATTTCTTAACACAGGAGTAAAACCCTTTCCTTCATATATATGCATTTTCACACAGAGTAGGAGCCATCTGATCAGGGTCTGCTTTGTTTGCTTTTGACACGATATACATCTGATTCTACAGTTTTTGTCCATGCAAAAAAAATTCTTGAAAGGTTGACATTATAAAACTTCAGCTAATAAATATTCATGATGTCATAATTTCTCAAATAAATACTGATACAGGGAAAGGTTTACATGTGCCTGTCCACAGGGTAGATCTAAATCCAATGGCTCCTATAGTAGCCGTTTCATCAGGGTATTTTCTGTTTGCTTAACCTTTAGCCTGCTTAGCAAATTTAATGAAATATTGAAGGTGGAACATTGTAGCCATTTGAGAAAGTAAAGAAACAGATCTATCAAACTCCATTAACACACAGAGCAGACCCCAGATCAGACGACTCCTATAGGAGCTGTCTGATCTGGGTCTACTGTTTGCAGATGTGTGAAAATGCCTTGTTAAATTTAAGCATCCTTGATTACCTTTGCAAACAGTTTGGATCCAGATGAGACGCTGAATAACTTTCATTCCAGACTTATTTTCAACAGAGTTATGGCCCTTGGACTTTAAAAAGTTGACAATTCTGTCATAATCTAGTTTTCTGTTTTTATTATTTTCTGCCACTCTTGAGATATTGAACTTAATTGTTTTTATGACTGAGTAACAGATCAAATGTGACTTTTGTTTTAGTTGACCTATTTCAACATTAGTAATAACCCTCTTTGAACAGATTTATTTTCAACAGAGTTATATATAACCTTTTGGACTTGGAAAATTCATCCTTTTTTAACCCTCTTACCTCGTATAACCCTTTCCTCCATAAATAAAAAATCACCTATTGAAACCATTGTGATAAATAGAGCATTTGCTCCTATAGGAGCAAATGCTCAATTTATCACAATGGTTTCAAACTACAAAATTCTAAATTTTTCCTTTTCTATAGTTAAAGCTCCTTTTTGGTAGACTCATTCAAAGAGGTTGGGTCTAAAAATAGCCTATGGAGGAAAGGGATAAACACCTTTTCATGCCTTTGCAAATAGAGTAGACCCAGATCAGACAGCTCCTGAAGGAGTCATCTGATAAAGATCTGCTCTGCTTGCTGATGGACTAATATAGATCTGACTCTACAGTTTCAACCGTGGCCAAAATTTCCTGTGTTCAATTGTCATTATAAAATTCAGCTAATTAATATTCATGATGTCATGATATTTTACATGAATATTCATGAGATAAAGGGTTAATATTGTAAATATCCAGACTTTCGGCTGCTGATATTTTGCAAGTGAGTGAATAATACAGGCCCTGGTTTCTTGAAAATGCTTAAGCCATTACTTCGTAGACTATATTTAGATCCAACCTCTTTGAATAAATCTACCAAAAAGGAGCATTAACTACAGAAAAGGAAACTTTGAGAATTGTGTAGTTTCTCTCTTTACCACAATGGTTTCAAAAAGTGACTTCTACAGATCTAGAGGCATCAAAAGGCATCAATATGAGGAAATGGGTTAATCTTTTCCTTCATATAAACGCCTTTGCAATTTGAGATGATCCAGATCAGATGGCTCCTATAAGAGCCGTCTGATCAGGGTCTGCTCTGTTTGCTCATGAAATAATATAGATCTGATTCTATAGTTTCTGCCTGAGCCAAAATGAAATGTGTCCATATGACAGTATAAAAATATAGTCTAATTAATATCTATTATTACTAACATGAATATGCAGCAGGATAAGGGTTAAGCCTCTTATTTGGCTGGCTGAGCCACTTCAGTATTGTTTTGAACTGAGCCACTTCTTTGAGCCTTTTGTGAAACTGGGTCCTGAGTTGCATCTATTTTCAACTTGCTACAGTTGATTAATTTTCAACAAAGTTATGCTGTAAATATTATAGTCAAAATGAAAAAAAGTCTTATACACAAAAACCTTTACATGTATTATCGCTTTACTCCATGAATATTCATGAAAGAAATGATGACGTCATGCATATTAATTAGTAGAATTTTTAAAATGGCATAATAACACTAGAAACTGTAGAATCAGATCCATATTATTCCATAGCAAACAGAGCAGACCCTGATCAGATGGCTTCTATAGGAGCTCTGTTTGCAAAGTTGTAGAAAGTTGTATTTATGGAGTAAGGGTCATTGTATAGTGTTCGGAGCTACAGATAAAGGTTCGTACCAAAATACTACAATCATCATTTCTCCACGAAACCCTATACTGTGACCACTCTTTAGAATTGTCTCTTTGAGACGATCTAAGGAGTGGTCACAGTATAGGGTTCGGTGGAGAAATTCCACTTGATCAATACCACGGGATGAAAAAAAAAGGTGACAAATTGAAAAGATCGACTCATAAAAGATTGACACATAAATGGTATTTCATATAAGATATATAAGGAAAGATTTCTGGACTTGGAAAGAAGATCAACACATCCAGAATATCGACACATTGAAGGTCGACACATAGAAGGTGTTCTGTATCTAATTTGAAATAAATGATTAGACATGATGCAACATTTTTTTGAATCAAGATACCCACATTACTATCAATAAATCCGCAAAAATTAAAAAGCACAATGTTCCATCAGTAAATCCACAAAAAATAAATTATCACAATGGTTTCAAGAAGTGGTTATTACAGAGGCGTAGAAAGGCGTATCTATGGAGGAAAAGATTAAATCTGTAATCAGAAAATGATTCTCATATTGACAAGATTTGTAATTAATGATATATCTCTGAAGAGCATATGTTGCCACTGTTGTTTAATTGTATAAATGTGAGAAATTATATGATCACACTGTGGATAAAAGTATATTTCATGCTCGTCAAAGCAAAAGGCAAGATGTCAAGGCGAGAACAATTTTGACCTGAGAACTTGAGATCGAGTAGCGTACTACGTAGACATCACTGTGTCTTAACCCATTCCCTTATATTGACGCCTTTTGACGTCACTTTAAAGGTCACTTTCTGAAATCATTTGATAAATAGAGCATTTGCTCCATAGGAGCAAATGCTCTATTTATCACATTGGTTTCAAAACTACACAAATCTAAAAAAATCCTTTCCTCTAGTTAATGCTGCTTTCCGGTAGATGTATTCAAAGAGATAGGATCTAAAAATAGCCTATGAGGTAATGGGTTAAGTAGACAGAAGAGATAATTCATGAATCAACCCTTTGCTGAATCCTTTATTCCATGAATATTCAAGTAAGAAATAATGACATCATGAATATTGATTAGATTTATTGTTATAAGGGTATAATTATGAACACCGTGAATTGTGGCCATGACAGAAACTGTAGTCATATCTATATTATTTCATAAGCAAACAGAGCAGACCCTGATCAGATGTTGCTATGAGCGATTTGATCTGGGTCTACTCTGTTTGCAGAGGCATAGAAAGGTGTATTTTTGGAATAAAGAGTTAACCCTTTTCCTGATAGAAACACAGTTTCACACTTTTGCAAATAGAGTAGACCCAGATCAGATGGCTACTGTAGGAGCCCTCTGATCAGAGCCTCCTCTGTTTTTCTTACATGGAATTATTATACTATAGTTTCTGCCATGGCAAAAAAAATCATGCACTCATACACCATTATAAAAATTCATTTATTAACCCTTTCCCTGTTCTATGTTTATTACAAATTTCAATACCTACTGAATATTCATTTGTAACAATACCTACTGAATATTCATGGACAAACTAGTTATATTGAAATACGGACGATGGAACATTGTAGCCATTTAAGAAAGTAAAGAAACAGATCTTTCAAATTCCATTAGCAAACAGAGTGGACTCTGATCAGACGGCTCCTACAGGAGCCGTTTGATCTGGGTCTACTCTGCAAATGCGTGAAAAGGCGTTTATATGAAGGAAAGGGTTGAATATTTATGAGATAATTAGTTCTTACATAAATATTCATGAGGAAAAGGGCTAAGTGACTGAGGGTTCATTTACTTACCTTGTGTAGACCACTCTTTAACCCTTTACTCCATGGATATTCATGAAAGAAATGATGACATCTGATGATGAATATTAACCCTTTACTCGGTAAATACGCCTTTCTGCACCTTTGCAAATAGAGTAGATCCAGGTCAGATGGTTCCTTTAGGAGCTGTCTGATCAGGGTATACTCTGTTTGCTTATGCTATGTTATAGATATGATTCTTGACATGACCAAATATTTCTGTGTCCATGTGATATTATAAAAATTGAAAATGAGATCTATACTACATGTATATCCATAAGCAAACAGAGCAGACCCTGATCAGATGGCTCCTACAGGAGCCATCTGATCTGGGTCTACTCTGTTTGCAAAGGCGTAGAAAGGCATATTTATGGAGTAAAGGGTTAACCCATTACTCCGTAAATACACCTTTCTATGCCTTTGCAAACAGAGTAGACACATATTTCAAATGCAAGTTAATCCTTTCCCTCTTATGAACACATTTTCATACCTTTGCCAACATAGTAGACCCTGATCAGACAGCTCCTGTAGGAGCTATCTGATCAGGTTCTGCTCTGTTTGCTTTTTCTGTTTTTGGCAGAGCAAAATCTTTTCTCTTTTAAAGGTTAACATTATAAACCTTCAACTAATAAATATTCATGATGTCATAGTTTCTCACATGAATACTGAAACAAGGAATTTAGGGTTACCACTTACTTTTGGGCTGGCTTCAGTAAATCTGTGAACGCTTGGGTCCAGATGAGACAATGTGTAACTCAGTATCCTATCGGACACTCTGATTTCATTTTTGTAGAGAAGCTGACTATACATGTAGAGTAAAGTCTCGCTAATACAACCACGAATAACATAGGAGTCGATCTGTAAAAGCAGGTGGTTGCTAAATCCTTTCCCGTTCAAATATTCATTTAACCCTTTCCTCCATAATTATGCCTTTCTACGCCTCTGTAAAAAGTCACTTTTTGAAACCATTGTGATAAAAAGAGCATTTGTTTAAAGGAGCAAATGCTCTATTTATCACAATGGTTTCAATACTACACACGTCTAAAATTTTCCTTTTCCCTAGTAATTGCTCCTTTTTATGCCCCCAAAGCTAGGCTTTGGCGGCATATAGTGATCGCACCGTGCGTGTGTGGGTGTGTGGGTGTGTGGGTGGGTGGGTGTGTGGGTGGGTGGGTGTGTGGGTGGGTGGGTGGGTGGGTGGGTGGGTGGGTGTGTGTACCTTTTGTCCGGAGTATATTTCCTTTGTCACATCAGCTACGGATACCAAATTTGGTGTGTGAGTTCATCTTGGGATGGGGGAGTGTCGCGTACCATTTTCATGTCACTGTGACCTTGACCTTGACCTTTGACCTTGATTTTACAAAAAGCTTGTCCGGAGCATATCTCCTTTACCTTACCAGCTACAGATTCCAAATTTGGTGTGTGAGTTCATCTTAGGATGGCGGAGTGTCGCGTACCATTTCCAGGTCACTGTGACCTTGACCTTGACCTTTGACCTCGATTTTAAAAAAAGCTTATGCCTTACCAGCTACAAAAAGCTTGTCCGGAGTATATTTCCTATACCTTACCAGCTAAGGATTCCAAATTTGGTGTGTTAGTTCATCTTGGGATGGAGGAGTGTCGCGTACCATTTTCAGATCACTGTGACCTTGACCATGACCTTTGACCGATTTTACAAAAAGCTTGTCCGGAGCATATCTCCTTTACCTTACCAGCTACAGATTCCAAATTTGGTGTGTGAGTTCATCTTGGGATGGCGGAGTGTCGCGTACCATTTCCAGGTCACTGTGACCTTGACCTTGACCTTTGACCTCGATTTTAAAAACCGCTTATACCTTACCAGCTACAAAAAGCTTGTCCGGAGTATATCTCCTATTCCTTACCAGCTAAGGATTCCAAATTTGGTGTGTGAGTTCATCTTTGGATGGAGGAGTGTCGCATACCATTTTCAGATCACTGTGACCTTGACCATGACCTTTGACCGATTTTACAAAAAGCTTGTCCGGAGCATATCTCCTTTACCTTACCAGCTACAGTTTCCAAATTTGGTGTGTGAGTTCATCTTGGGATGGCGGAATGTCATGTACCATTTCCAGGTCACTATGACCTTAACCTTGACCTTGACCGATTTTACAAAAAGCTTGTCCAGAGCATATCTCCTATACCTTACCAGATACGGATTCCAAATTTGGTTTGTGAGATCACCTTCAGATGGCGGAGTGTCGCGTTACCATTTTCAGGTCACTGTGACCTTGACCTTGACCTTCGACCTCGATTTTACAAAAAAGGTTGTCCAGAGAATATCTCATACCTTACCAGCTGCGGATTCCAAATTTAATGTGTGAGTTTATCTTGGGATGGCGGTGTGTCGCGTACCATTTTCAGGTCACTGTGACCTTGACCTTTGACCTAGATTTTACACAAAGCTTGTCTGGAGCATTTCTCCTATACCTTACCAGCTACGGAATCCAAATTTGGTTTGTGAGTTCATCTTGGGATGGGGGAGAGTCATGTACCATTTTCAGATCACTGACCTTGACCTTGACCTTTGACCTCAATTTTACAGTCCGGAGCATATCTCCTATATCTTACCAGATACAAAAAGCTTGTCCAGAGCATATCTCCTATACCTTAAACGTTGACAATCAACCCAGGGTCCTTTTTAACGTTGAGAATGACTTAGGGTCCTTTTTAACTAAGTTTTGACGCTTGGCTCTTTTCTTAGCTATCATAATCGTCAAAGGTTCTGTTTCTAATGTTAAGAACTGACTCCTGTGTCATTTTTAACAGCATCAAAATTTCATGTTACACCTTCATTACATTGTATTGTTTTTCCACCAAAATGCATTTCGGTGTCAAACACTTTGGGGGCATTTGTCACCCGTGACGACCCTCTTGTTGGTAGATTAATTCAAAGAGTTTGGGTCTAATAATAATCTATGGAGGAATGGATTAAGAAATAATAACATCATGAATATTTATTAGCTGAATTTTATAATGTAAAATTTTCAAGGGAAATTTTTGCTTTGGCAAAAACTGTAGAATCAGCACTTTATCATGTCATAAGCCAACATAGCAGACCCTGATCAGATGGCTCCTGTAGGAGCCATCTGATCTGGGTCTACTATGTTTGCAAAAGTGTGAAAACACGTTTATATGAAGGAAAGGCTTAATTTATGGCTTAATGCATCCTAATGCTCCTAGGAGCTTTTTGCATAACTTTTGTCCTGCATTAAGCTCTAGAATTATAATTCTTTTGAGTGCTTGTATTAGAGATACTTTATAAAATTTTGTCTAATTTATATTCACAATGTCTAATTGCATCTCTTTCTTTCTCTCTTTTTCTTTGTATACCTCTCTTTGGGTTTTTACCATCGATATCCTCTCCGTTTTCTCAGAGACCTCTGATTTTCTACCACCCTATGTCTATCTTTCCGTAATCAACTCACTCTCTTTCTCTTATCTTCATATTTCTTGCATGAATATTTACAATGTATCAGATAAAAGGTTAATTGAATAGATCCTGTTAACCCTTTCCCTGTTCTGTATTTAGGCCACATTTCAATACCCACTGAATATTCATAACAAAATAGGTATAACCAAATATGGAAGGTGGAGCATTGTAGACATTTAATAAAGTAAAGAAACAGATCTATCAAATTCGTATAATTAGCAAACAGAGCAGACCCTGATCAGACGGCTCCTCTAGGAGCCGTCTGATCTGGGTCTACTCTGTGTGCAAATGTGTGAAAACATGTTTATATGAGGGAAAGGGTTAAGCAGTTTTCCTGATAGGAGCTGTAAGGGTAAACTTAAGGTCACCATGGAAAAGTCTTATCATGCAGCTTTGAACATCACAATCACATTGTCACATCATGACCATGCCCTCTGTATTACCTCATAGAAAACTGTGCTAACACTACGCTGGCTCAGTACTGAACGGTTGTAACTTGTAGCAGTGACCTATTGCTTAAATGTAGTAATTTGTGACATTGAACTAGTGCAGTGGCCTATTACTTGATTGTAGTAATTTGTAACAGTGACCTAGTGCTTAAATGTTGTAATTTGTAACAGTGACCTTTTGCTATACTGTTGTAATTTGTAACAGTGACCTAGTGCTTAATTGTAGTAATTTGTAACAGTAACCTAGTGCTTACCGGTAATTGTAATTTGTAATAGTTAGCTAGTGCTTAACTGTAGTAATTTGCAACAGTGACCTATTGCTTAACTGTAGTAACAGTCAGTGACCTAGTGCTCATCTGTAGTAATTTATAACAGTGACCTTGTGCTTAACTGTAGTAATTTGTAACAGTAACCTAATGCTCAACTGTAGTAATTTGTAAAAGTGACTTAATTAGTGCTTAACTCTAGTAATTTGTAACAGTGGCCTTGTGCTTAACTGTAGTAATTTGTAAAAGTGACCCAATTAGTGCTTAACTCTAGTAATGTAAAACAGTGACCTAGTGCTTAACTCTAGTAATTTGTAACAGTGAGTTAGTGCTTAACTCTAGTAATTTGTAACAGTGACCTAGTGCTTAACGCTAGTAATTTGGAACAGTGGCCTAGTGCTTAACTCTAGTAATTTGTAACAGTGACCTAGTGCTTAACTCTAGTAATTTATAACAGTGACCTAGTGCTTAACTCTAGTAATTTATAACAGTGACCTAGTGCTTAACTCTAGTAATTTGTAACAGTGACCTAGTGCTTAACTCTGGTAATTTGTAACAGTGACCTAGTGCTTAACTCTAGTAATTTGTAACAGTGACCTAGTGCTTAACTCTAGTAATTTGTAACAGTGACCTAGTGCTTAACTCTAGTAATTTGTAACAGTGACCTAGTGCTTAACTCTGGTAATTTGCAACAGTGGCATTGTGCTTAACTCTAGTAATTTGTAACAGTGACCTAGTGCTTAACTCCAGTAATTTGTAACAGTGACCTAGTGCTTAACTCTAGTAATTTGGAACAGTGGCCTAGTGCTTAACTCTAGTAATTTGTAACAGTGACCTAGTGCTTAACTCTAGTAATTTGTAACAGTGGCCTAGTGCTTAACTCTAGTAATTTGTAACAGTGACCTAGTGCTTAACTCTGGTAATTTGCAACAGTGACCTAGTGCTTAACTCTAGTAATGTATAACAGTGGCCTAGTGCTTAACTCTAGTAATTTGTAACAGTGACCTAGTGCTTAACTCAAGTAATTTGGAACAGTGGCCTAGTGCTTAACTCTAGTAATTTGTAACAGTGACCTAGTGCTTAACTCTAGTAACTGTAATTTATAACAGTGACCTATTGCTTAACTCTAGTAACTGTAATTTATAACAGTGACCTAGTGTTTAACTCTAGTAAATTATAATAGTGATCTATTGCTTAACTCTAGTAATTTGTAATCGTGACCTAGTGATTAATTCTAGTAATTTGTAACAGTAACAGTAATTAAGCTAAAATTCATGGAATTATTATGTAGATGTAGTTTTGGGGCATTTATTTTGAACTGTTGTTTTAGTTTAACCCTTTATCTCATAGATTTGTCTTTAACCCTCTACCCCATGAATATTCATGTAGGAAATAACGACACCATGGATATTAATTAGCTGAATTTTTATAGTGGCATATTTTTTTTATGTACACACTGTCAGGATGTTTTGGTATTGGTAGACACTGAAGAGTCATATTTATTACAATTTTATAAGCAAACAGAGCAGACCCTGATCAGAGGGCTCCTATAGGAGCCATCTGATCTGGGTCTACTCTGTTTGCAAAGGCATCAAAATGCATATTTATGGAGTAAAGGGCTAAACACCTTTGCAAACAGGGGTCTGCTCTGTTTGTTTATGGAATTACATGTACCTGTATACAGATTTTATTCCTTTAACCCATTACCTCATAGGCTATTTTTAGATACAATCTCATTGAATAAATCTACCGAAAAGGAGCATTAACTAGAGAAAAGGAAACAATTATAATTTTGTAGTTTGAAACCATTGTGATAAATAGAGCATTTGCTCCTGTAGGAGCAAATGCTCTATTTATCACAATGGTTTCACAAAGTAACTTTTACAGGGTCGTCAAAAGTCGTCAATATCAGGGAATGGGATGATACAGAGATGGTTCTTCAGTTTCTGCCATGGCTAAACATTTCTGCCTTTACAATCTATGTACAAAATCCATCCAGTTAATTAACCTTTAGCCTTCTTAGCAAATATTTGTTGCTAGAAATGTCACTGACTTCTGTTGCCATAGTTGATTTATCTTATTTTCAACAATATTGTCAGAATATCAGCTCTTTTGGAATCTGATGAGATGCTGAGTTACCTGGCATCTTGTCTGGATCCAGACTGTTTGCGTCAGTAATCACTCATTCACCTACAGCGGGCTAAAGATTTATATTCTAAAGTCATAAATTCTTACATGAATATTCATTATGTAAGAAGGCAATAACCATCATGAGCATGACCGTACATATATGGTTGAGTTCAATTAGAAATACACTGTGAAAACTCTCTAATGCAACCACTCCTAAAACAGGCATACTTCTGAGTCTTCAAGTCAGGTGGTAGCTTAATGCAGGACAACAGTTATGCAGAAAGCTCCTATGGGAGCTTTCTGCATTACTGTTGTCCAGCATTAAGCAATTTCCTGTTTTAGAAAACACCAATGTCTGTTCTTTAGGTGGTAGCTTTTGAGGTGTTCTACTGTACAGTACGTATTATGTTTACATAAAACCAAGCTGTCACCATGACTAGATCTCATATTTTATTAAAAATTTTGGTACATGTTAAATCTTAACCGTTCGCTTGCTGTTCACGTCAATATACCTACCTGTAAATAGTGAAGGCCCAGATTAGACAACTCCTGCAGGAGCTGTCTCATCAGGGTCTGCACTATTTACAAGTTGATTGCGCAACCAGTGCACTCCACAGCAGTGATTGCACAGCGAAATACTTGTACACAGTGAAGATATATGTAATTATACAACAGGGTAAATAAGGAGACATGTATTTTAAAATTCAGCAAGCGAAGGGTTAAATCTTAATATACCCTTTCCTTGATACACATGTCATTTATGCATGGAATGATCACTTCATGAATATGCAATGCTTTAATATGTACAATGTAAAAATTTTAAGGGAATAGTTGGCTTAAACAACAACTGTTGGATTAGAAAGCTATAATTTCATAACTAAAGAGAGCAAACCCTGATCAGACAGCTCAACTTTACCCTTTACTTAATGAATATTTAGTTAACCCTTTCCCTGTTCTGTGTTTATTACAACTTTCAATACCTATTGAATACTCATTGACAAAGCAGTTATAATGAAATATAGAAGGATGAACATTTTAGCCATTTCAGAAACTAAAGAAACAGATCTATCAAATTCCATTAGCAAACAGAGTAGACCCTGATCAGACGGCTCCTATAGGAGTCGTCTGATCTGGGTCTACTCTGTTTGCAAATGCGTGAAAACACGTTTATATGAGGGAAAGGGTTAAACAAATGACTATGTATATTAACCCTTTCCTTCATATAAACACTTTTTTCATGCATTTTGCAAGCAGAGAAGACCCAGATCAGACGGCTCCTATTGGAGCCGTCTGATCAGGGTCTGCTCTGTTTGCCTAGGACATTGTAATAGATCTGACCAATACCATAAATATTCAACTGGAAATGGGTTAATTAGCTAAATATTTATAATATCATTATGAACAAGAGAATGGAAGCTGTAGATTTATCGCTACCAGTATTTTAATATGTCTTAAGTTAACTGAAAACAGAGCACACCCTGATCAGATGACTACTACAGGAGTTAATGTGTCGTAAAGGCTCTGCGAGATTAAGGGTTAACCCTTGAATGAAGGTAATTAAATGTTCCGGCATTTGCAAACAGTGTAGACCCTGGTCATGCAGTGGGCTGCTAGCTCTCTGATCAGGGCTCATACTACATGTATTTTGCTTTCAAAATCCTCATGCAAATTTAAGCCTTTCATACTGAATGCACTCTATCATTAACCCATTCCCTCATATTGACGACTTTTGACGACTCTGTAAAAGTCACCTATTGAAACCATTGTGATAAATAGAGCATTTGCTCCTATAGGAGCAAATGCTCTATTTATCACAATGGTTTCAAACTACAAAATTCTAAAAATTTCCTTTTCTCTAGTTAATGCTCCTTTTCGGTAGATTTATTCAAAGAGGTTGGATCTAAAAATAGCCTATGAGGTAATGGGTTAAACAATGATGGACCATTCCACTTAGAAAATTTTGTATTCAAAGAGTAAACCCTTTTGTATTCTCTTATTGTCACATTGGGATAATCTATGCCAACAGATTGGATCCAAATGAATTGGTTAGAGATTCAGTATTGGTCAGGGTCCACACTGTTTAAACTGTGACATGGAAAAATATTCTTATGAGAGATGACAAATATTCAACTTCCAATGCAGATGACAACTTTTCAGACTTTTCAAATATTACCAGCACAAAGTTACTTAGTGTTACCAGTTAGTTTTTTGCATTCTAGCGATGGATAGATTAGGCCCCACATATTATGCAATATGTGGGGCCTAATCTGAGATCCAAACTGTTTGTTGCTAAGGCTCAACCTCTGCAAAGTGAATGTATAGTTTGAAAAAAGTTGCAGATGACAATTATGCAGATGACAATAATGTGCAGAAGATGACATGTCTTAGCATGCAAAGAGTTTGTTGTCAGTCATTAATGTTATGTTTAATTTCCTGCTTATATAATTAGCTGGTTTTTCAATGTGTGTGTTGATATCCAGCTGGTAACACTTTGATTGCAAAATATAAGTTAACTGGCAATTGCCAACAGTGTAAACAAAGATCTGAGGTCTGGTTCTTTATTCAAAATCCTCCTTTCATACATACTGCAGAGTCCGACTCTGCTGTTTAATAATTAAGGATCATTCCACTTTGCAATGTTCAGCATTTGATAGGTTGGTATCCCACTCCACCAATGAAAACCATTAAGGTCATCACGCGGACAAATCTCAAAACATGTGAATAGATTGCATATCTCTTATCAAGTTATAGCCCAATTCTAGACTGCAGCTTTCAGACAGTCTGGAACTACATTAGGCATGCTTTGATCCAGACTGGTTACATCACATACATACTGCAAAATGAGAGTCTGCAAGACCTCAAATTGAAAATGTAGCAGACTACAAATATAGCAGACTACAAATAGTAGAAGCAGACACACTTTCCTGCTAAATAGAACAGTACACGAGGACTTTATCGATCCAAGCAGACTGGTTACTAATACACTAGACTGTACCACTCAATGAGGGAGGAAAGCAGTGATATGGTTATTGATTCAGAGATCTGAAGCCATTTCTGTTAAGGTTCTTGTTAAAGTTTCATTACTATTAGGTACTATTAGGAGTTAGTTTGCATGATTGTTTTGTTTTTCACATTTTAACCCCCTAATATACTGTATACTGTTCAAATTATAGGAGTGGCTATTTTTAGAACACAGCCTATCTTACCTGTAAGGAAATGTACTAGCCTATGGGATGATAGATCATGTGACTTGGAGGTATAAAAGCTGATTTCGCCAAGCTTAAGGTCCCCCCACCTAGTGGGAGATCTGTTGCTATAGGAGTCTATGTTGCTCAAAATCAGAAAATTATTTTGGCAAATTTAACCTTAGAATTTGAGAGTAGTGTGTAGAAAGTTATTCAATATTGTAGGTAAATATATTCTTGATGCAATCTTCATATTTGTTTTGCGAAAAAAAGAAGAATTTGAGTGACTTTGGCTGAAGAGACAATATCTGTAGTCAGCTGGTAAGGATTTTTCAAGAAAGTTCCAGGATCCTTGTGGAAATCCTTGATTTCCAGGGAGCTGAAAGGAAGGGAAAGTTAGGAAAACCCATTTGCTGGCTGCCTTGCCTGATCACACTATCTGGATAACAATTGTGACTGTTTTTTTGGACTCTGGACTTGCTAAGTGAGTAATCTTCCGGACTTCTATATAAACAAGAGGACGACAAGATGTTGGATATACTCTGGAGCTCGTTCTTTGCCACGACGACACTCAGCTCGTCGGCGGAACTACTAGAAAGCGTTGCATACAACCAGTCTTTGCTATATAGCACTCTGATCATTGCCATCTTGCTGACCAAGGGCTATGGACGAAGAATGGCAACCGCCATTGGCAGAAAAGTCCTCCATGAGCCCTCAAAGATGATCTGGAGGGCCATTCGGGCGATCAAACCCAGGCAGATTATGTATTATGGGCTTAGATGGGGCATTCCGCTACACCAAGTGAAGGACCTGCTTCTATTACACCGCAGTCTGCTGCGGAAAGGGAGAAAACTGCCAGGAACAGGGGAGAGAACTCAAAAGAAAACAGCATGTAGGAAACAAACTCTAAAAATGCGGAGTTTGAATTCCACAGTGAGTATTAAACATATTTATGAACTGTATCAAAGTAGAGCAGAATTTTACATGTGCAAGAAAGTTCTGTGTGGAGTCCAACTGTTGAGGACAATGTTTAGTCAAGGTGTGATGATAGCATAGAGAATGTTTAGCCCATTCCCTCATAGGCTATTTTTAGACCCAACCTCTTTCAATAAATCTACCGAAAAGGAGCATTTACTAGAGAAAAGGGAAATGTTAGAATTGTGTAGTTTTGAAAGCATTGTGATAAATAAAGCATTTGCTCCTATGGAGCAAATGCTCTATTTATCACATTGGTTTCAAAGGGTGGCTTTTACAGTGGCGTAGAAAGGCGTATTTATGGAGGAAAGGGTTAAACCTTTACCTCATGAATATTCATTAGCTGAATAGTAATAATGGCATAATTATGAGTACAGCTTCTACTGGAGGTGTCTGATCTGGGTCTACGTACATTAGAACCTGTCTTTAGTGACCATCAAAGAGGTCTAATTATGAGTCTGTAAGGCAGGTGGTAGCTTAATGCAAGTCAAAAATAATGCAGAAAGCTCCTGTAGGAGCTTTCTGCATTACTTTTGCCCTTCATTTAGCAACCACCTGCTTTTAAGACTTCTATTCAACAAATGCATGGCTGCTTAGGACAGGTCCTGCTGTACTCTATTCTTGAAGGTGTTCAGAGGTGCTTGTATGAAGTGAATGGTTAATCCTTCACAGCATAAAATTTAATATGCTTTAAGATTTCTACGCCTTTGCAAACAGAGTAGACCCAGATCAGATGGCTCCTGAAGGAACCGTCTGATCAGGGTCTGTTCTGTTTGCTGTTAAAATAATATAGATCAGATTCTACAGTTTCTGCCATGGCCAAAAACTGTTGTGTTCATAATTATAACATTATAAAAATTCATCTAATTGATATTCATGATGTCATCATTTAAATTATCACATGTATATTCATGAAGTTAAGCCGGTCAATAATGCCATGTAGTAATACAGGCGTAAAGTAGCGCACTTGTCCATCCATGTGTATGTCTGTCCAATCAAAATCAGTAGCTCATTCCATGGTGTATGATATAGTTGACACTAGACTTTGGTAGATTTCGCAGAGCAACAGATAAAGGTGCATACCGTACTCAAATACTAAAATCGTCATTTCTCCATCAAACCCTACGTTGTGACCACTCTTTAGAATCGTCTCAAAGAGACGATTCTAAAGAGTGGTCACAACCTAGGGTTTGGTGGAGAAATAAAGAAGTTATTCTTGAAAATGTTTTAATTTACACATCTTATCTGGACCTCTGTTTTGTATTGGTAGTGACATATGTAGGAGATCTTGATTTGCTAGAGTGATCAGGTTTTGTTTGAGTGATTCCGTGCTGATAGGTGTTATAAGCTGCTAGATAAGACTTACTGTAGTTCAGAAACCAGAACTGTCTAATTTTATAGAATTATGGAGTGTTGGTGATCGAGATAAAGCTTGGCAGGGAGACAATATTGGCCTAACCCCTTACTCCATAAATTTTCATGTAAGAATAATTAATTAGACAAACACATGAACACAGAAATTTTCAGCCATGGCAGTAACTGTATAAAATCAAATCTACTTTATTTCTTAATCAAAATCTACTTTATTTCTTAATCAAATCTACTTTATTTCTTAATCCTTTCCCTGTTCTATGTTTATTACAAATTTCATTACGTACTGAATATTCATGGACAAAGTAGTTTCAAAAAAATGTGGAAGGTAGAACATTGTAGCAATTTTAGAAAGTAAAGAAACGGAAATATCAATTTCAATTAGCAAACAGAGTAGATCCTGATCAGACGGCTCCTATAGGAGCCGTCTGATCTGGGTCTACTCTGTTTGCAAATGCGTGAGGTTAAGCAACCTGACCTGATAGAGGAGCCATCTGATTTGAATCTTACTCTGCGTGCAAAGGTGCCAAAAGGCGTCTAAATGGTCAGAGATTTAAATAATTTGACAGAATTTGTGCTGCTTTAACCCATATTACCTGATAGGCTATTTTTAGATCCAACCAGACTGAGGCTATTTTTAGATCCAACCAGACTGTTTGAATAAATCTACCCAAAAGGAGAATTTACAAGAGAAAAGGAAACTTTTAGAATTGTGTAGTTTCAAAACCATTGTGATAAATAGAGCATTTGCTCCTCTGGATTTCTGCTTTAAGTTTGCCCTGCATTTAGCAACCACCTGATTTTTAAGACTCGTATTTCATTAAATGAATGACTGCTTAGGACAGGTTCTAATGTAGATATTCATGATGTCATTGGCTGCGGCTTCATGTAAGAAATAAAGACATAATCGCATATGTAACATATGCGATTATTGTATAAATTGTACACATTACTTTTGTATTTGTACAAACTGTAGCATCGAATCTATTACAATTTTATAAATAAGCAGAGCAGACCCTGATCAGACAGCTCCTACAGGAGCCATCTGATCTGGGTTTTCTCTGTTTGCAAAGGGGTTAAAAGGCTTATTATATATGATAATGGTCTATTTATGTGACATTGATATTATGGTAGATGTACATTAATTGGCCTACTTTTGATAATTAATTGACACTTGTTTAAAGACAAAGTTAATGACCTATTCAAATTGACCTATTAACCCTTTACCTCATAGATACGCCTGTTCACTCCTTTGCAAACAGAATGGACCCAGATCAGTTGCCTCCTGTAGGACCCATTTGATCAGGGTCTGCTCTGTTTGCTTATAAAATTGTAACACATTGTAGATCTGACGCTTCAATTATGTTTGGCTCCTCTGATCCTCTGCTATGCTTATCAAATTATGTAGATCTGATTATATACAGTAAAACCTCTCTATAACGACCACTAAATTTCATCAAGTATTTTGTGTTAAAGGCAGGTGGATGCTTAAAGCAAGGTGAAAGTAAAACAGAACGCTCCTATAGGAGCGTTCTGTTTTACTTTCACCTTGCTTTAAGCAACCACCTGCCCAAAATACCAACTAATTAACACAAATTTAGTGGTCTTTATAGAGAGGTTTTACTGTGCAGTTTCTCCATATGCCTTTATAAAAATTGAACTAATTAATATTCTTGATGCCATTTTGTCTGATAAGAATAATTATTCATGAGGTAAAGGGTTAACCTCAAAGGCTATTTATAGACCCAACCTTTTTGAATAAATCTAAAGAAAACGTGAATTTACCAGAAAAAAGGAACATTTCAGAATTATATAGTTATGGAACCATTGTGATAAAAAGAGCATTTACTTCTCTAGAGCAATTTTGCTCTATTTATGACAATGGTTTCTAAAAATGACTTTTACAGAGATGTCAAACACACGCCAATATGAAGGAATCACTTAACCCTATACTCAATAAATACACCTTTCTGCACCTTAGCAAACAGAGTAGATCCAGATCACCTTTCTACACCTTAGCAAACAGAGTAGATCCAGATCAGACAGCTCCATAAATACGCCTTTCTATGTCAATGCAAACAGAGTAGATCCAGATCAGACAGCTCCATAAATATGCCTTTCTACACCTTTGCAAACAGAGTAGATCCAGATCAGATGGATTCCATAAGCTCGCCGTCTGATCAGGGTCTGCTCTGTTTGCTTGTGTTATAATACAGGTATGATTCTACAGTTTCTGCCATGACCAAAAACATATGTGTCCATGCATGTGCTATTATAACACAGTAATCTTATTAATATTAATGACATCATTATTTCTTATATTAATATTCATGGAGGAAAGGGTTAAATTTAGCTACTACTTATGTCTGCAATGATAGTTCAAATTTTTTACCCAATCATGGTTCTTTTGTATTGTATATGCAAATTATCAATAACTCTGGCTAACAAAATTTAACCCTTTCATCAATATTTATACATATTGCACACAGAGTAGACCCAAATCAGATGGCTCCTACAGGAGCTTATGGAATGACATGTATATAGATAAGATTCTACAGTTTCTGCCATGGCTAAAACATTTCTTGTTCATTTGTCATTATAACAATTAAGCTAATTAACCCTTCACTTGCTGTTCACGTCAATATACCTACCTGTAAATAGTGAATACCCAGATGAGACAGCTCCTGCAGGAGCTGTCTCATCAGGGTCTGCACTATTTACAAGTTGATTGTGCAACCAGTGCACTCCACAGCAGCGAAATACTTGTACACAGTGAAGATATATGTAATTATACAACAGGGCATGGGTAAAGAAGGAGAAATGTATTTTAAAATTCAGCAAGAGAAGGGTTAATATTCATACATGCATTATGTGTTACCTGAATATTCATGGAGTAAACTGTTAATGTTTTATCAGGATCTAATTCACAGAACTGGTAACAAATATTATCATTAGCAGTACCAGTTTCATGGACAGAGTTATGTAAGTTTTAGATTTTCAAGTACAGTAGCGTTGACAAAGTCATGTGATTAGTTTGATTGGATGTCGTAGACATCACCACTTTTCTGATATTGATTTGGATTTAATCATGGAAGATATTTAATTTCTGTTCCATTGTGTAAATGCTACAGTATTGTTCAGATTAGCTGATTGTTTTTGCTGTGACAAAAACTGTGGAATCGGATCTATATCATGTCATTAAACAGAGCAGACCCTGTTCTATAGGAGCCATCTGATCTCTGTCTTCTCTGTTTGCAAATGTGTGAAGAGGCATTTGTAGGAGGGAGAGGGTTAATCATTTGCCTGATCATGAAAGATATTTAGTTTCTGTTCCACAATGGTACAGTAGTGTTGTTCAGATTAGTTGGTCAAAAGTTCATAGTTTAGTATCAACTCTTTACCTGATCATGGAAGATATTTAGTTTCTGTTCCAAAATGCGGCAGTATTGTTTTTTCAGATTAGTTGATACAAAGTTCATAGTTGATATTAACCTGATCATGGAAGATATTTGGTTGTACTGTATTGTTGTTCAGATTTGTTCCCGGTTGCATATTGATGTAGGAAATATGGTTGGTTTAACTTTTACTCGATAAATTTACCTTTCTAAACTACTCTAGCTCTTTGCAATGACATAAAAATACATCTTTAACTCATTCCCTCATAGGCTATTTTTAGACCCAGCCTCTTTGAATAAATCCACCGAAAAAGAGCATTTATTGGAGAAAAAGAAAAGTTTAGCATTATGTAGTTTTGAAACCATTGTGATAAATAGAGCATTTGCTCCTAAGGAGCAAATGCTCTATTTATCACAATGATTTCAGAAAGTCATGACTTTTACAGTGGTACGTGTCAAAAGGCGTCAATATGAGGGAATTGGCTATGAGGTAAAGAGTTGGTAGAGGAGAGAGGGTTTTTTTAGGGTTTGATATTGATCGGTGGCAGGATAGTTGACAAATCTTAAAGATATATGGTTTTCTAGATATTGTAATTCATTATTTGCTAGGTTTGTACAATTAACTATTCACCGGATAAATATTCATGCAAATTACTCTGCCTTTTATGAATATGAATTAGTTTAGTGTTTTAAAAATATAAAACAAGGAAATTAGTCTATTACTGTCATCCTTGGTAAACCTAGCAGTGACCCATCCAGTTACTAGTTGCACATGACTGTAGTCTATCACTTTTAAAACTTCACAACACCTTCCAACACTTGAAAACATGTGGCCAAAGAGCCAGCTACCCGATCAGGAATGTTTACAGTGTTGAAAATCTGGGCAAATGTATCGGGCAAACATGTCTTTATACAACCAGGCATTCCATAATACAACAGGGGAATGTGTTAGCCCGCACTGTGAATTGAGCACACGGCCTTCTGATTGGAAGGTGGACGCTATATACCACTGAGCAACTGAGGTACTCTGTTACAAAAGGGTTAATATGTCACACTGAAGTTAATATATCACACTGACATACACACTTGTTTAAAAACAAATACTCTTTTGCTATGGTGTTGTAATAACTGAAGATGATATGGAAATGTATAAACAGAAACTACACGAAAGATATGAAGCATCTTTGTTTCATAGTGTCATTGGTCATAGCAGAAACTGTATAATCAGAATTATATAATTCTTTAAGCAAACAGAGCAGAGCGAGACCCTGACAGGAGTTGTCAGATCTGGGTCTAAACTGTTTGCAAAGATGTCAAAAAGCATTTCTGTTCATTAAAGGGTCAAGCCCTTGTAATAGAATGACAACAACAGGCCTTAACCCTTTCCTCCATAGGCTATTTTTAGATCCAACCTCTTTGGCTGAATCTACCAAAAAGGAACATTAACTAGAGAAAAGGAAAATTTTAGAATTTTGTAGTTTTGAAACCATTATGATAAATAGAGCATTTGCTCCTATGGAGCAAATGCTCTATTTATCACAATGGTTTCATCAAGTGACTTTTACAGAGGTGTGGAAATGCCTATTTATGGAGGAAAGGGTTAATCAGTCTCTTATTTCTCTCTCAAACCACTTTCGTTAAGTACTCAATTAATCTTCTGCACTCTGAGCAACTGTCGTCTGTAACTATTGTTGTCTACTTCAATTCTAAAAGTATAGTTTTCTTTCATTTCTTTCCAAAAAGTAGTGTCAGAATGACAAACAGTTAAGATCCTGATGAGAAGCAGAGCGTCTCATCTGGATCCAAACTGTTTGCAAATGAAACACCTCTCAGAAGCAAATCTAATGAGTATAAAAAAGACAGTTTAGAAAAGCAATACAGAAAAGATTGTACATAGTTTTCCTAAATTCCTCTCATGTCTTTGTGCAGCCATGTTAACCATTTCCCTAATGAACATTTATGCATGAATTGATAATTTCATGAATATTCAATGACTTACTTTTTATAATTATAAAAGGAAATTGTTGGCTTCGACAATAACTGAAAGATTAGATCTCTATAATTTCGTTCATAAGCAAATGGCAGACCCTGATCAGAAGACTCCAACATGAGCCATCTGATCTGGGTCTACTCTGTTTGCAAAGTTTATATGAAGGAAAGGGTTACAGTCATTATAAGGGACGTTGTGATACAGAAGGCAAGATGGTTGTTAAAATCAATCTCATGTGATTCTACATGTATGTTAACTTGTGACTTACCTTCCTTATATCATCAGCATCGCCTCTACCATTTCCTTCATAAGGACAAATGCTGACACCTTTGCAAACAGAGTAGACGCAGATCAAACAGCTCCTGTAGGAGATCTTTGATCAAGGTCTGCTCTGTTTGCTTATGATAGGATATAGATCTGATTCTGAAGTTTCTATCACAGCCAAAACTTTCCTTGCAATTTGGAATTATAATAATTCAGTTTGTGAATATACATACTGTTATTATAAATTTCTAAAATTGACGGAAAGGGTTTACATTCATTAATGTACTATTATTACTGAATCAGTACAGTACTGATATACAGCAACTGGAATCGTATCACTAATTAACCCACCAAATCCTGAGCTTTCTATATTTCTACATTTCTATTTCTATATTTCTGCATGCATTTCTATATAGTAAAATCTTGATTATTCGAAATTATTGTATAAATGAATTTAGACCCTTTTAGGCAGATGGCTGCTTAATCACTGGGGGCCAACTATGTATTATTATCAAAATGTTTTGCTACGAAAATTATATGAGTATTATAATAGATTTGTTTTCCTACGAAGGCAACTTTGTGTTCATAGGAAAACAGTTCCCAATTGATACACTGGCTTCGTAGGAAAACTAATCTATTATAATACCCATATAAATTGTCGTAGCAAAACATTTGATAATAATACGTTGTTGGCCCTCAGTGTTAATGCATGGTGAAAGTCATGCAGAAAGCTCCTCTAGGAGCTTTCTGCATGACTTTCACCATGCATTAAGCTGCCACCTGTCTTAAATATCGGTTATGATATATTTTAGTGTTCGAATAATCGAGATTTTACTGTATTTCTATATTTCTTGTTACATTGTTTTTACTAACATATGTACATGTATCATAGAGTAAACCAGCCTTATTGTGTTTTGATGCTAATAAATGTATTTTAATCAGGTGTGATCCCATTGCATGACAATACATAAAATTATGCATGTGTTAATTTTTCATAACATTTATCATTTAACTTGAATGTTATGTGAGCAATAAAAAAGAAAACTGTTTTTTGTATGAAACTGTGTCACTGTACCTTTTCCAGGAAGGAAAATGGGGAGACATTTTGAAGAAAAACTACAAAATGATTCATTAATCCTTTCCCCCCCATGAATATTTATGTAAGAAATAATTATGTCATGAATATTAATTAGATTAATGTGTTATAATAGCACATAAACACAGAATGTTTTGCCCATGGCAGAAACTGTAGAAGCATATCTATATTATATTACAAGCAAACAGAGTGGACCCTGATCAGACAACTCATGTTTGCAAAGATCAACATAAAAAGGCGTACCATATTTATGGATTAATGGGTCAATCCATTCCCTCAAGAATACCAAGAAATAGTGACTTTATAAATATCTGACATCTTATAATCATATTATAAACAAGGGAAATGTTTATTATGTCAGAAACCTTTAGAATCAGGTGTATATTACAGTAAAACCTCTCTATAATGGCCACTAAATTACATCAAGTATTTTGTGTTAAAGGCAGGTGGCTGCTTAAAGCAAGGTAGAAATAAAACAGAACGCTCCTATACTTCCACCTTGCTTTAAGCAGCCACCTGCCCTAAATACCAACTAATTAACACAATATTTAGTGGCCATTATAGAGAGGTTTTACTGTACATGTATTTCAAAAACAAATAGAGCAGACCCTGGTCAGATGGTTCATGTAGGGACCGTCTGACCTTTTTACACTTTTGCAGCCATAGTGGACCCTGATAAGACAGCTCCTGTCTTATCAAGGTCTGCTCTGTTTGCATATATGTTATATACATGTATTCTCTGCAGATTGCCATGGCAATAAATTTTAGTAGTTTTAATACATGCATTAAATTGATTCTCTTGATTAAATATAACTCTAAAAATAGGTGGAGTCAGGTATGGATATCCATGAAGTAAAGGGTTAACCCTTTACTCAATAAAACACCTTTTTAGCCATTGCAAACAGGGTAGACCCAGATCAGACAGCTCTCAAAAGAGCCGTCTAATCGGGGTCAGCTCTGTTTGCTTATGACATAATAAAAATCTGATTCTACAGTTTCTGTCTGGATAAAAATGTCCTTGTTCATAGTTCCATTATAAAGAATAATTAACCCATTCCCGCATATTCACGCCTTTTGACGTTTATGAAACCATTGTGATAAATAGAGCATTTGCTCCACAGGAGCAAATGCTCTATTTATCATAATGATTTCAAAACTACACAATTCTGAAAATGTCCTTGTCTCTAGTTAATGCTTCTTTTTGGTAGATTTAATCAAAGAGGTTAGGTCTAAAAATAGCCTAAGTGGGAATGGGTTAATAATCATAATGTCATAATTTCTCCAAATCAATCAATTAATCATAATTTCTTGCATGAATATTCATGACATAGAGGGCTAATGATGTGCATCAAGATGATTACATGAACTGTATGTGTTATTTTCAGGAAATGTCTTCCTTTCAGGGGCAGAATGTATTACATTCCAAGAAAATGTTGTTTCTTTATTTCTTTCATAATCCATGTGATCATCCACTTTGTCACCATACAAATATACCATACAGTAAATCCTCTCTTCAAAAGGTCTGGTCCCATATACTATTAGCTTTATGCAAAATGAAAGTTATATTGAAAAACTCGCATTGGAAAGTATTGCAGGCGTTTTTCTGGCAGTTTGGGAAAATGCATTTTAATAATTGGGATTTTTTTTACTCATAAACCTCAATGATTTTGAAAGAATTTTTGGTCCCAATTTAAATTTTATTATGCATTTTGTTCAGCATTATAATAAAATGTATGTCGTTATCTTGGGATATGTTCCCCAAAATCAGTGAAAATGTTACCCATTTTGCATTTGGAATGTAGACCTTTTATTATGTAGACTCCAGAAAAAGTCCTGTTTTGCATCAGTCATTCTGCGTTGAGCAAATACCTGCTATTAAAGCACCTGTATTTATTTATCAATGGATTGCTGTTGAGAATTTTAACACACACTAATTTATTTAGTCTGTTTTTCAAAGAAAATTTCAAGGCATTGTCATAGCCTTCAACTTGTGTCACTGTTCCTTTTCTCCATGAATATTCATATAAGAAAAAAATGACATCATGAATATTTATTAGATTTATTTGTTTCCAGAAACAATAGAATCAGTTCTGTGAAAATTTGTAAGCAAACAGAGCAGGCCTTGATCAGATGGCTTCTTCATTAGTATGAAGGAAAGGTTTAAGGAGAAATATAGGACATGCCTTGTGCTTTTAACTGGTCAGTTTTTTAAGAAATAAAATTAAGGTATTATCATAGCCACAGTGTCATCCTCATGGATGCCACTGTCACTGTTGCACAAATTTTGACACAATTTCAACATTATTGCAACAATTCCTTCATGAACTTCACACAACAAGGGAACAGTCTGTTGTGCAAAAAAAACTTTTTGTCACAATTTCAACATCAGTACAGCATAATCCCTTTATAACTCAACACATTTGTTTGCCATCACTTTGTCTTTAATCTTGTAAGAGACTGTTACTCTATCTTGCCATTTAACCCTTTATCCCTTGAATATTCATGTAAGAAATAATGACATCATGCATATTAATTAGCTGTATTTTTAAAATAGCACATGAACATACAAATATTTAACCGATACAGACAGTCTAGAACTAGATCTGTATTATGTCATGAGCAAACAGAGCAGACCCTGATCAGATGGCTCCTATAAGAGCTCAGTCTGATCTTGGTATACTGTTTGCAAAGGCGTAGAAAAGCGTATCTATGGAGTAAAGGGTTAAAGAGTTAAGGCCTGTTAACCCTGTACTCCATAGATATGCCTTTCTACCCCTTTGCAAACAGAATAAAATCATATCAAATGGCTCCTGTAGGAGCCGTCTAAACAGGGTCTGCTCTGTTTGCTTATGAAATTATATAGACCTGACTCTACCGTTTCTACCAATACCAAACAATCTTGTGCACATATGCTATTATAAAAAATTGCGCTTATTAATATTCATGATGTCATCATTTCTTACATAAATATGCATGAAGTAAAGGGTTAAAACATTGAAATTTGTGAAAAATTGTCACAAGTTGATTAGTAACATTTTACTTAAAAGAGACACATTTTGACACCTTTGCAAACAGAGTATACCCATTTCAGATGGTTCTGTTTGCTTATGGAATTATATAGATCTGATTCTACACTTTTTGCCATGGCTGAGATGAGATGTCTTGTGTTCATATACCTTTATAAAAAAAAAGCTAATAAATATTCATAATGTAATTATTTCTTACATGCATCTTCACAAGGAATGATTTAAACAAGTCTTGAGAGAACGTTTAACCCTTTACTCCATAAATATGCTTTTGCAAACAGAGAAGATCAAGATCAGGTGGCTCCTTTAGGAGTCGCATATTAAGTAATTTTTCGTCTGCAACAAATGTCGTCTGCTTCAATTCTTAAAATAAACTTTCTCTCATTTTTTTTCTCAAAAATATGGTCAAGATGACAAACAGTTTGGATCCTGATGATCCTGATGACGCCGCATTATGCGGCGTCTTATGCGGCGTCTCATCTGGATCCAAACTGTGTGCATAGGTAACCACAGTTTCGCCGCTAGCGTGCAAAGAGTTAAAAAGGAGAATCATATGATATGACAGAATAATTGACTGCAATCATTATTAACCTTATTTCATTTAAACTGTACACACATTCTTACATAACCCGTTACTCCAAAGATTCTCTTTTCTATGCCTTTGCAAACAGTTGCAAAGAGAGTAGACCCAAAGGGTTATCATTTTGCTTCATTATCAGATTGCCAGCTTATAATTACCATGACTAGACAAGCTACAAGTAGTGGAAACAAATAGAGGAAACAAATAGAGGAAGCATAGGAAATATGAGATTAGATATTATATTGTCATGGCAGCAAATGAAACAGTATTATATTATAAATAATAATAATGTTTACAAAATGAATACACCAAGACCGCATCAAATCACTATACATGTACTAGTTACTCACACAATTATATATAACAGTTATATACTATAAAGTCACTCTACACATATCATTGGTACCAGTTATACTAGCAAGTACCAAAGAGTATAGCTATATAATATAAGCAAGAAAGTATAGTATCATTTTACATAGCAAGTACTGAAGAGTATGGATATATAAGCAAGAGAGTATAGGATAATTTTATATCAGCTATACTAGCAATTACTGAAGCATAAAGATATAGATAACAAGTGAATAAAGTATAGTAATATATAATAGTTAAACTAGAGTATAGCAATAGATAGCATGAGAGTATAGTATAGTATTATATAATAGTTTAAACTAGAGTATAAACTAGAGTATAGCTATAGATAGCAAGATAGTATAGTATAGTATTATATAATTATTAAACTAGAGTATAGCAATAGATTGCAAGATTGTATAGTATAATATAATATTTAAACTAGAGTAATGCAATAGATAGCAAGAGAATATAGTATAGTATTATATAATAGTTAAACTAGAGTATAACAATATATTACAAGAGAGTATAGTTACATATAGTATTGTATAAATATTGGTTAAACAAGAGTATAAACTTAAGAGTATAGCTATAGATAGCAAGAGAGTATAGTATTATAATAGTTAAACTTGAGTATAGCTATATATAGCAAGAGAGTATAGTATAGTAGTATAGCTATAGAAAGCAAGAGAGTATAGTATAGTAGTATAGCTATATATAGCAAGAGAGTATAGTATAGTAGTATAGCTATATATAGCAAGAGAGTATAGTATAGTATAGTAGTATAGCTATAGAAAGCAAGAGAGTATATCAGAGGTCCAGATAAGATGCGTAAGTTATAATTTTCAAAAACAACTTCTTTATTTCACCACCAAACCCTATGCTCTTTGAGATGATTCTAAAGAGTGGTCACAATGTACTGGGTTTGGTGGAGAAATGATGATTTTAGTACTTGAGTATCCATGTTTATCTGTTGTTCTGGTATATTATATTATTATTATATAATAGTTAAACTAGAGTATAACTATAGATAGCTAGAGAGTATAGTATAGTATTACACATCAACTACACTAGAATGCACTTAAGAGTATAGCTGTATATAAAACAAGAGAGTAAAGTATTATATAACAGTTTTAGTAACAAGTACTAAAGAGTATAACTCCATAATATTACAAGATAGTATATGATATAGTTTTATATAGCTGTTGTACAAGTGAGTATGAAAGAGTATAGCTGTATATATAGCAAGAGGCCTAGGGTATATTTCAGTATTTTCCTTAACTCCATAAACGCCTTTCTTCACCTTTGCGAACAGATTAGACCCAGATCAAACGGCTGTGATAGGAGCCGTGTGATCAGGGTCTGCACTGTTTGCTTATAAAATAGCATATATATTATTCGCCTGTTTCTTTCATGTCTAAAATTTCCTGTCTTCATGTGCCATTATCAAAATGAATTTGATTAATATTTATGCTATTTTTTCTTATATGAATATTCATCTACATATAGCAAGTGAGTAAAGTACAGTTTTATGTAACAACTATTCTAGCATGTACTACAGAGTATAGATCTATATATAGCAAGAGAGTAATGTATGGTTTTATATAACAGCTGTACTAGCATGTATTTCATAGTATAGATCTATATATAGCAAGAGAGTAAATTATAGTTTTATATAACAGCTATTCTAGCATGTACTACATAGTATAGATCTATATATCGCAAAAGAGTAAGGTATGGTTTTATATAAAAGCTATACTAGCATGTACTACAGATTAATAGATCTCTATATAGCAAGAGAGTAAAGTATCATCATGTTTTATATAACAGCTATACTAGCATGTACTACAGAGTAATAGATCTATATATAGCAATAGATTAAAGTATAGTTTTATATAACAGCTCTACTAGCATGTACATGTACTACAGAGTAGAGATCTATATATCAAAAGAGTATAATATTTTATAAGAATTATTTTATAAGAATTATTTTAGCAAGTAATATAAAGCGTATGTATTAGATATATATTATACATAGCAAGAGAGTGTAGTAAGCATTAGTATATTACAATAATACCATAAAACCCTTATATAAATACATGTATCATAATGTAATGGTTATATGCCATAAATTTAAATAACAAATATCATTATGCAATGTTATGTACCGGTACATTATATACTATAAAACCCATCAAGTACATGTATCATGATTTAATGGTCATAACTATAAAACCTTAAACATATCATTATCGTATGATTTTACTATTAAATACAAATACCACTGTGCAGTGGTTATATGTTAAAAACATGGTACAAATATCATTATTTAATGGTTATGTACTATAAATATTCTGAAAATGGGTGATCCCTCGAAAGCAAAAGTAGAAATGCAAAATGACTCGGTTTTATTGAGTCTGTTCATGAGTAGTAATTAAAAGTGCAACACTACTCACGCCCCCTAGCACCGGCTTAAGCAGTATTCAATTTTCAAAACTAATAACATGAAAACTAATGATCCCGAAGGACCAGAAAATATAACAACACTGAGAATGAAGTATGGGGCGACTTTTTACGGCCGCCACACAAGCACTTAACACCTGCTGTTGTGAAGTACATACATGTATATTCTTTTGCAAAATGAGAAAATTGCAGACTCGGTTTTATTGAGTCTTTTAAAATATCATTATTTATTGGTTATATACATGTACTATAAAAGCACATATCAGATATCATTATATAATGTTTATATATAGTACAAAAAACACTTCACACATGTATGCAGTGGTTATAAACTATAAAAGTACTGCACAATTTATATTGTATTGCAATGGTAATATGTTATAAAAGCACTTTTCAAAGTCATTCATATATGTTATACTATCAAAATTAGTATAGAAATCAGACCGGGGATGCCAGACGGACGTCCACAGCAACCCCACAAGCACTAATGAAGTATGTGTACACTTTCACATACATATACACACAGACTCACACACATACTCACACATATATAACCTTCACAGAAATGTTCCCAGCCTATTCATCATCAAAACACATTGGTGCTTTATGGCCCTTTTGTGTTGCAGTTGCTGCTAAACCAAACTCAAATAATCAAAATCATAGTAAATAAAATTAAAAAGATGACGCCACAACCAATACACGAGTAAAACGCCTTACAGAAAAGTAGGGTATTCTAAGTTGGGCTAGATCCAGGGTGTCTGACACTGAATGGATGGTTTGGAGTTTAAGGCACTGGGACACAGAATCATAAGGTCATGTAGCACCAATATAGGTAATGAGCACGAAGGAAGTCCAAAAGCACACAGTCGCAACAAATGAAGTATGCGTGCACACATACACCGTACACATATGTTAAAAAAGGATCAAAGATACATGATACAAACAGAAAAATAGGATGAAGGCAGGTGTACCATCTTAGAATGGTCAGTGGTAAAACTACAAGTGGATCTTTAACCCTTACAGTGCGGGACACGAGTCACTAATGTCCTTTGCAAACAGTGTAGACCCAGATGAGAGGGCTCCTAGAGGAGCCCTCTCATCAGGGTCTGCACTGTTTGTTATTTAACACATTTCTTTAGAAAAATCCCTAAATATTCACCGTAAGTTTGACCTGGTTTGAATTTTGGAATAGTCCATTTTAAAATTCAGCGTTGTAAGGGTTAACCCATGTTTAGGGGAACACATCCAACTTCACACTTATCTCATCTTCACCTAATGAAACAACTGTAGAAACTTGTGTCACTAAAGTAGAACAGTTATGCTATTGAAATACTTTTCATATTAGCATTGTAACATTATATTTCTTAAAAAAACTATTGATGTCATTATTATGTAATATTTATACCATCAATTAAAGTTAATTCATTCCCACATAGGCTAGCTATGTTAGATCCAACCTCTTTGATTAAATCTACCAAAAAGGACCATTTACTATAGAAAAGAGAATTTTGTAGTTTTGAAAACATTGAGATAAATAGAGCATTTGCTCCTATGGAGCAAATGCTCTATTTATCACAATGGTTTCACAAAGTAACTTTTATGGAAGCGTCAATATGCGGGAATGGGTTAATGTAAAAATTGTAATTCTATAAAAGCATGATATAAATAGCTTTTGTAATATATACCAAAATACATGAGGTATACTACATAAGCACTTTAGAAAAACATATAATATATTAGAGGTATATAAATTACGTACTGTGAAAAACATAAATCATTATATAAGAGGTATACTAGGAAATACGGAAGCTTATACGAACCCCCTTATATGTTATAATATGGCTAAAATTTTAAAGAGTTATATATCATTGATATATATAAGGTGATGTTTTATGTGTAGTTATATCATAATTAATATTTATCTTTATCGAAATTTATGATTTTATATATCTACAATATATATAAGTTATTGTTTTTCTGAGAGCATATATCTACAATATATATAAGTTATTGTTTTTCTGAGCAGTTATATGAAAATAATATTTATGTAAATAATGTTTGTCAATTATAAATAGGCATTAAAACATAATATTCTGCAATGGGCTATTCATTTATATGTTATTTTTATATAAATTAAAAAAGTATCTTCTGTAATATCTTTATAACGTATATGTTATTCATATTGGAAAACTTATGTTTTCAAAATGATAAAAGTTTGGTGAAAGATCGAAGTGAGTGAGTCTATATTAAATAAATAGTGTTGATTTTATGAGAAAACCCGAGTTATTTTTATATATTTCAATAAAAACGAACTAATTAATTTTAAAAACGGAATATAATAAAGAAAACAATTACGTGTTATGTTATATCCAACACATAACATTATTGTTTTAAAGGAGTTTAATATCATAAAACTATGTGGTATTTTTACACATTTATTGTATATATAAGGGGGTCAGTATAAGCTTCCGTAAGGAAAGCACTGTAGAAAAACATATATACATTATTGTAATACATGTACAGTAGATATATACAGAAGCTTAAATGGACCCCCCTTATATAAAGAATATATGTGTAAAAATTCTCGTAGTTATATGATATGAAAATGCTTTAAAACGATAAAGTTATAAGTTAGACATAACATAACATGTAAATTTTGACTGTCTTATATTAAGCCTTGGAATATAAATAATTCATATTTCTTGAAATAAATGAAAAATAATTATATATTTTTTCGTAAAAGGGACCACATTTATTTAACATAACCCTCTGATTTTAAAGGGATATATGTCGTAAAAATATATTCGGCAATAAGTATATAAAATACTTGCTTAAGTAGTATTTAAAAGGATCTTTATTCTAGTTAATATACAATATGTTCTTTTCACTACTTTACATTAATTATAACTTAAAAAATCACAAATAAATATATTGTGTTTAATATAAACCATCCGCCTTTTACAAATATATATCTTATTACATACAGTAAAACCCCGCTAATGCGACCACTTAATGAATAAACATGGGTGCCTTTATAAGCAGGTGGTTGCTTAATGCAGGACAAAAGTAATGCAGAAAGCTCCTCTAGGAACTTTCTGCATTACTTTTGTCCTGCATTAAGCTACCACCTGCATCTAGCACCCAGAATTATACCTCTTTTAGGTGGTCGCATTAGTGGAACTTTACTGTATTTATAATTCATAAAGACTTCTTCACATACATATTAATGTTCATGTAAATGCACAGAAAACATTAGATTACATATATTACACATATGTTAAATTAAAAAATTTGGTTCAAATAAATATTATTCTTTATTTAACAACAAAGAAAACGTTGTTTTAAATATATTAAAGATACGTAAAAGTTTTTAGCCATATTATTGCATATAAGGGGGGTCCATTTAAGCTTCCATAACTATGAGAGCATTGTGAAACAGTATATGTCAATTATATAACAGGTGTATTCTGAAAGCACTGTAGATAAGTATAAATCATAATATGTAAGAGGTATACAGTACTATGAAATCTATGGAAGCTTAAATGGACCCCCCTTATATAAAGAATATATGTGAAAAAAAAATCTCGTAGTTGTATGATATTAAAATGCTTTAATACGATAAAGTTATAAGTTAGACATAACATAACTCTTAATAATATAACTCTTTAAGTTTTTAGTCATATTATTGCATATAAGTTATAAATTTTGACTGTCTTATATTAAGCCCTGGAATATAAATAATTCATATTTCTTGAAATACATGAAAAGTAATTTTTTCGTAAAAGGGACCACATTTAGTTAACATAATCCACTGATTTCAAAGGAATATATTTCGTAAAAATATATTCAGCAATATAGTCATTAAGTATATAAAATACTTAAGTAGTATGTAAAATTAACTTTATTCTAGTTAATATACAATGTGTTCTTTTCACTACTTTACATTAATTATAACTTAAAAAACACAAATAATTATATTTTGTTTAATATAAACTATCTGCCTTTTACAAATATTTATCTTATTGCATATTTATAATTCATAAAAACTTCTTTACATACATCTTAATTTTCATGTAAATGCACAGGAAAATTAGCTTATATATATTACACATAATTATGTTAAATTAAAAATTTGTGTTCAAATAAATATTATTCTTTATTTAACTAAACAGAAAACGTTGTCTTAAATATATTAAAGATACGTAACTCTATAAGTTTTTAGCCATGTTATTGCATATAAGGGGGGTGCATTTAAGCTTCTGTAGAAATCACTGTAGAAAACCATAACATATTACAACAGATAATTTATACCACGACAGCACTGCAGACAAAACATATAACATGTAAGCAGTATACTATAAATTTGAGCACCATAGAAGAACATATATAATGACAGAAAGTGTAGAATAAGATTTATATGTTTCTATAAGCAATGAGAGCAGACCAGATCCTTTATGAATATAGTAAACCCAGATCAGACGGCTTCTGTATGAGCCATCTGATCTGGTTCTGCTCTTTTTGCTTATGGAACTACATGTATATAGATTTGATCCTTCAGTTTCTGCCATATGGCTCAAAACCATAAATTATGTTTAATCCTTTCCTCCATAAATACGCCTTTCTATGCATCCGTAATAACCACTTCTTGAAACCATTGTGATAAATACAGCATTTGCTCCTATAGGAGCAAATGCTCTATTTATCACAATGGTTTCAAACTACAAAATCCTAAAATTTTACTTTTCTCTAGTAAATGCTCCTTTTGGGTCGATTCATCCAAAGAGGTTGGGTCTAAAAATAGCCTATGGAGGAAAGGGTTAAAACACTGTTGTAATAATTCAGCTAATACATGTAGATATGTATGATGTCAATTTTTCTTATATGAATATTGATTAGGTAAAGATTTAATGTATGGAGATTTAGGTTTTTTAATTTATCATGTGATCAAATTAGTGAATAGAAACATTAAACAATAATATAATTATTGTTAGAGTGGTATGTTGAAGAAGAATAAAATTACTCCAAAATTAATTGTCTTTGTTTTGTTGAAAGCAAAATCTTAACCATTTCCCTGTTCTATGTTTATTCAGAGACATATATATGTATGTAAATTTCTCTGGTTTAATTTATTCCAAATTTCCATACCTACTGAATATTCATGGGCAAAATAGTTATAATGAAATATGGAAGGTGGAGCATTATAACCATTTTAGAAAGTAAAGAAGCAGATCTATCAAATTCCATTAGCAAACAGAACAGACCCTGATCAGATGGCTCCTATAGGAGCCATCTGATCTGGGTCTACTCTGTTTGCAAATGTGTGAAAACATGTTTATAAGAGGGAAAGGGTTAACCATTTACCTGATAGAGATGCCTTTTGACAACTATGCAAACAGAGTAGACCCAGATCCTGTAGACCCAGACCCGTCTTACCAGAGTGTGTGCTTATGGAATTATATAGATCTAATTTCCACAGTGTCTGCCATGGGCAACTGATCCCATGTTCATAAGCTATTATTATTTTCATCTGCAGTATTAAGTCATGGTTTAATTATATCTTACATGAATATTCATGAGGTAATTAATTAAATTATTAAGAGAATGGTCTGTAGTCTGAATTGGCAAATATTTCTGTATGCTGTGTCATTTTGAAGTCAACTTTCACTTCGGTATGATTATTATATAGGGTTATTAGTCTAGACTTCATACCCTAAACATCCAGACAGACAAACTTAGGCAAATAGTCAGCAGATCTAGATCAAACTACATGTAATCCTGAAGGGTTTGCCCCAAAATGTCTTAAATAATTATTTTCAAACACTTTACATACCAACATTCTTACGAGTTAGTTACAGTCACCGAAATCAGTTGTTCACTCGTGTGATATATATAACATTTATACTTACTGAAGCATGGTACAAGCATCAACATATTGTACAATATTATCATGTTGATTTAACAGCTTGACTTTAACCCTTTCCTCCATGAATATTTATGTAAGAAATAATTACATAATGAATATTAATTAGATTAATTTGTTTAATAGCACATGGACACAGAATTTTGTGTCCATGGCAGAAACAGCAGAATCATATCTTTAATACATATCATTAGCAAATAGAGCTGACTCTGATCAGACAGCTCCTATAGGAGCTGTCTGATCTGGGTCTACTCTGTTAGCAAAGGTATAGAAAGGCGTATTTATTGAGGTAAAGGGTTAAAAAGCAGTATACAAGTTTCAAAGTGGAAAAGTCCGTCATTATTCATTGGTTACTAAGACTTCATACAGTATGAATGGGTAAAATTTGCGAGAGAATTTTGAATGACAAACAGTGCAGACCCTGATCAGAGAATGCAAAGGGTTGATAAAGTATATTCTGTCCCTCTTTGGTGTGAATGTTCATAAATATTAAAAGTTGAACACATAATCATGTCATTAAAATAATACGGTACTTACCGCGGTAGGTGGCGGTGGTCTAGTGGTAACGCGCTTGACTACCAGTCCGGAGGTCCGGGGTTCAAATTCCGGTCCCACCCGGAAATTTCAGAGACGCTTTTCTGTGTCTCCCACCCGCACATCCTCTCCACCCAGGGGTTAAAATGGGAATCTGTGAGGATCACTCGCCGGTACTGCGGCTGCAATGATTGCGCCATATGTTAGCAGTGCTCAATATTGTAGGCCAATGACTCAATGACCAGGGGAGTAAATGTACAGTCGGCTGAGCGGTCATTCGGACTGAAAGTAGACTATAACTAGGTACTTTACTTTTTTACATGAATATGGTATATGTATCCAGCTAAATATTAACAATATCTTAACACTTTCCTCCATGAATATTCATTAAAGAAATGTTGACATCATGAATATTAATTAGATTAACTTTTAAAATGACATATTAACACATGGAATATTTGCTAAAGCAGAAACTGTAGAATCGGATACTGTAGGAGTCATCTTATCTTGGTATCTTGTTTGCAAATGCGTAGAAAGGCGTACCATATTTATGGAGTAGAGTGTTAATATACTGCTGAATCCTTAGAAAATGCCAACTTTTAAAGAAACAGAAAATATTGTTGACTTTTACGAAAGTCAATGGATGTGTACTACAGTAAACTTCAAATCTATTTCGTAAGAATGCAATGAATATTAACCCTTTCCCTCATATTGATGCCTTTTGACGCCTCTGTAAAACTCACTTTATAGGTGCAAATGCTCTATTTATCACAATGGTTTCAAAACTACACGATTCTAAAAAAATCCTTTTCTCTAATAAAAGCTCCTTTTCGGTAGGTTTATTCAATGAGGTTGGATCTAAAAATAGCATATGTGGGAATGGGTTAAATAAGTGTAGTAAAGTCAATGGTAAAGAGGGTGTCAATTGTGTAAAACAAACAAGAGATCATGGTCTGTTCTCTTTGCTAATGATTGTACAGTTTCTGCCGTAGCCAAAACGTTCTTTGTTTATATGCAATTATAAGAATTCAGCCAATTAATATTCATGATGTCGTTATTTCTTACATATACCGGTAAATATTTATGGTGAAAACTTAAAGGGTTAATATTTTAGGCAATCAGCAATTACTTATATGCAAACAGAAGATTTCTTAACCCTTTCCCTCATAGGCTATTTTTAGATCCAACCTCTTTGAATAAATCTACAGAAAAGGAGCATTAACTAGAGAAAAGGAAATTTTTAGAATTCTGTAATTTGAAACCATTGTGATAAATAGAGCATTTGCTCCTATAGGAAGCAAATGCTGTATTTATCACAACCAGGTTTCAACAGGTGACTTTTAAAGAGGCGTAGAAAGGCGTGTTTATGGAGGAAAGGGTAAATGAATTTTACAATGTGGATACTGTATTCTTTCAAAACAAATAAAATTTAGCAAGAACTCTTATGTTAATTTTAAACATTTGTAACTGGTCTAAAATATAAAAGAAAAATTAGATAACTCTCTTTACCATTTCCTCCATAGGCTATTTTTAGACCCAACCTCTTTGAATGAATCTATACCCAAATGGGGCATTTACTAGAGAAAAGTAAAATTTTAGAATTTTGTAGTTTGAAACCATTGTGATAAATAGAGCATTTGCTCCTATAGATTATGCTGTATTTATCACAATGGTTTCAAGAAGTGGTTATTACAGGGGCGTAGAAAGGCATATTTATGGAGGAAAGGGTTAATGTGAGTAACAAATTAGCTGGTTTTTGAATACCAGGAACAACCCTCTGAATGTGAGAAATAAGTTCAATGGTTAAGATATATAAACTCACAGTCAGAGAATGATATATACATGTACTGTGGTTAAATTTGTACCCCTCTGTATGCGAGATGTACAAATAGAACATAAGTCATGCAGACAGGAGTTGCAACATAAAAATCCACAGCAAGTTAACTTGTTTAAGAATAACTCCAAATTAATGTGATAAATAAGTTTACTGATTAAAAAAGAAACAATCCTTTGAACCTGAAAGAGAATTCAGTGGTTTAACCCTTTACTCCATGAATATTTATGCAAGAAATAAGGACATTAAGAATTATATTAATTTTTATAACCTTTTCCCTGTTCAATATTCATAAAAGAAACCCATTGTTACAAATGAGAGAATACAATGTTTACGATGAATATTTATAAGCAAATTTTTTATAGTGGCATATCTAAATAGGAATACTTCATATTGGTAGAAACTGTTGAGCCAGGTCCATTATAATTTCATAAGCAAACAGAGCAGATCCTGATCAGACCACTCCAATAAGAGCAATCTGATCTGGGTCTACTCTTTTTGTTTGCAAATGCATAAAAAAGCATTTACATAAGGGAAAAGGTTAACCCTTTCTCACATATAAACATGTTTTCATGTGCACACATTTGCGAACAGAGTAGACCCAGATCAGACGGCTCCTATAGGAGCCGTCTGATCAGGGTCTGCTCTGTTTGCTAATGGAATTTGAAAGATCTGTTTCTTAACTTTCTAAAATTGGTACAATGTTCCACCTTCCATATTTCATTATAACTATTTTGACCATGAATATTCAGTAGGTATTGAAATTTGGAATAAACATAGAACAGGGAGAGGGTTAAAGTGTAGAAATAAGATACAAATAATCACTTTAAATTGCCAAAGCTTTATGTGAAAGTATAGATTTACCCACCTTTTAGACAAAAGTTTTGTGCATTTTTAGTTCCATATCAACTGTAACTACCTGGCAGTATTGTGATTGCATTCCCGATGTATTCCTATTGAATCTTTAAGTGTTTGCATCACTGCAGTAATATTTTGTCATCGAAAAGAAATTATTGGCAGTGATGTAAACAGCTGTTACCAATAATTAAAGAAGGCATTTTACGATATAAGATGTTCTAAGAAATCCTCACAAAATGGTCCACACAATGTTAGTTCAATGATTATGAGAAAATTTAATCCTTACAACGCTGAATTTTCAAGTGGACTATTCCAAATTTCAAACAGGTCAAGCTCAAGTGAATATTTAGGGATCTTTATAAAGAAAAAGTGTAACAGGACAAACAGTGCAGACCCTGATGAGAGGGCTCCTTTAGGAGCCCTATCATCTGGGTCTACACTGTTTGCAAAGGACATTAGCGACTCGTGTCCCGCAATGTAAGGGTTAAAGAAAACAAGGTATTATTAGTAAATAGACTGATTATCTTTAAATGGTTAGGTCTACAGTGTCTACCCTCTGAATGTGAGAAATAAGTTAACTGGTTTAACCCATTCCCGTATAGGCTATTTTTAGATCCAACCTCTTTGAACAAATCTACCGAAAAGGAGCATTTACTACTAAAAAGGAAAATTTTAGAATTGTATAGTGTTGAAACCATTGTGATAAATAGAGCATTTGCTCCTATTATCACAATGGTTTCACAAAGTGACTATTACAGAAGCGTCAAAAGGCGTCTATATGCGGAATGGGTTAAGAAATAAGAATGTAAATCTCAGAATTTGGGATATAAAGAAAATAATGAATTTGGAAAATAAGGTATAAATGGTGAATTTGGAAAATAAGGTATAAATGGTGAATTTGGAAAATAAGGTACCCCGGGAAATGCGGTTTAAAAATACAAACCCACTGAATGTAAGAAATAGGTTAATTGGTTCAAGAATCCAAACTCTCTTAAGTAAAATCTGACACTAGATTCTGCATATAGCCTCCACTAGCGCGGTATGCTTGCTGGGTATGAAGTCTGAATCTCTTTAAAGGCGTATTTATGGAGGAAAGGGTTAATATGAGAAATGAGTTAATTGGTTTAAAAATGTAAACTCTTGAACATGAGAAATAGAGTAAGTTAAAAGTGATAGTCTCTACTTGCAACGTGTTTTAAAAATGCTTAACAATTTCATAAATCATTCATTTATATGCATAAAAGAATGTATCTGGCAAGAAAACAGATCAAATAGAAATGCCGAAGAAGACAAAACCGTCATGTGTTTAATATCGAAGATCCGATGTTTTTCAGCAATGTATTAGTATTTATTCGGGTTGCGTTATAGTTTCGTTAAATGTTCGAACAAAAATTATAAGTAGAGATGAAAATAGTTTAGTATCACAGGGGCATTTTTCTATATAAATTGAAATTGACAATCTTCATAATAATAATTGAACATAACAAATTTATGGTTTATGATGGTACTGAAAATATGGGTTTATTGTAGGGACTATCATCTTAACCCATTCCCTCATAGGCTATTTTTAGATCCAACCTCTTTGAATAAATCTACCGAAAAGGAGCATTAACTAGAGAAAAGGAAATTTTTAGAATTTTGGAATTTGAAAACATTGTTTCAAATTCATTCTTTCAGATGAAGCTAAATGATTTGATATCACAGAAGATTGCTCTTGTTTGTAAATTCAGTATTCAAGGTGTCATGTCATTGAAAATCCATTGAAAACTGGGATCACAGATTATTATCAAATTTTCTAGTAGTAAAATTATAAAAAAAAAAAGGGAAATTATACGAAACTTTTCCATATAGACTGTAGACTGTGGAATTTTTATTCCATTACACAGGATGCTTGTGGCAGAGATAAGCCTTGATGGGCCAACTGTCGACATTGACCTTGAATCTGTACTATCCAAAAACAGGTATTTGTAAACATACCTTCCAAACATTGCAATTACATCATGGTTGTGCAATTACGTCATGACTTTTATCAGCTAAAGCTGTTGAAATTTTTCTCTTAACGCTTTACTCCATGAATATTCATGAGTGAAATAATGACATCTTGATTATCAATTACTTTATTATGCTAACAGATTATAACCCTTTCCCTGTTCCATGTTTATTCCAAATTTCAATACCTACTGAATATTCATGAGCAAAATAGTTATAAATAAATATGGAAGGTGAAGCATTGTAGCCATTTTAGAAAGTAAATAAATAGATCTATCAAATTTCAATAGCAAACAGAGCAGACTCTGATCAGACGGCTCCTATAGGAGCCGTCTGATTTGGGTCTACTCTGTTTGCAAATGCGTGAAAACACGTTTATATGAGGGAAAGGGATAGTTCATGAAAATGCTTAGTTCATGCTTCCAAAATCTTGTCTTTGAGTATTTAGCTTTATTCTGAGAATTAATATTTTAATAGTTTATTTGATAAATATACTGTACATGCAATACTCGGTCTATTAAGGATATAAACTAATTTAAATATTTGATCGAAAATATAAAATAAGGAAATGTATTGCTGTCTGATCAGGGTCTACTCTGTTTGCAATGACATAAGAGGTGGGATTATCAAGTGAAGGTTTAAATGTGGGAAATAGGTTTTGTCATAATTGGTCTGACTAAGACTACCTAATAGTTTCATTAACGCCTAACACAAATGAGTTGTTCATTATAAATTGGTCTAAGACAACCTTGTGCAATAAACATTAAACATAAAATTGCAGGAGCCATCTTATCTGGGTCTAACTCTTTTTGCAAAGACGTGAAAAGGCTTTTATATGACGTAAAGGGTTACAATTGTTCAGCACCAAACCAGCAAATTTACATTTTATAATTGAGCATTTACATGTTTTCAGTAGAATTTGTATGCAAAGTATAGATAAACAGCTAAACTATTGTTTTCTACTCTTTTACTACATCAACACTATATGGCCTCCCTCTCGCTGTGCCTTTAAACCCAACTGACTCACTCACTTAACTACAGACTTGCAATGATTAGAATGATGTGCATAGCACTTTAGTTCTCTCTCAGAAAAAAATTAGTGAAAGGCCACTGTGCTCTAATAGCATGATACATATAGACATGTGAGTCTTGTGCAATCTTTATAGCTCATACATTTAACCCTTTACTCCATGAATTTTCATGTAAGAAAAAAAGACCTCATGAATGAGTTAGATTGTTTGTTATAATTCACATGAATGGTAGGTCATTGCAGAAACTGTAGAATTATATCATAAACAAACAAAGCAGGCCCTGATCAGATGGCTTCTACTGGAGCCATCTCATCTGGGTCTACTCTGTTTGCAAAGACATAGGAAGGCGTATTTATAGAGTAAATGGTTAACACAGTTTGGAGGAATTTCAATGAAACATGATACACCATCAAAATGTATTTGCCTCACTGATTGTAAGTTATTCATAAGCTATTCCAGAGTCCAAACACTTCTGCACCTTGGTTAGTGTCTGATGTCAATCTACACTGCAAACGTTCTGTACCTGGATTAGTGCCTGTACTCAATCTACACTACACTTCTGTACCTTGATTAGTGTCTGATCTCAATCTTCATTACAAATGTTACAATGCTGTACCTTGGTTAGTGTCTGATCTCAATCAACACTACACTTCTTTACCTTGGTTAATGTCTGTACTCAATCTACACTACACTTCTGTACCTTGATTAGTGTCTGATCTCAATCTACACTACAGTTATGTACCTTGGTTAGTGTCTGATCTCAGTCTACACTACAGTTCTGTACCTTGATTAGTGTCTGATCTCAATCTACACTACAGTTCTGTACCTTGATTAGTGTCTGATCTCAATCTACACTACAGTTCTGTACCTTGATTAGTGTCTGATCTCAATCTACACTACAGTTCTGTACCTTGGTTAGTGTCTGATCTCAATCTACACTACAGTTCTGTACCTTGATTAGTGTCTGATCTCAATCTACACTACAGTTCTGTACCTTGATTAGTGTCTGATCTCAATCTACACTACACTTCTGTACCTTGATTAGTGTCTGATCTCAATCTACACTACAGTTCTGTACCTTGATTAGTATCTGATCTCAGTCTACACTACAGACTTTACAATGATCTTCTTCCCATGATTAGACCCATGATGTTTGAATTTGTTGCTGTAATATTATTTTGTATGAGTTGAGAGACACTTATAACAAATGTCATTTTATCATGATCATATTTCAGTATGTTAACCCTTTCCGCACTTGGTAACATTCATATTAAAATATTTTCACCTGCTTCACTTCTCGGACAACTATTTTTTGATGGTGTTTTTAACAAACTGATGGAGGGAAAAAATGTGGTAATTTCACCTTTTTGATGCTGAAAATACAGTAAACCCTCTCTATAACGGCCACTAAAGTGTGTTAATTAGCTGGTATTTAGGGCAAGTGGCTGCTTAAAGCAAGGTGAAAGGAAAACAGAATGCTCCTATAGGAGCGTTCTGTATTACTTTCACCTTGCTTTAAGCAGCCACCTGCCTTTAACACAAAATACTTTAATGTAATTTAGTGGCCGTTATAGAGAAGTTTTACTGTACATTTGTACTTGATGTCTGCACAAACTCTGATTAGGTGCAATATTTATTTGCTTTTGATTTGTTCAAGGCTTTCAGAAACTTACTGATGGAGTGTCAAGCAGTTTGGATCCAGATGATCGAGACACCAAGTAACTGGGCAGCTCATCTGGATCCAAGCTGTTTGTAAATAACACGTCATGCTTAGCATGTTAAGAGTTTGTAAATAACACGTCATGCTTGGCATGTTAAGAGTTAACTCTTTGAATGCGGGAACACATGCACTAGCATTTGTAAACAGTGTAGACCCAGATCAGAGGGCTCCTACAGGAGCCCTCTGATCAGGGTCTGCACTGTTTGTCATTCAAAATCATCTAGCAAGTTTAAACCCTTTCATACTTAGTGGACTCTACAGTTAAGCACTGATGGGCCATTCCACTCTAAATATTTAGTGTTGAAAGGGTTGATATATTTCCTTCAGTTGCAGTCTAGTTATTATATTGCAAACTCAGCAAAGCGGAGCATTTTAGATGCATTTGAAACGATCTTTATGGACACTTAACCCGTTCACTTTTAAATATCCTTGTAAGGAAAATTATATCATGTATATTTATTGACGGAATTTTTATAATAGCATATTTAGTGCACATATGTTGCTGGTATTTGTAAAGCATGTAGAGTCAGATCTATTGTTAATTTCATAAGCAAACAGGCTAGACCCTGATCAGATGGATCCTGCAGGAGTCATTTGATCTTGATCTACTCTCTTTGCAAAGGCATTAACAAGTGTTTTATGTATAAATTAAAACCATCTAACCTGTATTTTTTAACTGATCTAGGTCTACTCTGTTTGTCTATATCCCATTTTAGAACACTGGGCATATATGAGTTAACCCTTTCCTCCATAGACTCCAACCACTTTGAATGAATCTACCAAAAAGCATTAACTAGAGAAAAGGAAAATGTTATAATTATGTAGTATAGAAACCATCACAATGGTTTCATAAAGTAACTTTTACAGAGGCACAGAAAGGCATTTTATGATGGAAAGAGTTAATGAGTCTTTGACTGCTAGTGGCATATTGTTGAAACATTATGCAAATAGTTTGGATCCAGATAACGTGGTGGCTCATTAGGATCCAAGCTGTTTGACACATACACTGTTTTGAAGAGGATTTGAAGAACAATTTAATTTTGAGAATTGTAGCTGTTGTTGAGTACAATTAGTTAGTTTGCAAAGTGTTGATAGACTTTGACACCGTGCAGTACGATTGTTTGAGGAAATACAATTCTACATGTATGTCTTTTTTTGTTTAACCCATTACCTGTTGGATATTGATGTGAGAAATAATGATGTCATCATCATCAATATTTATTTGCTGAATTGTATATTATGGCATACATGTATATACACAGGGTATTTTAATTGGTATTGGTAGAAACTGTAGAATTAGATCTATATTATTACATAAGCAAACAGAGCAGACCCTGATCAGATGGTTGATCTGGGTCTACTGTGTTTGCAAAAGTGCCCTTTACTCCATGAAAATGCCTTTCTATGCCTTTTCAAACAGAGTAGTCCCAGATCAGATGGCTCCTAGAGGAGCGGTCTGATTTGGGTTCGCTCCGTTTGCTAAGGAAATAATCTAGTTTCTGATTCTACAGTTTCTGCCAGGGCCAATGGTCCCTGTGTTCATGTGTCATTATAAAAGATAAACTAATTAATAACCATGATGTCATTATTTCTGACATTAATATTCATGGAGTAATTTAGTGTTAATACATTCATGATGACTTTTTTAACCCTTTCCTCCATAGACTATGTTTAGACCCAACCTCTTTGAATGAATCTACCCAAAAGGAGCATTTACTAGAGAAAAGTAAAATTTTAGAATTTTGTAGTTTGAAACCATTGTGATAAATAGAGCATTTGCTCCTATAGGAGCAAATGCTCTTATTATCACAATGGTTTCATTAAGTGACTTTTACAGAGGCGTAGAAAGGCGTATTTATGGAGGAAAGGGTTAAGGCTGAAGACATGTTTCAGCAATACGTTAGTTAACCCATTTGATTCTGACTTTCCAGGTTGAGTCTCTAGTCTGCTTCAATGTCTGATATGGATTATTTCTTTTACAGGTGGCTCTGTACAGGAAATTGCCCTTGAAGACCGTGTCCCGAGCCTGGGGGAAGATTATGGCATGGAACCTACCCGAGTCCCTACGGGAGCCCCTACTCGGACTGTATGTATGGATGTATGGGGTCAACTTAGAGGAGGCCGAGGATGGCAACCTTCGACACTACAAAAATCTCTCCCAGTTCTTCCGACGAACCCTCAAACCCAATGCTCGGGAGATACATCCAGAAGCACCAGTGGTATATTTATTTTGTACATCTTAACCCTTTCCTCCATATACATTCATGTAAGAAATAATGACGCCATAAATATTAATTAGATTAATTTGCTATAACAGCACACCGACATAAGAGTTTTTGGCCATTGCAGAAACTGTAGAATCATACCTATAGTATATCATAAGCAAACAGAGCAGACCCTGATCAGACCGCTCCTATAGGAGCCGTCTGATCTGGGTCTTCTCTGTTTGCAAAGGTGTAGAAAGGCATATTTATGAAATAAAGGGCCAAGCAACCATTAAAAAGGGATCTAAATAACTGTAAGCCAGGTGGTAGCTTAATGCAGGACAAAAGTAATGCAGAAAGCTCCTATAGGAGCTTTCTGTATTACTTTTACCTTGCATCACGAAGTAAATCTGTGTTTACTTCGTGCTTGCATTAAGCAATCACCTGCTTTTTAATATTCCTGTGTCTAATCAATTAAAGGTCGCTTAAGACAGTTTCTATACTGTAATTGGTTTTTTTCCCAGTTTACATCAAATTTGTCCTTGTCATTCATCCTTGTCTTTTTAACACCTTTGCAAACAGAGTAGACCTAGATAGGACAGCTGTTGTAGGAGCTGTCTGATAAGGGTCTGCTCTGCTTGCTAATGAGATAATGCGGTTTCTGCCAGGTTCACATTCAACTACATGTACATGTAATTGATATTCATGATGAAATTATTTCTTACATAAATTTGCATGTAGGTTAGAGGTTAAATATCTTTTGAGTAGAGGTTAGGCTATTTTTAGACCCAACTTCTTTGAATGAATCTACCGAAATGGAGCATTTACTTGAGAAAAGGAAAATGTTATAATTGTTAAGTATAGAAACCATTGTGATAAATTGAGCATTTGCTCCTATGGAGCAATAATTATTGCTCTATTTATCACAATGGTTTCAAGAAGTGACTATTACAGAGGCGTAGAAATATGTATTTATGGAAGGAAGGGTTAAATAAGCCTTTTTGTAATTTATGCATGCTTTTGCAAACAGAGTAGACCAAGATCAGACGGCTCCTATAGGAGCCATCTGATCAGGGTCTGCTCTATTTGCTTACAATGTAATATAGATTGATTCTACTGTTTCTTCCATGGCCAAAAGTTACTGCGTCCATGTGCTATTAAAACATTTAATCTAATTATTATTCACGATGTCATTATTTCTTAAATGAATATTCATGGAGTGAAGGGTTTAAATGGTGAAGAAGAAAAATCTAATTGGCAAAAGAAGCAGACAACAAGTTTTGCTATGAATCATTAAATAGGCAAAGAGCCCCAGTTTGAAAACTGGTGTTGTTTTGCCAAGTGAAGTCAAATGACCTTGTCCTTCCGTTTGAAGGTGGTAATGGAAAGTTTTTATCAGTACTTCCATTTTAGGCAGTTAAAACTTGTTCAGTTCAGTTTTTTGGGGAAGTTTTCCATGTTAACCTTCTAAGATAAGAAAGAGATGGAAGCTGAAATTATATGAAAGGAAAGACTGGTTTAAAACCTTCACAAGTGATTAGTTTATTATAAAAAAATGCACATTTATTTGTTTAGATTTTGTTTTATGTTCTTTAAGTCAGTAATTTGCTTGTAGAATCAAAGGTCAAGGTCAATTTTAAAGGTCAAATTCAGAATATTTCAGTAGTAAAAGTTCTACAGTAAAACCTCTCTATAACGGCCAATAAATTGTGTTAATTAGTTGGTATTTAGGGCAGGTGGCAGGAGCGTTCTGTTTTACTTTCACCTTGCTTTAAGCAACCACCTGCCTCTAACACAAAATAATTGATGTAATTTAGTGGCCATTATAGAGAGGTTTTACTGTATATGTACATGCATGTTAGTCTAGATTGAACGTTAACCCCGATCTTGAGATATAGCATGTAGCATGATCTCCTGGCATGCAGATACGTGGGAGGGATGCATGTCATGGAAACATTTTGGAAAACCTTTACATGTCAAGGATGTGAAAGTTTCATGGAAAGATAAAACTAAAAGTGAATGGATTTGTTGTGAAAGTGTGACACAATTTGCTATAATAAATGTAACACTAGTTTTGCCAATAAATGATAGGCTCAGCAAATACACCATCTCATTAAGATCCAAACAGCAAGATAGTTTTAATTTTGTTAGATTTTTTAGGCCTTTACAAATATAGAAACAAACAACATAAAGTGTAGCCCCTCCCAGTCTGCCTCACATATGGGCAGTCATCATGTAGGTAATGGTCAGAGGCATGAATATTGACCTTTTACTTCATGAATATTCATGTAAGAATTAATGACATCATCCATATTCATTGGCTGTATTTTTAAAATAACATGAACACACAAATATTTATCCAAGACAGAAAGTGTAGAATTAGATCCAGGTCTACTCTGTTTGCAAAAACATTTATATGAAGGAAAGGGTGAGTACTTAGAGCTTAGTCTTACCTCTTCACCATTTAATCCTTTCCCTCATGACTATTTATGAAAGAAATCATGGCATCCTGAATATTTATTTGCTGAATTTTAAAAAGATGTATGAATTCTGTCTGTTTTGGCCATGGCCGAAACCGTAGAGTCACGCCTACAGTCTACAGTAGCCATCTAATCCGGGTCTACTCTGTTTGCTAATGCGTTAAAAGGCATTTATATTGGCATTTAGTAACTTTCTACTGAAAACTGTTTTCTTAAAGATTCTAAGTTTACTGTTTTTTCCCCTTTCCATATTGTGGAAAATCTGAGAAGATCTGTTTGCTTTCAGACAAGTCCAGCAGATGCTTATAAAACAGTTGGTTGAGTCTGAGTTCGTTCTCAAGATTTTGATTGGTCAGATTTGAGCCAAAGGCTCAAATCTGACCAATCAAAAGCTTGAGAACTCAAATCTGACCAATCAAAAGCTTGAGAACAAAACCCAGACTCAACTAAAAGCTTTATAAGCATGGACCCTGTTTGCTTTCAGACAAGTCCAGCAGATGGCACAGTACTCAAATTCGGAAAAGTGTCCAAAGGCGTGGTAGAGCAGGTGAAAGGGGTAAACTACGCCATTAAAGCATTCCTCGGTCCGCTGCCCACAGATGCTGGTACAGACAAGGTTGCAGAGTACCTACACGACCATGAGTATCACGAAGCTATGGGAATCAAGCCCGGGTTCTCCTTGTATCATATGATAATATACCTGGCACCTGGTGACTACCATCGGTTCCACTCCGCTGCAGATTGGAATATTGCTCACAGACGACACTTTCCAGGTAAGTTCTAGTTATAGAATAAAGATAGATTCATAAATGAAACCTCTTTATCTCTGATTGTAGGTGAAGGGATTTAGTTTGGACTGCATCCGTGCACATTTAACCTTAGATCCATCCACTTTGAATAAATCTACCGAAAACGAGCATTAACTAGGGAAAAGGAACATTTTAGAATTCTTTAGTTCTTAAACCATTGTGATAAATTTTTAGACCCAACCTCTTTGAATGAATCTACCTAAAAGGAGCATTTACTAGAGAAAAGTAAAATTTTAGAATTTTGTAGTTTGAAACCATTGTGATAAATAGAGCATTATTTTGCTCCTATAGGCATAGAAAGGGGTATTTATGGAGGAAAGTGTTAACACTTTCCTGTGTTCTATGTTTGTTCCATATTTCAATACCTACTGAATATTCATGTACAAAATATTTATAATAAAACATGGAAGGTGGAACATTATATGAAGGTAAGGATTAAACAGATTTTGATGTTTCAATCCTTTGCCTGATAGATCTTATACACCTTTTGATGACTTTGCAAACAGAGTAGACCCAGATCTGATAGCTCCTGTAGGAACCGTATGATCACAGTCTGTTCTGTTTGCTTATGAAATAGCATAGATCTGATTCTACAGTTTGTGTCTTGGTAAAACATTTCTATGTCCATATGGCATTATAGAAATTCATCTAATTAATATTCATGAGGTTATTATTTCTTCCATGAATATTCAATCAGATAAACATTTAAAGGTTTAACCCTTTCCCTCATATAAACATGTTTTAACGCATTTGCAAACAGAGTAGACCCAGATCAGACGGCTCCTAGAGGAGCCGTCTGATCAGGGTCTGCTCTGTTTGCTAATGGAATTTGAAAGATCTGTTTCTTTACATTCAAAAATGGCTACAATGTACCACCTTGCATATTGCATTATAACTACTAGTATTTGCCCATTAATATTCAGTAGGTATTGAAAATTGGACCAAATATAGAACAGGAATTGGGTTAAACATCTTGAGGTTAAATGTTTGTATACTATTGGAATATGAAGTTCAAGGCCACTCAGGGATTTAACCCTTTCCCTCATATAGACGTGTTTTCACGCATTTGCAAACAGAGTAGACCCAGATCTGATCAGGGTCTGCTCTGTTTGCTAATAGAATTTGATAGATTTTTTTCTGTGCTTTCTAAAATGTCTACAATGTTTCACCTTCCATATTTCTTTATAACTATTTTGTTAATGAATATTCAGTACGTATTAAAATTTGGCCTAAATATAGAACAGGGAAAGGGTTAAAACTCACTCACAAGAATGGTGATTGAATCTGTTGTGGAGATGTCAAGAGTTTTTGAACTTATGCCCATATTCTTATCAGTAGCATGCTATTTTAGAATGAATTTGGGCAGTGGGACAGTATGACTTTATATTAACAAGTTTTGATTATGAAAGGTGTCACATGATTTGACACATGATTTGCCAGGGGCATGTGTATGCAAGTCTGTCCTGCAGATTCTGTTCTACTTTTATTTCATTCTTGTATTTGGTTAAAAAAGAATTTTTTGACTTCATTAAATCATCAAAACTTTTTACAATAGCTTTCAAGTGTGTGTGTTTGTTCCATTGACATCAATATTTGTTAACCCTTTCCCTCAGATATGTGTTTCACGCGTTTTGCAAACAGAGTAGAGCTAGATCAGACGGCTCCTATAGGAGCCGTCTGATCAGGGTCTGCTCTGTTTGCTAATGGAATTTAATAGTTCTATTTCTTTAGTATCAAAAATGGCTTCGATGTTCTGCCTTGACCAAACAAGTCACTATTAATTAATATATTTGATGTAAATATGAATATTCATGGAGTAAATGGTTAAATCCTAATTACTGGTACTCCAAGTATTTGGACACCAACTTTTCCCTTTCTACTAGTTTATACTGCTGAATATGTCAATTAAATGTCTCATCGTTATGAACATAGGAACTTCTGACAAACACAGAAACTGTAATATCAGATGTTGTATATTATTCCATAAGCGAAAAGAGCAGACCAAGATCAGAAGCTTTCTGATCTAGGTCTATTCTGTTTGCAAAAGTGTAAAAAGGTGTTGCTGTCAGGTGAATAGTTACTTATATATTGATAATTTTCATTTTATTAACCCTTTCCCTCATATGCTATTTTTAGACCCAACCTCTTTGAATAAATCTACCCAAAAGGAGCATTTACTAGAGAAAAGGAACATTTTAGAATTGTGTAGTTTTGAAACCATTGTGATAAATAGAGCATTTGCTCCATAGGAGCAAATGCTTTATTTATCACAATGGTTTCATTAAGTGACTTTTACAGAGGCGTAGAAAGGCATACTTATGGAGGAAAAGGTTAAGGGGTATGTTATGCAGCTTGTGATAAAGAGGCTTCAGAGGTGAAAATGCTCTATGTATCACTGGTTTCAAAACTACACAACTCTAATAAGTTTCCTTTTCTCTAGTAAATGCTCCTTTTTGGTAGATATTCAAAGAGGTTGGGTCTAAAAATAGACTAGGAAGGAAGGAGTTCATGAGGTTTAATTGTACATTATTTTCAGGAGAGTTGATGAGTGTCAAACCACAGGTAGCCAGGTGGATCCAGGGCCTGTTCAACTTGAACGAGAGGGTTGTATACACAGGCACGTGGAAATATGGTTACTTCTCCTATACAGCCGTGGGAGCAACAAACGTTGGGTCCATCAAAATATACATCGATCCGGTATGAAGTTGTTTGTTTTCTAATAATGGAGAAGTTACATGTTTGTACACTACATATATTACATGAATAATGATTAATCACTTTTAACTGTACATGGTACAGGACTGTTAACTCTTTCCTCCATAAATACGCCTATCTACACCTCTGTAAAAATCAGCTATTGAAACCATTGTGATAAATAGAGCATTTGCTCCTATAGGAACAAATGCTCTATTTATCACAATGGTTTCAAACTACAAAATTCTAAAATTTTCCTGTTCTCTAGTTTGTTTCGTTCAAAGAGGTGTCTAAAAATAGACTCTGGAGGAAAGGGTTAATAGAAACACTATAACTCTTTGCACACCAAGTAATTTACTGTCTGCAACAATTTTAGTCTGCTTTAATTCTTAAAATAAAAATTTCTCTCATTTTTTTGCAAAGGTACAAAAAATATCAATACATGGTACCTCCCTAACAATATCAGTGCATGGTACCTACCTCCATACTCAAACTATCAATACATGGTACCTACCTCCATACACAAACTATCAATACATGGTACCTACCTCCATACTCAAACTATCAATACATGGTACCTACCTCCATACTCAAAACTATCAATACATGGTACCTACCTCCATACTCAGACTATCAATACATGGTACCTACCTCCATACTCAGACTGTCAATACATGGTATCTACCTCCATACTCAAACTGTCAATACATGGTACCTACCTCCATACTCAAACTATCAATACATGGTACCTACCTCCATGCTCAAACTATCAATACATGGTACCTACCTCCATACTCAAAACTATCAATACATGGTACCTACCTCCATACTCAAACTATCAATACATGGTACCTACCTCCATACTCAAACTATCAATACATGGTACCTAGCTCCATACTCAGACTATCAATACATGGTTCCTACCTCCATACTCAGACTATCAATACATGGTACCTACCTCCATACTCAAACTGTCAATACATGGTATCTACCTCCATACTCAAACTAGCAATACATGGTACCTACCTCCATACTCAAACTATCAATACATGGTACCTAGCTCCATACTCAGACTATCAATACATGGTACCTACCTCCATACTCAAACTATCAATACATGGTACCTACCTCCATACTCAAACTATCAATACATGGTACCTACCTCCATACTCAAACTATCAATACATGGTACCTACCTCCATACTCAAACTATCAATACATGGTACCTACCTCCATACTCAGACTATCAATACATGGTACCTACCTCCATACTCAGACTATCAATACATGGTACCTACCTCCATACTCAAACTATCAATACATGGTACCTACCTCCATACTCAAACTATCAATACATGGTACCTACCTCCATACTCAGACTATCAATACATGGTACCTACCTCCATACTCAAACTATCAATACATGGTACCTACCTCCATACTCAGACTATCAATACATGGTACCTACCTCCATACTCAAACTATCAATACATAGTACCTCCCTTTATACTCAAACATCTGGTTTTGCTTTATTGTAAATGTTATTTCTGTGCATCTCTTTCAGGAACTGGAAACCAACACCACCAAAGCCTATCCCAAGGGTTCATATTACGACCAACTGATCAACAATGAAAACCATCAGAGTGTGCATGTGGAGAAGGGAGAAATGTTTGGAGAGTTCAACTTGGGATCCACCATTGTTCTCATATTCGAAGCTCCAAACAATTACGAGTTTTCTGTAGAACCAGGACAAAAAGTCAGATTTGGACAGTCGATAGGACAGTTTCTTTAAAGTTGCCAAGCAACACAAATAAATCTCCATATAACAGCTGAATCTATTTAAGTATATGAATTAATGATACTAATTTTGTTTCAAAGTTGCTTTTTAAGGGTACAAATGCATAAAAAAAACTATGCAAATGAATTATCATTCCTTTGACTAAATAAAAAACGTACCAGTATTTATAGCAAGTCTGTGTCTTGTTTAACTCTTTACTCCATATGCTATTTTTAGATCCAACCTCTTTGAATAAATCTACCAAAAAGGAACATTTACAAGAGAAAAGGAAAATTTTGGAATTATGTGATTTTCAAACCATTGTGGTAAATAGAGCATTTGCTCCTATGGAGCAAATGCTCTATTTATCACAATGGTTTCTTAAAAGTGACTTTTACAGAGGTGTAGAAAGGTGTATTTATGGAGGAAAGGGTTAACCCTTTACTTCATTAATATTCATTCTAGCCTCCACCCATAATGAATATTAGTTAATTTAATTCTCGTATTGAATCCTAAGATACGGAAATGTATTGCGCTCTGATTGCGAATGTGTTAACCCTTTCCCTGTTCTATGTTTATTCCAAATTTCACTACCTACTGAATATTCATGAACAAAATAGTTACAATGAAGACTTATTGAAGATGGAATTGACACATCGTAGCCATTTTAGAAAGTAAAGAAACAGACCTATCAAAACCCATTAGAAAACAGAGCAGACCCTGATCAAATGGCTCCTATAGGAGCCGACTGATCTGGGTCTACTTAGTTTGCAAATACAGTAAAATCCCGCTAATGCGACCACCTAAAATAGGTATAATTCTGGGTGATACGGGCAGGTGGTAGCTTAATACAGGACAAAAGTAATGCAGAAAGCTCCTAGAGGAGCTTTCTGCATTACTTTTGCCCTGCATTAAGCAACCACCTGCTTATAACGACACCCATGTTTATTCATTAAGTGGTCGCATTAGAGGGGTTCTACTGTACGCGAAAAGGCGTTTAAATGATAGATAGGGTTAAAAGAAGGGATTATGGAGTAAAGAGTTGATAGTCAGGGCATCTTTCACAAATTATTTATTACTGTATAATAAGTGTATAAAAAAGACTTTATGATATACATGTATCGGTAACCAATCACCAAAAAACAGTTTGCATGTTTTATAGCATTACTAACCAAGTTTAGGAAGAAGGGCAGGGCTACATTGTCTTATTCCGTCCAAGAAACAAAGTATTTAACCCTTTTCTCCATAGATATACGTCTTTGAACACCTGTGCAAACAGAATAGACCCGGATGAGACTGCTCCTCTAGAAGCCATCTGATCAGGGTCTGCTCTGTTTGCTTATGGAATAATGTACATCTGATTCTACAGTGTTGTCCATGGCCAAACAGTCTTGTGTTCATTTGTCTTTGTAAAACTTGAGCCAATTAGTACTCATGATGTTGTTATTTCTTACATGAATATTCATGGAGTAAAGGGTTAACCCTTTACCTGATAAAGATGCCTTTTGATGTTTTAGCAAACTGTGTAGACCCAGATCAAATACTCCTGTAGGAGCTGTATGATCAGGGTCTGCTTACAGTAGTTTGCTTGAAGTGCTGTACATGTGTTTTTGTGTCGCCTGCTCTAGGAGGGGGAAGCTTATGGATCACATCTCTATTGTCTGTCTGTCCATCTGTCCGTTTCTCCATTTCTCTCTTTGTCATAGGGTTTTTAAGGTGACACATATCTTCCTTCAAATATGCTTGAACTGAATCTAGGTACACAGTCTTGGAACGTGTTGGATACTGTGCTGTAGAAAACAATTAACCTTATTTGAGAACAGGCAACAAATTTCTTAAAATTATGGCATTTTGATAGTTTTTGTAGTCTTGAGGGTTTCAAAAGGAATTTTTTGTTTTTGAGGGTTTCAAAAGGATTTTTTTTTTGTAGTCTTGAGGGTTTCAAAAGGGAAAAAAGAAAAAAAAAAGAAGAAAAAAGGTACATGTACGAGGGGTGTTCAAAAAGTTCCCGGAAAAGTGTTGTAATTTCTTTATGATTCAATATTTTCCCCTAAAATTTCACTCAGCAAAACTATAAACAATTCTGAGTCTAAACATAAAATACAATGCACAATAAAATATACATATTACAAAATATTTAGCGTCTATAACAACTACCATAGGGAAACCGACCCAACGTCATTGAACGTCATCGACGTCATGTCTCACTAATCACTCATCAGCGGATAGAATCGTTTCAAATTCAATCTATGTCAAAATATTCATCCCCAACGATATACATTTTTGAACCTTTTCACACATGAAGTAAATGCTTCATTGAAACTGTTCTTATGAAGCGATGAGATTGCCGCTTTAACCGTAATGCACCAGTCCACTTCAAGCAGTCCTTTGGTTTTGTGACGTGCGCGACGTTACTGGCGTTAAATGACGACTCCATGGCTTGTCCATGACACTGTCTCTGCTGTTTTTAAACCGTTCGTACCACTCGTACACCTATGATTTCTTAATTGCAGTTTACCTATATACCTTCTCCACCATGTGAATGGTATCTTTCCTTGAAACACCATTCACAACACCAAATGTGATCGCTGATCTTTGTTTCATACTCATTTATGCACACCATACAAAACAAAATGGCTGTCAGAACGCCAATTGATGTAACATTCCTTAGTTAAGTCACTAACGTCATGTCAACGTTTGGGGCTAAATTGGAGTAAAGTTTGGAGAGAAAAGCTCTGCTTACAACAGAATTACAAGTATTTGTTTAAAGGTGTTACATATAAAAAATATTAATTTTTGGGCCGGTTTTGAGATGGTGTGGTTGCTAAAGTTGCCATTAATTTTGGTCTAGTCAATGACTGACATTAACATTCATTTTGTACACTCAAAACACTTGTATCTACATATTCACAAAGCTCCATTGAAATCGGTCGGCTCTTCTCTATTTTTAAACACCTCTCCGGGTATATTTTGAACACCCCTCGTAGTTGCAGGTTGTGGGTAACCATTTTTGTCATGGTGTAATTTATCATAGTTAATTTAATAGAAATTTGTCATCTCTGGCTTGGGTTTTGAAATCATCACTTCATTTAACAGAAATTTGACATCTCCGGCCTTGGTTTTGAAATTAAGACTTCATTTAACAGAAATTTGACATCGGTGGCCTTGGTTTTGAAATTAAGACTTCACTAAACAGAAATTTGTCATCTCTGGCTTGGGTTTTGAAATCATCACTTCATTTAACAGAAATTTGACATCTCCGGCCTTGGTTTTGAAATTAAGACTTCATTAAACAGAAATTTGTCATCTTTGGCTTGGGCTTTGAAATCATCGCTTCATTAAACAGAAATTTGACATCTATGCATATCTGGCCTTGGTTAAACTTCATTTACCCTGTACTCTATGAATATTTACGTAAGAAATAACTACATCATGAATATTTATTAGATTAATTGTTATAATAGCACACAGGCCATGGTAGAAAGTATAGAATCATATTTATATTATACCATAAGCAAACAGAGCAGACTTTGATCAGACGGCTCTCATAGGAGCCATCTGGTCTTGGTCTACTCTGTTTGCAAAGGTGTTTTAATGGAGTAAAGCGTTAATCCTTATCATCTTGCAAACAGCTTGGATCCAAATTCGGCACTGAGTAACTTGTCATCCCTTGAAGATCCAAGCTATTTGCCTCCCAGTCAGAAGTTTCTCCAAAGCTTTGGGAAATCTGATAAATGTTAAAATTTGCGAGATTCCAGCAGATTAAAATTTAACCCTTTCTTTCATACAAACATCTTATATAAATATAAACACCTTTTCTCGTCTTAACATCTTATATATAAACACCTTTTCTCGTCTTTACAGAGTAAACCTAGATCAGAAAATTCCTGAAGGAGCTGTCTGATCAGTGTCTGATCTGTTTGCTTATGGAATTATATAGAACTGATTTTACAGTTTCTGCCACGACCAAAGTTTAAGTTATTGAAATGCTGTCTATATGATATGTTCAGCTTTAAGCGCTATTGGAGAGGTGAAATTTGGCATTGTATAATTTAGGATAAATATTGTACCTAGTATTGACTGAGACGATTTTACACTTATCGAATTCAGTCAGCAACATTTGAAGTAAAGACTGTTGTCTGTGCGAAGAAGGACTACAGAAAGATTTCATAATATAATTATTAAATTTTCTGTGATTTTATCACTTGACTATATGGTGTTGTGTTGTTATTTAATGGGAAAAATGAGTCAGTTGTAATGTTTAACCCTTTACTTTATACAGTAAAACCTCTCTATAATGACCACTAAATTACATCAAGTATTTTGTGTTAAAGGCAGGTGGATGCTTAAAGAAAGGTGAACGTAAAACAGAACGCTCCTATAGGAGCATTCTGTTTTACTTTCACCTTGCTTTAAGCAACCACCTGCCCAAAATACCAATTAATTAACACAATTTAGTGGTCATTATAAAGAGGTTATACTGTAAATACACCTTTCTACGCCTTTGCAAACAGAGTAGACTCAGATCAGATGGCTCCTGTATGAGCTGTCCGATCAGGGCCAGCTCTGTTTACTAATTATAAAATCATTGGAATTAATATCCATGATGTCATTATTTCTTTCATGAATATTCATGGAGTAAAGGGTTAAAAAAGTATGTCACTGATTTTATTTTATAGACAGTTCATGTCAACAGTATGTTTGCTTGCAATTCTTTGTCTAATTCCATGTCCTGTAAATAAGATTGACTGGTAAATGGGTGTCATTTTACTAGATCAAGATCAGGCACAAGGCAGATCAGGATCTGAACAGTTTGGAGAATTTAGGTACAGCTAGAGATCACTACATATTATTAAACAGAGGAAAGACCAGTGTCAGGGAAAAAGGACGATCCATCATTTTGACATTATAAAGACCCAGTTAACCCTTTAGTGGATAATCCTACCTAGTGACACCTTTGCAAACAGAGAAGACCCAGATCCTGTAGGAGCCATCTGATCAGGGTCTGCTCTGTTTGCTCATGACATGATATAGATATGATTCTACAGTTTCTGCATTGGTAAAATATTCCTGTGGTAAAATACAGCTCATTAAGATGTGTGATGTGATTAACCCCTTACCAGATGAATATTCACCATACCAGTGCTGATATTTTTATAAATCTAGGGCTTGGTGCAAAACTATTGTAACTCCTTCACAAAGTGAAGGAGTTACAATAGTTTTGCACCAAGCCCTCGAAATGCATATGAACACAGGATTTTTGCCATTGCAAAAACTGTTGGATCAGATATATAGACAGTAATTCCATAAGCAAACAGAGCAGACTCTGATCAGATAAAGTTGTCAAAAGGGGTCTGTCAGATAAAGGGTTAACTTGTTCTTTGAAAAATAGTGCCTTACACTTAGGGGTCAGTACTGTAGATTATCTCTCATGCTTACACTGCCATATATTGTAAATGTGTTATGGAATTTAAAAAGGGTTTTAACACTGTTTAGGGAAATAGATGGAACAAAAATGTATTTTGAGAAATGAAACAGATTACAGTTTGTAGACAATAACTCATTCCCGCATATTGACACCTTTTGACACTTCTGAAAAAGTCACTTTGTGAAACTATTGTGATAAATAGAGTATTAATTCCTCCAAAACTACAAAATTCTGAAGAAAAAAAAAAATTCTCTAGTAAATGCTCCTTTTTGGTAGATTGAATCAAAGAGGTTGGATTAGCCTATGTGGGAATGGATTAATGTGCGAATGTTGTCTCCCTTTCTGTTTTTGCAACATGTCTGTATTAACCCTATAACCCAGAGGTCCAGATAAGATGTGTAAATTCAAACATTTTCAAGAATAACTTCTTTATTAGTCCACCAAACCCTATGTTGAAGAGAAGATTCTAAAGAGTGGTCACAACATCGGGTGTGGTAATGAAATGATGATGATGAAACTGTAAAATCAAATCTATATTATTTCATAAGCGAACAGAACAGTCCTTCATCAGACGGCTCCTATAGGAGCCATCTATCTGATCTGGGTCTGCTCTTTTTGCAAAAGGGTGAAAGGGGGTGTCGATGAGGTACAGGGTGAATGACTTTTTACTTCTTTGCATGTTTCCATGTCTTTGTATGACAGTAGGTGTTTTAAAGGGGGCAATATGTGATAGATCAGGGGACCAGTGTATGCTAAATTCTGTCATAGATATTTGCTTTCATTTGGAATTTTCTTCATTTACCATGAAACCTCTTTAGCCCTTTCCTTGATATAAACATCTTTTCACTCATTTGCAAACAGAGCAGACCTGATCAGGGTCTGCTCTTTTTGTTTATGGAATTTGATAGATATTTTTAGTTCTAAAATGGCTGCGGTGTACACTATCCATAATTCATTGTAACTATTTTGTCCATGAATATTAGTAGGTATTGAAAATTGCCACTTCACACACTTACAAACAGAGTAGACGCCGATCAGATGGCTCCTATAGAAGTCGTCTGATCAGGGTCTGCTTTGTTTGCTTATGGTATAATATAGATCGAATTCTACAGTTTCTGCCTGAGCAATTAATCTAATTGATAATCATGATAACATTATTCCTTACATGAACATGCAACAAGGAAAGGGTTAAATACGCCTTTCTACACCTGTGTAAAAGTCACTTTCTGAAACCATTGTGATAAATAGAGCATTTGCTCCTATAGGAACAAATGCTCTATTTATCACAATGGTTTCAAACTACACAATTCTAAGTTTCCTTTTCTCTAGTTAATGCTCCTTTTCGTTAGATTTATGCAAAGTGGTTGAATCTAAAAATAGCCTATGGAGGAATGGGTTAAATACTAATAATTAGGCATCTACTAATTGGCATGTTTAACCCTTACAGTGCGAGACACTGGTCACTAATGTCTGCACTGTTTGTCATGTTACACTTTTCTTAAGAAAAATTCCTATGAATACACCGTAAGCTTGACCTGTTTGAATTTTGGAATAGTCCCTTGGAAAATTCAGTATTGAGGTTAGAGGTGTTTTATTGTATCTAATAGTGCATACACAGGTAAATGATGGACATTTCAGTATTGTCATATTGTCATAGATGATGGATCTACCAGGCTCAATGCAAGTTTATTATATGGTGCTAGTAAACCATCAGCTGCACGTGACTTGTACTGTACAGTACTGTATATCAATGAACCGCTCATACTTTACACCAATCAGAACTATTCGATTGTTCCCGACAAGCTCGGAAACATACTTACATAACTATTAGTTCATGAACTAGTTTTTTGTGAATTAGTTGGAGATTTGCTCAGGTGAAATGTCCATTAATGTTGTGCACAAGTGTCAAACGTCATCCTGAGCTAATTTCTCAGTATTCAGTCCATTTATTAGCTCATCAGAGCACAAAGTACTCAGGGTGAGCTTTTGTGATCACCTGATGTCCGTCGTCTGTCGGAATGCGTTGTCTGTCATCAACAATTTGAACCTTTAAAAATCTTCTCCTCTGAATCTACAGGGTTCTCAGCTTTCATCTTTGGCACATAGCATCATCTGTAGGTCCTCTACAAAAGTTATATGGAGTATGTCCCTGGGGTCAAAATCGGCCCTGCCCCAAGGGTGCCTTGTTTTACATAGAAACATATAGTGAAAACTTTGAAAATCTTCACCTCTGAAACTGGAAGGTTCTCGGCTTTCATATTTGGCACATAGCATCATGTTCAGACCCTCTACAGGTGTTATATAAATTATGCCCCTGTCACATTACAATATCTTTGTATCCTTTGCTATAAACCAGTGCAGTTGTAAAGTGACCTGGGATTTACATAACTCATGCATAGGTATAAAGTGATCTTGTGTTACGCTTAGCTGACCACTGGCTAGCCATGTATTCTGTTTGCGTGTGACCACTGGGCAGTTGCCAGTGTACAGTGGGCGAGTACACTTAATGTATGTACATAGACTAAGCACATGGTTAGACGTTTTACTTTATTTTTGGGCAAAAGCTTAAAAAGTTACATAAATTATGCTCCTGAGATGGCCAGTTTTCTATAGAAACATTAGTGAATATCTTCTCTGATTGTCTGGTGAGCAATAACAGGGCCAATTCCTGATTCTGCAACTCCATGCTGAAAGTAACCTGTCTTCGTATTGTTTCCTGGGTGACATTGGTAGAAAGGTAGAAGATATTTCAGTTAACTCTGCATATGGTATGCTAGTGGTGAAAACCGTGATTTTCCATGAGACACCATATCATGTGGCTGATTGCAAATGTAATTACAGCTTCAGGTGTGGTAAATGTTACCGGTATTTAGTTTGGTATCCTCACTCGTAAATCCATGAACTGCAAATAAAATTTGTGTACCGTATTTACTCTAAGTATACAGACATCCCATCCCGTCTCCCCTCTCCAACTGTTTATAAAGTTAAAATAAATAAATTTGGCACAGTTCTAACCCTTTCCCTCATATAAATGCTTTTTTATGCCTTTGCAAACATAGTAGACCCAGATCAGATGGCTCCTGTAGGAGCCATCTGATCAGGATCTGCTTTGTTTGCTTATTAACCCTTTCCTCCATAAATACGCCTTTCTACGCCTCTTTAAAAGTCACTTTATGAAACCACTGTGATAAATAGAGCATTTGCTCCTATAGGAAGCAAATGCTCTATTTATCACAATGGTTTCAGAACTACAAAATTCTAAAAATTTCCTTTTCTCTAGTTAATGCTCCTTTTTGGTAGATTTATTCAAAGAGATTGTATCTAAAAATAGCCTATCAAGTAATGGGTTAATAAGCAAACAGATTTATTCAAAGAGGTTGGATCTAAAAATAGCCTATGAGGAAATGGGTTAAATCATTATAGATCTGACTCTACAGTTTTTACCAACACCAAACAAATCCTATGTACATATGCAATTATAAAAATTCAGCTAATAAATATTCAAAATGGCATTATTGTTTACATGAATATGCAACAAGGAAAGGGTTTGTAGAATAATTAATAGCTTTTTACATGAAATAAATGGAGTAATGAATAGAGTAAATCTGAATTAAGCTGCGTTAAGCAGCTCCTTTAGGAGCAGTTTGATCTGGGTCTGCACTGTTTGCCTAAATATGTTGAATATTTAGAGTAATTATGGTAAGTACTGTTATACATTCTTGTAATTCAATAACTTTTGTGTGTGTGTAACCATAATTTTTGATAAGTTTTACTTCTTATATCTGTTAATCTCTAATTATACGGTATATGTTTTAAGTCACACAAAAGATTTAACCCTTTACTCCATGAATATTCATGTAAGAAATAACAATAATATGATATTGATTAGAATCGTTTTTATAATGGCCTATGAGTACAGGAAATTTTGACCATGCAGAATCGGGTCTATATTATTTAACCCATTCCCTCATATTGACGGCTTTTGACGACTTTGTAAAAGTCACTTTGTGAAACCATTGTGATAAATAGAGCATTTGCTTCTATGGGAGCAAATGCTCTATTTATTCCAATGGTTTCAAACTACAAAATTCTAAAATTTTCCTTTTCTCTAGTTAATGCTCCTTTTTGGTAGATTTATTCAAAGAGATTGTATCTAAAAATAGCCTATCAAGTAATGGGTTAATAAGCAAACAGGCCCTGATCAGACAGCAGCCGTCTGCAAAGGTATAGAAAGGGGTATTAATGGAGTAAAGGGTCAAGACACACAAAAGGTAGATTTTAATTCTTTACTTGATAAACCTTCGTTTTTATCCCTTAGCAAACAGAGTAGAAACTGTCTGATTGGGGTCTGCTCTGGTTGCTTACAAACTTATATAGATAAGATCAAACAGTTTTTGTCTACATCTATGCTAAACAATTCTATTTTGAAGTTTTACCTTATAATAAATTAAGTTAATGAATATTCCTGTCGTGATTAATTCACGCATAAATGTTCATTAGGGAAATGATTAAACCTTTCCTTCATATAAATATGTTTTCATGATTTTGCAAACAGAGTAGACACAGATCAGACGGCTCCTATAGGAGCCGTCTGATCAGGGTCTGCTCTGTTTGGTAATGGAATTTGAAAGATCTGTTTCTTTACTTTCTAAAATGGCTACAATGTTCTACCTTCCACATTTCGTTTTAACTATTTTTTTCAATGAATATTCAGTAGGTGTTGAAATTTGGAATAAACGTAGAACAGGGAAAGGGTTCATATCCATTGAAGGCAGTCTTGTGTAAATATTCACCAAGTAAAGGGTTAATTCTCTCTGTATAAGTCTGTATAACCGTGACTTGTTCATCATTTACTTAACTGTGCTGGTATTGCAAAGATTTCATGCCATACACTGTTGGTATTGCATCTAAAATACACATTCTGCATAAACATGACAAAGTGCTGGCAAACTGTGACTTACTCATGTGATTTAAGTTTTTGTTATCATTTAATGAATTGAAATGAAATTAAATACTAAAATAAAATCATTTTGTAAAATAAATCTTGAGTCTTGTCATTTTTTCTCATCTCCAATTTCGGATGTCCCTGTGTTTTTACTTGTTTTGCATTTTGTAATAACTACTGATGTAAAACTACCGGTACATTATAATCTCTAACGAATGCCCCTGGTGGCATTTTATTTTTCAAAAAGAGCTTCATGAATTTTGTACACAGGTGGTTGCTTAATGCTGAATGAAAGCAATGCAGAAAGCTAGGGGAGCTTTCTGCATAACTTTCAGTCTGTATTAAGTTAACACCCCCCCCCCCCCCCCCTCTGAAGTAAGGGGCCATGTAACACTATCGGAGTGGAGGCATTATTACAACACGGTATATGTATATAAATACCTTCACCAAGCAAGTTCTACCTGCACTGACTGTTCCATTTAGGCGTAGAATGAAAACTGCCATTAATCCTATGAGCATTCATGTAATCTTTTATATCATAAATATTTATGACATGATTTATATATTAATGACATATGATCACAGAAATGTTTGGCCATGGCAGAAGCTATAAAGCCAGATCTATATTATCCCCTAAGCGTATAGAATAGACCCTTATCAGACAGCTCCTACAGTATTTGTCCGATATGGGTCTACTCTGTTTGCACAGGTGTTACCCCTTTCCCTCATATAATGTCTTTCCACATCTTTGCAAACAGAGTAGAACAAGATCAGATGGCTCCTACAGGAGTTCAGGGTCTGCTCTGTTTGCTTATGGAATCATAGATCTGATCCTAGTTTTTATCAAAGCAAAACTTTCCATTGAACACTTTATATTATAGAATTTAAATTAATGAATATGCATGGAATGACCAAATCATACATACATAATTATTTATTAAGCCATTCCCGCATATGGACGCCTCTGAAAAAGTCACTTCTTGAAACCATTCTGATAAATAGAGCATTTGCTCCTATGGAGCAAATGCTCTATTTATCAGAATGGTTTCAATACTTCACCATTCTAAATATTTTCTTTTCTCTAGTAAATGCTCCTTTCGGGTAGACTTTTTCAAAGAGGTTAGGTCTAAAAATAGCCTAAGTGGGAATAGGTTACAGAAAGGCATATCTATGGAGTAAAGAGATAACAATCTCAACACTCAGTATCTCTAACTTTAATAACCCTTTTCTTCATATAAATGCCTTTTCTCACATTTGCAAACAGAGTAGACTCAGATCAGACAGCTCCTATAGGATCTGCTCTGTTTGCTGATGGTATACTACAGATCTGATTCTACCGTTTCTGCCTGAACCAAAACAATTCTGCATACACATGAATATTAAACAAGGAAAGGTTTAAGCTACAGATAGGGAAAAACGCAATTTCTCAGCTTGTAAACCTTTTCCCTGTTCGACATTCATGTAAGAAATGATGACATCATTAACATTTATTAACAGAATTTTTATAAAGGTATATGTACACAGGATTTTGTTGGTATTTTCAGAAACTGTAGAGTCGGGACTATTATATTTTCATAAGCAAACAGAGCATCCTACAGGAGCCATCTGATCTGGGTCTTCTCTGTTTGCAAATGCGTGAAAATTGGTTTATATCAAGGAAAGGGTTAAGCTACAGACAGGCAAAACACTTCTCAGCAAAAAAAAAACCGTTTTGAAGTCTATCCCGTTAGCCTTCGATTCCTGTTCCATTTTGGCTATAATTTAGTGTTTTCACCCTTCAGATTGATCAGAGACATATAATTATGTATGTACAGTAAAACCTCTCTATAACGGCCACTAAATTATATTAAGTATTTTGTGTTAAATGCAGGTGGCTGCTTAAAGCAAGATAAAAGTAAAACAGAACGCTCCTATAGGAGCGTTCTGTTTCACTTTCACCTTGCTTTAAGCAACCACCTGCCCTTAATACCAGCTAATTAACACAATTTAGTGTCCGTTATAGAGAGGTTTTACTGTATATGTCTCTGGATTGATGTTACGCACGTACGTATCAATAGCTACCAGCCAGACTTAACTTTGTACTGATTTCCAAGGTGAGTTGTGACATTTGAATATCGCACCAGTAGGTGTTTTCGGAAAAGCAGTCTAAGGTACTATAGGTGCCCTACTGCCTTCTAAGGTAGCTAACTAATACGTTACAATTTGCACAATTATAGAAGTTTTCTCCCTTGAATGTTTCCGATTTTGTACGGATAACAACGAAGGCACACCGTCATTGAATAATCATGTGACTTGGCAAAATGGCGACCGCAAAGTCAGTGTGCAGTGGATTATTTTCTGTTTTATTTGAATATGACACGCCAAAAATTGTTCATATTCGTAGCAAAAAAGTTGGTATAATAAACCGATTCTTGCAGCTGTGTATAATTGGATATGTTATCGGGTATGTATTGACGTTTTCTTGTTTGTTACACCTGTGTTGACTCAAATACAAAACGAAAGTAGGTTGAAACGGCAACATTTCCCGAACCCTCCGTCAGGGGCGTAGCCAAACTCCTCACAGTGATCTCCCTTATCACTACGTACGGTGATCACTGCCACCACAAGTTTTTTTTAGCTGAATTTCAGCTAAAATTTGTTTTTGTATTTTTTATTTTTATGAATGTTGATTTCAGCAGTGTTCGATTTTGTTTCATATTTCAGCACCGGTAAAGCCAGCAAAGTAGAACAATAATCAGCTTTCCTAAAAAAAGAATTTTGGTAACGTAATTCTCTATATCGTGGTGACGTCACAATAATGACGGCGCCTTAACAACGTTGAAAACAATAGCTTAGTTACGCATCACTTGCACACAACCTTATGCATTTCGGTCAGTTTGGGGTACCGAGGAAATGGATCTAGATCAGTTTACCAAATTCCCGAACAGCTTAAATGCGTTTAATATTTTCTTGCGGGACAGTGTGTAGATCTAATAGTAAATTTACCGGTTGGCTGCGGTAAGAGTTTGCAGGCCATAGTTTGATCACATGATGTACACCATGGTCACGTGGATGTTGTGGTGGCAGGGATCTCTTCAGCGTAGCGATTAGGGGAGATTACTGCGTTGGAGGTTGGGGCGTAGCTAGTAATACGCACTTACGCACGTGCGTAACATTCGTCTGAAAGGTGAAAACATTATTTTTGCCAAAATGGAACAAAAATCTATGTCTAAGCTTGAGGAGTAGACATTGATAAACTTTGTGTCTTGTCACCCAAACATGGAGAAGTCATGTAATCTTTACTAACACTGTAGATAGATCTACTCAGTTTTTGCTGCTGTACAATGTCACCGTTTGAGACAATTCTGATAGTTACCACCTTCAACTTGCTGAAGATATGTGATATGGATTACGCAAGTTTAAGTTCTGTCAAAAAATAGTCCCAGGATATAGTTCTTTTAAAGACCTATGATAATGATAGCTAGGTCTTAATTGGTTCTTTAAAGTTTTGACAAAATATAGTCACTACTGTAGCTCAAAGACCTATGATAACATATACATATTAATTCCTGACCAATCTTGTTTATAAATCATTTGAACGATTTGCCTTTGGTTACAGAATGCGACTAAGTTTTAATTATGTTCCTAATATAATGTTCCTGAATTTTGAAATGCACCATATCATATCCACACGCAGTACCCCCACTGCCCAGTTTTACAGTTTCCCTACAGTTGTTCAATTGACATGATTAATTTTTAATAGTGACATATAAGCAAGGGAATTTTTAGCTCTAGCAAAAACTGTACAATTGGGTCTATGTTACTGTATTCCATAAACAAACAGGACAGGCCCTCATCAAACGATTCCTTCTGGTGAAATTTCCATTTTTTACTCCATTTAACCCATCCCCTCAAAGGCTATTTTCAGATCCAACCTCTTTGAATAAATCTACAGAAAAGGAGCATTAACTAGAGAAAAGGAAAATTTTAAAATTTTGTAGTTTGAAACCATTGTGATAAATAGAGCATTTGCTCCTATAGGAGCAAATGCTCTATTTATCACAATGGTTTCAAGAAGTGGTTATTACAGAGGCGTAGAAAGGCATATTTCTGGAGGAACGGGTTAATACCTCATAGGCTGCCTTTAGACCATTACCTTTGGCTCAAATCTGACCAATCAAAAGCTTGAGAACAAACTCAGACTCAACTAAAAAGCTTTATAAGCACGGACTCTGATCTTAAAATAATATTTTTGCAAATGTCAGCACACACATGTTCCACATAATCAAAGGATTGAATGCTTCAATATAGATCCCTTTTCAGTAACAAATGCAAGCCTAGCAATGATAATAATATCATGTGTCCTTTTTTATGAGATGGGATTGACGTTGGGGTTGTCTTTATCATGCAAGCTGTGACGTTTTCCATTGATTAACCCTGGTTCAGCTCTGGAAATCTTTCATGTACATGTACATGTATATATACATTGTAACTCATTTGCCTGTTTTTAGCTCACCTAGCTAGCTGGCACAAAGTGCCAAGCTGAGCTATTGGGATTGCCTTAATTGTGTTCATTTTTGTGTGTTAAATTGTCAGTCATCCAACATCAATAAATTTTTAACCCTTTCCCTGTTCTATGTTTATTCCAAATTTCAGTACCTGCTGAATATTCATGAACAAAATAGTTATAATGAAATAAGGAAGGTAGAACATTGTAGCCATTTTAGAAAGTAAAGAAACAGACCTTTCAAATTCCATTAGCAAACAGAGTAGACCCTGATCAGACGGCTCCTTTAGGAGCCATCTGATCTGGGTCTACTCTGTTTGTAGACGCGTTAAAACACGTTTATATGAGGGAAAAGGTTAAATGACATCTCTTCCTACATCACACAGACAGGATTTTCACTGAATTTTACAGCAGTGATCTACAGGTGACCATCTATCAGATTTTTAGCTCACCTGCATGAGTATACTCAGGTGAACTTTTGTGATTGCCCACCGTTCTCTGTCCGTCCGTCCATCCATCTGGCCATCAACAATTACTTTAAACGACATCTCCTCTGAAACCACAAGGCAAAATGTAAACAAACTTTACAAAAATGATCTTTGTACCATGCTTTATCAAAATTAAGAAAAGAATCTTTTGAATCCTTATGAAATGAAACATGCAGATCAACCAGAAAAAGTAGACAGGCAGTGAAGAAGCTAGCAACAGAAATATGATTTAACTGGAAATTAACCCTTTACCTGATAGAGATGCCTTTAATCCTTTCCTCCACAAATTTGCATTTTTACGCCTCTGTAAAAGTCACCTGTTGAAACCTGTTGAAACCATTGTGATAAATATAGCATTTGCTCCTATAGGAGCAAATGCTCTATTTATCACAATGGTTTCCATCCACAAAATTCTAAAAGTTCACTTTCCTTTAATAAATGCTCCTTTTGGGTATATTCATTCAATGAGGTTGGATCTAAAAATAGCCTATGGAGGAAAGGGTTAAACATCTTGATCCAGATGAGAAGGCTTCACTGGGAGTCATCGGATCAGGTTCTGCTCTATTTGTTACAATATGATTTCAGTGTAATATACAGATTTTACACTTTATCCCTTTCCCTTATATAAACGAATTTTCATGCATATGCAAACAGAAGTCATCTGATCAGGGTCTGCTCTGTTTGCTAATGGAAGTAGAAAGATCAGTTTCTTTACTTTCTAAAATGGCAACAATGTTCCACCAAGTCCATATTTCATTATTACTATTTTGTCCATGAATATACAGGTATTGAAATTAGGAATAAACATACCGGTAGAACAGGGAAACGGTTAAAAATGCCATGGACAAAATTCCCTTGTACATGATGCCATTTTCAAAATTCAGCTAATTCTTGCATGAATATTCATCAAGTTTATAGGGTTCAGCAGTCAGAGTAATCAAATGAAGTATGTATGCCAACAAATTTATCGTCTGCTCAATTGTTGTCTGCTGCTCAATTGTCATCTGCAACATTTTCAAAACTGTTAGTGTTCGTTATTATTTTTTTTATGCCCCCAAAGCTAGGCTTTGGCGGCATATAGTGATCGCACCGTGCGTGTGTGGGTGGGTGTGTGTGTGTGTGGGTGTGTGTGTGTGTGGGTGTGTGGGTGGGTGGGTGTGTGGGTGGGTGGGTGTGTGGGTGGGTGGGTGTGTGGGTGTGTGTACCTTTTGTCCGGAGTATATTTCCTTTGTCACATCAGCTACGGATACCAAATTTGGTGTGTGAGTTCATATTGGGATGGGGGAGTGTCGCGTATCATTTTCATGTCACTGTGACCTTGACCTTGACCTTTGACCTTGATTTTACAAAAAGCTTGTCCGGAGCATATCTCCTTTACCTTACCAGCTACAGATTCCAAATTTTGTGTGTGAGTTCATCTTAGGATGGCGGAGTGTCGCGTACCATTTCCAGGTCACTGTGACCTTGACCTTGACCTTTGACCTCGATTTTAAAAAAAGCTTATGCCTTACCAGCTACAAAAAGCTTGTCCGGAGTATATCTCCTATACCTTACCAGCTAAGGATTCCAAATTTGGTGTGTTAGTTCATCTTGGGATGGAGGAGTGTCGCGTACCATTTTCAGATCACTGTGACCTTGACCATGACCTTTGACCGATTTTACAAAAAGCTTGTCCGGAGCATATCTCCTTTACCTTACCAGCTACAGATTCCAAATTTGGTGTGTGAGTTCATCTTAGGATGGCGGAGTGTCGCGTACCATTTCCAGGTCACTGTGACCTTGACCTTGACCTTTGACCTCGATTTTAAAAACCGCTTATACCTTACCAGCTACAAAAAGCTTGTCCGGAGTATATCTCCTATTCCTTACCAGCTAAGGATTCCAAATTTGGTGTGTGAGTTCATCTTTGGATGGAGGAGTGTCGCATACCATTTTCAGATCACTGTGACCTTGACCATGACCTTTGACCGATTTTACAAAAAGCTTGTCCGGAGCATATCTCCTTTACCTTACCAGCTACAGATTCCAAATTTGGTGTGTGAGTTCATCTTGGGATGGCGGAATGTCATGTACCATTTCCAGGTCACTATGACCTTAACCTTGACCTTGACCGATTTTACAAAAAGTTTGTCCAGAGCATATCTCCTATACCTTACCAGATACGGATTCCAAATTTGGTTTGTGAGATCACCTTCAGATGGCGGAGTGTCGCGTACCATTTTCAGGTCACTGTGACCTTGACCTTGACCTTCGACCTCGATTTTACAAAAAAGGTTGTCCAGAGAATATCTCTCATACCTTACCAGCTATGGATTCCAAATTTAATGTGTGAGTTTATCTTCGGATGGCGGAGTGTCGCGTACCATTTCAGGTCACTGTGACCTTGACCTTTGACCTACATTTTACACAAAGCTTGTCTGGAGCATTTCTCCTATACCTTACCAGCTACGGAATCCAAATTTGGTTTGTGAGTTCATCTTGGGATGGGGGAGAGTCATGTACCATTTTCAGATCACTGACCTTGACCTTGACCTTTGACCTCAATTTTACAGTCCGGAGCATATCTCCTATATCTTACCAGATACAAAAAGCTTGTCCAGAGCATATCTCCTATACCTTAAACGTTGACAATCAACCCAGGGTCCTTTTTAACGTTGAGAATGACTTAGGGTCCTTTTTAACTAAGTTTTGACGCTTGGCTCTTTTCTTAGCTATCATAATCGTCAAAGGTTCTGTTTCTAATGTTAAGAACTGACTCCTGTGTCATTTTTAACAGCATCAAAATTTCATGTTACACCTGCATTACATTGTATTGTTTTTCCACCAAAATGCATTTCGGTGTCAAACACTTTGGGGGCATTTGTCACCCGTGACGACCCTCTTGTTTGCAGAAGTTTGAGCCTGAATGACAAACACTTAACAGTTTGGATCTCAGATTAGGCCCCGCATTTTGTTGCATATATATATATATATGTCTTAAATCGCAGGAAAATAAGGCCATGATAACAGTAAACATGTATGATATCTCATCTTAGGAGTGCCTTAACCCTATCCCTGTCAAATGAATGTAAGAAATAACAACATTATGACTATTAATTTGATGATTTAGTATATTGGCAGTTTGGGCCTTGAAAGAAATTGTAGAATCAGATCATTAGGATTTCATTTAAGCAAATATCAATAGCAGACCCTGATCAGATGACTCGACATACAATTGATTTTGATGAGGGTCTACTCTAATTGCAAAGGCGTGGATAAGTGTTTATATGAAGGAAGGGCTAAAGGAGATAATATATACAGTAAAACCTCTCTATAATGGCCACTAAATGACATCAAGTGTTTTGTGTTAAAGGCAGGTGGCTGCTTAAAGCAAGGTGAAAGTAAAACATAATTGCTTTAAGCAGCCACCTGCCCTATATAAATACCAACTAATTAATACAATTTAGTGGCCGTTATAGAGAGGTTTTACTGTACATTACAAAATACAGTATCTTTATCTCGGAGCATACATACTCAACCCTTTACTCCATAAATACGCCCTTCTACACCTCAGCAAACAAAGTAGATCACGATCAGACAGCTCCTGTAGGAGTCGTCTGATCAGGGTCTGCTCTGTTTGCTTATGATATAATATAGATATTATTCTATAGTTTCTGCCATGGCAAAAAATTCCTATTTATCTCGGAGCATGCATACTAAAGGCAAATCAGTGATAAACATCAGAGTCCAAACTGTTTGATTTAAAAACAAAATTTTACTTCAAAACTTGAAACATAACAATTTTAACCCTTTCCCTCATATAAATGCTTTTTCATACCTTTGCAAACAGAGTAGACCCAGATCAGAAGGCTCCTATAGGAGCTGTCTGATCAGGGTATGCTTTATTTGCTCATTAAATCATAATCTATAGATCAGACTACAGTTTTTACCAACATCAAAAATTTATGTATACATATACCGGCCATTATAAAAATTCAGCTAATGCATATTCATGGCATCATTATTTCTTAAATGAATATTTAACAAGAAAAAGGTTAAATCATAGACAACAGTTGCATATAGTTTGAACTTTAGAATGCTGAAAGTGACCTTGTGATTTCCTAATTGCATACATTTTGGATCCAGATCAGATGCTGAAAAAACCCAATTCAGCATCTGATCAGAATCCAACCTGTTAGACACTGCATGGTTACTTTCTTATAGAAGAAATGAATATTATATACATGTACAACATGTACATGTACCTTGTAGTTTGAAATGGACAAACAATATTAATTACTCTACCCGCTAAAGTTTTAACCCTTTCCTCCATAAATACGCCTTTCTACGCCTCTTTTTGAAACCATTGTGATAATATCTAGCATTTGCTCCATAGGAGCAAATGCTCTATTTATCACAATGGTTTCAGAAGTACACAATTCAAAAAATTTCCTTTTCTGTAGTAAATGCTCCTTTTCGGTAGATTCATTCAAAGAGGATGGATCTAAAAATAGCCTATGAGGGAATGGGTTAAAAGTTGTTGATGATAAGATAATATTATCAGCATATTTTGTTCTAGTACATGTATCTGCTTACTCATTTTGTTAACCACTTACCTTGCTTATGGGATGATAATATTATAGACAATGAATATTCATGCAATAAATGGTTAGCCCTAAATAGATCTTACTGTCGTCTGCAGTACTTGTCATCAGCTACAATTCTCATAGTGCATTTTTCTATAAGTTTCATATCAAAGCACAGTGGAGAGAATGTCAAACAGTTTAGATCCTGATAAGACACGGAGTTACTTGGCATCTCAACTAGATCTCAACTGATGGCAAACGTAATCACAAATTGATCCACTATGTGGAAAGAGTGAATTCTGCTTTTCCTATGGAAAACTTTAAAAATCTTAATATTCTTTTCCAAAACTGATGGTTCAATTTGATTGAATGACATTTGGTAGGAATGGTCCTCTGATGACTCTATCACAATTACTGAAACCAAGTTGATATATGCAAAACCTGTTTAGTACAGGGCTTAATTTCCTTATACACATGTCTGTCTATTATAAATAAGTGAGGTGGGACAAATTGCTATCTGTAACAGCTAGAAGTATCCTTTTCTCGCTAATAGTATTATCTTTTACAGATTATAATTAACTGCAGACATTGCTATCTGTAACAGAAGTTTCCATTTCTCGCTAATAATATTATCTCTTACAGGCAAATAATTTTAAGTTACATGTCGGCATTGTTTGTCTCAGAAATTTCAGTGTGCTGCAGAAATTGTCACTGGATGCTAACATTAACTACTGAATTTTCAAATGGACTATTTCAAAATTCAAATCGGTCAAGCTTATGGTGAATATTTCGTTATTTCTAAAGAAAGGCATAACATGGCAAACAGTGCAGACCTTGATGAGAGGGCTCCTTCACTGTTTGCAAAGAACATTAGTTACTCATGTCCCACATTGTATAAAGGGTTAACATCTGAATTGAAATTTAGGATTGAATTTTTTCAACAATTTGCTCTTCTGTCTGCAGGTATGCTATAATATTTAAGAAGGGTTACCAGGACTTTGAGTCAGTGACGGGAGCCGTGACAACCAAAGTGAAGGGTGTGGCACAGACATTCAACCTCACAGGTGAAAGTAGAAGAATATGGGACGTGTCCGACTATGTTGTACCACCTCAAGTAAGTTTTTGACAAAGTTTTTATGCCCCCCAGATCAAATCTGGGGGGCATATTGTTTTTGCCCTGTCTGTTTGTTTGTCTGTTTGTCTGTCAGCAATTTTAACATTGGTCATAACTTTTGAGCCAGTACAGATAGAGACTTGATATTTGGCATGCATATGTATCTCATAAAGCCGCACATTTTGAGAGGTGACATGTCAAGGTCAAGGTCATCCTTTAAGGTCAGAGGTAAAATATATGGGTCAAATCACCGACTTTAACATTGGCCATAACTTTTGGACCAGTAGAGATAGAGACTTGATATTTGGCATGCTTGTGTATCTCATGAAGCTGCACATTTTGAGGGGTGACATGTCAAGGTCAAGGTCATCCTTCAGGGTCAAAAGTCAAATTGTCTTTTTTTGGCTGTAACTTTAACGCAACCTTAACATTGGTCATAACTTTTGAGCCAGTACAGATAGAGACTTGATATTTGGCATGCATATGTATCTCATAAAGCCGCACATTTTGAGGGGTGACATGTCAAGGTCATCCTTCAAGGTCAGAGGTCAAATATATGGGTCAAATCACCGACTTTAACATTGGCCATAACTTTTGGACCAGTAAAGATAGAGACTTGATATTTGGCATGCTTGTGTATATCATAAAGCTGTACATTTTGAGGGGTGACATGTCAAGGTCAAGGTCATCCTTCAGGGTCAAAGGTCAAATTGTCTGTTTCTTTGTCTGTAACTTTAACATTGGTCATAACTTTTGAGCCAGTACAGCTAGTAATTTGATATTTGGCATGCATATGTATCTTATAAAGCCGCACATTTTGAGGGGTGACATCAAGGTCAAGGTCATCCTTCAAGGTCAGAGGTAAAATATATGGGTCAAATCACTGACTTTAACATTGGCCATAACGTTTGGACCAGTAAAGATAGAGACTTAATATTTGGCATGCTTGTGTATCTCATGAAGCTGCACATTTTGAGGGGTGACATGTCAAGGTCATTCCTCAGGGTCAAAGGTCAAATTGTCTGTTTGTCTGTAACTTTAACATTGGTCATAACTTTTGAGCCAGTACAGATAGAGACTTGATATTTGGCATGCATATGTATGTCATAAAGCCGCACATTTTGAGGTGTGACATGTCAAGGTCACCCTTAAAGGTCAGAGGTTAAACATATGGGTCAAATCACCGACTTTAACATTAGCCATAACTTTTGAACCAGTAGAGATAGAGACTTGATATTAGGCATGCTTGTGTATCTCATGAAGATGCACAGTTTGAGGGGTGACATGTCAAGGTCATCCTTCAGGGTCAAAGGTCACCAACTTCAAATTGGCCATAACTTTTGAACCAATAGAGATAGAGTCTTGATATTTGGTATGCATGTGTATCTCATGAAGCTGCACATTTTGAGGGGCAAGGTAAAGGTCATCTTTTAGGGTCAAAGGTCACCGACTTTAACGTTGGCCATAACGTTTGAACCAGTAGAGATACAGACTTGATATTTAGTATGCATGTGTACCCCATTAAGCTGCACAGTTTGAGGGGTGACATGTCAAGATCAAGTTCATCCTTCAGGGTCAAATATCATATCGAGGGGGCATAGTACGTGTTTCACAAACACATCTTGTTTTTTTCAAAAAATATTTCTGATTATCGGACAGGATATGATATTATATGCCATTGTATATTTATCTCTTGTAAAACAGGGACATATATAGTTGAGTTTTATGTTAATCTATCTGTATGGCTAACTGTCATGTTCATGTTACTCTTCTTTTCAACTTTAATTGCTCATGATGAGCTTTAAAAATCATTGAAAGTCGATCCATTGTCTGTTAACATATACGTACAATTGAACTTCGATATCTCGAACTTCAAAGGACCATACAAATTACTTTGATGCATTCACCAGTTACGCTTGTCGTCATCTGAATATTGTCAACTGCAAAACATACCATTTGTCAGATGTGTTTTTTTAAAGTAGACATACGGTATCTGCCATTTTCCCCGCAAAACAACATTCAAGCAGTGTTAGTCTGGATCCAAAACTGTTCACAAAAGTCATCTGGATGTTCAGTCTTTCTTGGTAAGAGTAACTTATACAGGGCTACAGATACACGTGCATTCTCAAATACTAAAACTGTCATTTATCCACCATACCCTATGTTGTGACTACTCTTTAGAATCGTCTCTCTGAGACGATTCTAAAGAGTGGTCACAACATAGGGTTTGGTGGAGAAATAAAGAAGTTATTCTTGAAAATGTTTCATTTGACGCATACCTCTGACCTATACATGTTTTGTATCTTATCACTGCAGGAAAACAATGCCCTGTTCGTTATTACCAATCTGATTATCACCCCTGAACAGAAGCTTGGAATCTGCGAGGAGGTAAAAATTGAGTCTTGTTATTTCATTGAAAATTTCAATTTTATTAACCCTTTCACTCATCTTGATACCTTTTGACGCCTCTGTAAAAGTCATTTTTGGAAACCATTGTAATAAATAGAGCATTTGCTCCATATGATCAAATGCTCTATATAGTACAATGGTTTTCAAAACTACACTATTCTAAAAAATTTCCCTTTCTCTGTTAAATGATTTATTCAAAGAGGTTGGGTCTAAAAACAGTCTAAGAAGGAATGGGTTTATTCATTGAAACCATTGTGATAAATATTGGAGCAAATGCTCTATTTATCGATGGTTTCAAACTACAAAATTCTACAAGTGTCCTTTTCTGTAGTTAATGTTCCTTTTCGGTAGATTAATTCAAGAGGTTGTATCTAAAAATAGCCTATGAGGGAATGGGTTAATGGCAGGAGAATCTGCCACTAGCATGCAGAGTTAATTCTTTCCTTCATATAAACGCATTTTCACACATTTGCAAATAGAGTAGACCCAGATAAGACGGCTCCTGTACGAGCTGTCTGACCAGGGTCTGCTCTGTTTACTTATGAAATTATATACATGTAAATCTGATTCTACACTCTCCACCACATTCAAATATTACTTTGTTAATAATGCTTTAAAGTAGCATGGCTCATTAATATTCATGAAATCAGTATATCTTTACATGAATATTACACAGGGATAAGTTAACAATATTACTCATAATGTTGAAAGATTGTATGAGGGTTGTAACTCTGTGATTAACGCAGCTCTCAGTGTATATTTCACAATCGAAGTGATTCTTGTGTATGATATTTGGCATGTATATACAAGGTAGCTAAATGTGTATCAGTTTGTAAAGATTGGTTTTAATTGACCCATCCAGTTGTAACAGCTGTTCAAGATACCTGTATCCATTGCACTTGATTTAATCATGACAGGAAAATGAGACCTGCTACAGATAAAGGTGCATACCAAAATACAAAAATGTACTAAAATTGTCATTTATTCCCAAACTCTATACTGTGACTACTCTTTAGAACTGTCTCTTTGAGACAGTTCTAAAGAGTGGTCATATTATAGGGTTGGTGAAGAAATAAAGAAGCTATTCTTGAAAATGTTTAAATTTACACATCTTATCTGGACCTCAGGGTCTTACATTAAAAGTAAAAATAAGTTTGTTTTAAGTCCAAAATCGATCCATTGAAATTGTCTAATATTTAACCCTTTCCCTCATATAAATGCATTTTCATGCATTTGCAAACAGAGTAGACCCAGATCAGACTGCTCCTATAGAAGATCAGGGTTTGCTCTGTTTGCTAATGGAATTTGAATACCTGTTTCTTTACTTTCTTAAATGGCTACAATATTCCACCGTCCATATTTCCTTATATTTTACTATTTTGTCAATGAATATTCAGTAGGTATTGAAAATTGGAATAAACATAGAACAGGGAAAGGGTTAAGGAAATAAAGAAGTGTCACACAACACCAATATATGTTGTATGAAAAAGTTTGAGTCAGAGGGCGGGGAAGACCACCTAGAGAATACGAGTGGTGGTGATGGACTGAAAACAACAACAGCAAACAAAATATAGACAAAATTAAGGAACTACATGTACTTACCAAAGATGCTAAACTAACCCATTCACCCATAGGCTATTTTTTGATCCCACCTCTTTGTATAAAACTACTGAAAATGAGCATGTACTAGAAAAAAGGGAAAATTTAGATTCTGTAGTTTTAAAACCATTGTGATAAATAGAGCAAATGCTCTATTTATCACAATGGTTTCAAAAAGTTGATTCTTACAGAGGTCGGGGAAACAAGTGTGAAGTCATTTGCAAACAGTGTAGTGTCAGATGACAGGGCTCCATGGGGGGAGGGGGGAGCCCTTTGATCTGGGTCTGTACTGTTTCTCATGTTGCCCTTTTCTTTAAAAATGTCCCTGAATATTTATAGTAAACTTTACTTTGAATTGTGGAACAGTCCATTTCGAGGGCTTGGTGCAAAACTATTCTAACTCCTTCACAAAGTGAAGGAGTTAGAATAGTTTTCCACCAAGCCCTTGATTTGAAAATTCAAATTCAAATCAGCATAAGAAAGGTTAACATTTCCTTTTCCTCTACAAATACGCCTTTCTATGTCTCTGTAAAAGTCACTTTTTGAAATCATTGTGATAAAGAGAGCATTTGCTCCTAAGGAGCAAATGCTCTATTTATCACAATGGTTTCAGAACTACAAAATTCTATCTTTTTTCTTTTCTCTAGTTAATGCTCCTTTTCAATAGATTTATTCAAAGGGGTTGGATCTAAAAATAGCCTATGAGGGAATGGGTTAAACTCTTTATCATGGTTATCTTAACAAGTTTTGGTTTAAACATATTTTATTTGTAAATATTTGCATAAATATTGTACAAACACAAAGGAAAACAAAAACGGAAGGAAATGAAAGCAAAAATGCTTATTGTGTTTCTCTCCCAATATAACAAGTTTTGATTGATCATTTTCCAGGATGCTAGCATTTTTGGGGCCAACTGCACACTTTCGAATATATGTGTTGAAGGACAGCCACTTATGACAGGGGATGGTAAGTTTATGTTTTGTGTAGTTTGTAAGGTATTACTCCGGCTGTTGGATGTTTCGCTACCCATACCTTTTCGCTACAGTCATTTCGCTACCCACCGGGACCATTTCGCTACCTGTACGTTTCGCTACCTATCAAATTTAATAGGAAAAAACAATAGTGTTGTGGCGGTGATTAGTGATTTGAGAGTCGAATTAACATATAATAAATATTTATATTCAGATACCAAAAAGGAGTTCTAGAAATATTGAAAAACAAATCAAAATAAAGTTTTGTATCTGAGAAAAGGCTGTTGGACGTTTCGCTACCCATACCTTTTCGCTACAGTCATTTCGCTACCCACTGGGAAGTCATTTCGCTACCCTGACCATTTCGCTACCTGTACGTTTCGCTACCTATCGAATTTAATAGGAAAAAACAATATTAACATGGACACATGCTACATGCATTTTAGGTAATTGCATTTTTGCTCTTTTTCCATCTATATCATAAAATATGACATGTGCATTACGATCAAATGAGAATACCATACTTACAATTTACTTTTATTTTAACCCTTTCTCTCATATAAACATGTTTTAACTAATTTGCAAACAGAGAATACGCAGATCAGATGATTCCTATATAGGAGCCGTCTGATCAGAGTCTGCTCTGTTTGCTGATATCATTTGAAAGATTTGAAAGATCTGATTTTCCGAACAGCTGTATCTTATATGGGAATTAACTAATTTGCCTTGGACATTTCATTCGGATCCAAACTGTTTGCCTATGCTGTTACACTCGGTAGTTCAAATTGGTTAACATCTTTTTTAATCTGTTTAAATCTTTTTTAACTATTATCGTTCAAGTCAGTGAAATCTGTGAATAATTATACATGTATTAAATTGGGTGACAGTTTTAGTGTAGGGTAGCGAAATGACTTCCCGTAAGGGTGCGAAATGACTGTAGCGAAATGGTCAGGGTAGCGAAACGTCCGTAAATCTTTGATTCATTCAAGCATCTTTTCAAAACCAGTATTAGCAACTTGTAAAGTACTAAGACTATTTGATTTCATATTTAATGATGAATGGGATTGCATTAACCTCTATCTGATAGAGATGTAATAAAGGTGTACCGGTATATAAAGTTGTCAGCATTGTTTTTTACAATATTTTCATAAAGTAATGTCTTCACATTATATTTGCAAAAATTGATGACAATATCTAATTGAAGGTCTATGTAAATTTAGCATACCTGATATAGGTATGACCAGCGCACACTGTATGACGTTGAGGATGTTGTTCTTGACGTTCACTCATTCTATGTGGCCCTGGACGAGATACACCACTCATGACACTGTACCAACTTGTCAAGTACATAAAAAAAATTCTCCAGAGGAGCAAATGCTCTATTTATCCCAATGGTTTCAAAACTACACTATTCTAAAATTTTCCTTTTCTCCAGTAAATGTTCCTTTTTGTTGGATTTATTCAAAGAGGTTGGATCTAGAAATAGCCTATGAGGGAATGGGTTAAAACAAAAGCAGACAGAATTGTTTTGCAGACTAGATGTATACAGTAAAACCTTGTTAATCTTAACATTTAGCTTAGAAGAGTTGATGACTTTTATAGCAGGTTGCTGCTTCATGCTGGGTGAAAGACATGCAGAAAACTTACAGAGGAGCCTTCTGAATTTAACCCTTTCCCTCATATAAACGTGTTTTCAGGCATTTGCAAACAGAGTAGACCCAGATCAGACGGCTCCTAGAGGAGCCGTCTGATCAGGGTCTACTCTGTTTGCTAATAGAATTTGATAGATCTGTGTCTTTGCTTTCTAAAATGTCTACAATGTTCCACCTTGGATATTTCTTTGTAACTATCTTGTTAATGACTATGCTGTAGGTATTGAAATTTGGAATTAACATAGAACAGGGAAAAGGTTAAGCTGCCATCTGTTTTAACTCATAACTCTATAAATACACCTTTCTACGCATTTGCAAGCAGATTAGATCCTGTTCAGAAGGCTCCTGTAAGTGCAGTCTGATCAGGATCTGCTCTGTTTGCTTATAAAATAATATAGATTCAACATGGCCATAAATTCTTATGTTCATATGCCATGAGAAAAATTAATCTAATATTCATCATATAACTATTTCTCACAGGAATATTCATGGAGTAAAGTATTACAGATGATAATAAAACCTATTCTAGTTTTGGGATAAGCTTAAGTTTGCTCTTTTGAGTATTAACCCATTCCTTCTTTTAACTCTTTCAGCTCTTTTAACCCTGTTCTCCATGGGCTATTTTTAGAACCAATCTCTTTAAATGAATCAACTCAAAAGGAACATTTACTAGAGAAAAGTAAGATTTTTAGAATTTTGTAGTTTGAAACCATTGTGATAAAGATTCCTATAGGAACAAATGCTCTATTTATCACAATGGTTCCAAGAAGTGGTTATAACAGAAGCGTAGAAAGGCGTATTTATGGAGGAAAGGGTTAAGATCCAACCTCTTTGAATAAATCTACCGAAAAGGAGCACTAAGTTGAAAAAAAGGAAACTTTTAGAATTTTGTAGTTTTGAAACCATTGTGCTAAATAGAGCATTTGCTCCTGTGGAGCAAATGCTCTATTTATCACAAATGGTTTCAAAAAGTGACTTATGGAGGCATCAAAAGACGTCAATATGAGGGAATGGGTTAAAGGGGAAGTAAGATTGCTTTGTATATTAAAGGGAAATATGACATGATGACCTATGGGACAAGGAAAATGAGGTATAATAACAGAAATTACATTTTGCAGGTTTCATGACTGGTAAGTGCCTCGACTCTTCACGTTACCCTGGCAATAAGAGCTGTGAAGTGAACGCCTGGTGTCCGACTGAAGATGCATCAATAGAGCCGTAAGATCGAAATATATTATCAATACAAATGAAAACTTGTTAACCCTATCCCTCATATAAACGTGTTTTCACACATTTGCAAACAGAGTAGACCCAGATCAGACGGATCTTGTAGGGTCTGCTCTGTTTGCTAATGGAATTTGATAGAGCTGTTTCTTTAGTTTCTAAAATTACTACAATGTTCTACTTTCCATATTTCATTATAACCATTTTGTCAATGAATATTCATTCAGTATAGGTATTGAAATTTATAATAAACATAGAACAGGGAAAGGGTTAACAGGGATGTCTCATTATTTTGGCTTGAAATATTCAGGAATGATTCTCCTAGAATATTTTCACATTTCACTTTTATATAGATATTTAAATGTATGCATTCTAAGCAAATTTGTGATCACCTTTGAAACAGTTTAACCCTATCACGGCCAATGTCGCATAAATGCACCACGACAAATAGTGCAGTCCCAGATCAGATGCCGCCTTTTCAAGGCGGCGTCGGATCAGGGACTTCACTATTTGTCTCAAACTCTATTTCTATATCTGTTCTTTATTCTTTTGAAGTTTGCATTTATTTATCTTATTTCCTTATTTTACTGAATGATTTAACGAAATTGAATTGCAGACGACAATTAGAAATTTGGCGCCGAAAGGGTTAAATGATGAACTTAAATCCAGAATGAGATGCGAAGTTACTCAGTGTCATCTCAGGATCCAAATTGTGCCACTGCAATTATGAAGTGAAAAAAACGATTCAAAATCCTTTGGTAATTCGATCAGTTCATTATTGGTAGATGCAGGTGAAAAGTAACTATTGCAGTTATTGTATATAATTGCGCAGTATATATACAGTTTAAATTCAGTATCTTGAACTTGGATAAGTAGAACTTCGGGATAACTCAAACTAAAACTTTGTTCCTTCTAACATTTACAATACAGAATTGCTCTAAAATATACCACTGTGCATATCTAGAAACACACATGACAGCTTAATGTAGGTCTGAAGTAATGCTGAAAGCTCCTACAGGAGCTTTCAGCATTACTTTAGACCTGCATTAAGCTGTGAACTCAATAAATTGTCCAAATTAGAAATCAGATAGCACAAAATCCTGTTATCTCGAACTAATTTGTATAGTCCCTTAAAATTAGTATCAGTACTGGGCTGTAAAACACATGGCAGGTTAGATTCAACTTTATTAAAATTCTTATTTAGAGGGGTTTTGCTGTTTTTAGCTCACCAAAGCACAAAGCATATAGTGAAAATCTTCTCCTCTGAAACTGGAAGGTTCAAAGCTTTAATATTTGGCATATAGCATCATGTACAGGTCCTCTACACAATTTGTATAAATTATGTCCCTGGGGTCAAAATTGGCCCCACCCCAGGAGTGGCCAGTTTTCAAAAGATACATATAGTGAAAACTTTAAAAATCTTCTACTCTGAAACTGGAAGGTTCTCAGCTTTCATATTTGGTGCATAGCATCATGTTTAGGTCCTCTACATATATATATATATATGTAAAAATAAGTAAATGACCTTACATGCCTTTAAATATCTTCTTTATTTCTTAATAATCACTAACATGTTTCGCCTAATGGCTCATCAGAGTGTGTAATGAAGCTTAACAACGGTCTTGATATATATATATAAGTCATGCCCCTGGGGTCAAAATTGGCTCTGCCCCAGGGATGGTCAGTTTTCAATAGAAACATATAGTGAAAGCTTTGATAATCTTGTCCTCTGAATCTGGATGTTTCTCAGCTAACATATTTGGCAGATAGCATCATGTTTAGGTCCTCTACAAAACATACATAAATTATGGCCCTGGGGTCAAAATTGGCCCTGCCCCAGGGGTGGTCAGTTTTCAATAGAAAAGTAGTGAAAACTTTTTTAATCTTCTCCTCAGAATCTGGTAGTTTCTAAGCTTTCATAGTTGGCACATAGCATTATGTTTAGGTCCTCTACAAAACATATATAAATTATGCCCCTGGCGTCAAAATTGACTCTGCCCCAGGGGTAGCCAGTTTTCAATAGAAAGCAAAATTATAGTGAAAACTTTGAAAATCTTCTCCTCTGATTGTCTGGTGAGCGATATCAGGGCCATTCTGGCCCTCTTGTTTGTTTTATAACAGTGTATAAACTTTTAATGCATGAATATTCCTGTAAAAATACTGACATCATGATTATGAACGAAGAAAATATCTGTATTTCATGTTTCTGTACTATTCTGTAAGCAAACAGAGCAGACCCTGATCAAATCATGGCTCGTACTGGACTCATCGGAGCTGATTTGACTCTGATTGCAAAGGCGTTGAAAAGTGGACTTATGGGATAAAGAGTTAACCCATTCCCTCATATTGATGCTTCTGATGCCTCTGTAAAAGTCACTTTTTGAAACTATTGTGATAAATAGAGAGTTTGCTCCTGCGGAGCAAATGCTCTATTTATCACAACGGTTTCAAAGCTACACAGTTGCAAATCTTCCCCCTTTTCTAGTTAATACTCCTTTTCAATGGTTTTATTTTATATTTATAAGTCTAAAAATAGCCTATGAGGTGATGCAGCAAAAAATAGCCTATGAGGTGATGAGGCTAAAAATAGCCTATCAGGTAATGGGATAAAGGGTAACAAAATGTAACTGAGGAAATGGGATTTTACTGTTTAAATGGAAATTTTGCTTCACTTTACAGGCCAGATCCACCATCACTTGAAACTGCAGAAAATTTCACACTGTTCATAAAAAATAATATAGAATTTCCGAAGTTTGGTGTTAAAAGGTAAGATTCTGTTGATATCCGATATTTGTTCCTGTCTGATTGATGACGCTCATGCCTGTAAAATATTTGAAATATGTTTATATACCCCTGCATGCAAAGTTTTAGGGGTATAATGAAATTATCCTGTTGGCCAGTTGGTCTATCTGTCCATCCATCATTTGAATGCAGTTGAATATAGGTAGTTGGTGTTGTGAACACCTCCTTCAATTTGAAAGTTATTGAATTGATATTTGCCATAAATAATAACCACAAATAGCAAATGTGCAAGAGACAATTTTTGTGTCATCTGCCGAGAGGCAGTGTGTCACTTAGGGATCACTTTTCTGCCGTCTGTCTGTCTGTCTGTCTGTCAGTCCATCCACCCATCCATCTGTCTGTCTGTCTGCCCATCCATCACACTTTCTTTTTTTTTTTAGCTCACCAGAGCACTTTTGTGCTAAGGGTAGCTTTTGTGATCACTTGATGTCCGTCGTCCGGCGGCGTCCGTCGTCCGGCGTCGGGCGTCAACAATTTGAACCTTTAAAAATCTTCTCCTCTGAATCTACAGGGTTCTCAGCTTTCATCTTTGGTACATAGCATCATCTTTAGGTCCTCTACAAAAGTTATACAAATTTTGCCCCTGGGGTCAAAATTGGCCCTGCCCCAGGGGTGCCTTGTTTTCTATTGAAATGTATAGTAAAACTTTGAAAATCTTCTCCTCTGAATCTACAGGGTTCTCAGCTTTCATATTTGGCACATAGCATCATGTTCAGGTCCTCTACAAAAGTTATATAAATTATGCCCCTTGGGTCAAAATTGGCCCCGCCCCAGGGGTAGCAAGTTTTGAATAGAAACATATATTGACAACTTTGAAAATCTTTTCTTCTGAATCTACAGGGTTCTCAGCTTTCATATTTGGCACATAGCATCATGTTCAGGTCCTCTACAATTTTTTTTATAAATTATGCCCCTGGGGTCAAAATTGGCCCCGCCCCAGGGGTAGCCATGTCTCAATAGAAACATATAGTGACAACTTTGAAAATCTTCTCCTCAGAAGCTGGAAGGTTCTCAGCTGTCATATTTGCCACATAACATCATGTTCAGGTCCTCTACAAGAGTTATATAAATTATGCACCCGAGGTCAAAATTGGCCCCGCCCCAGGGGTAGCCAGTTCGCAATAGAAACATATAGTGTCAGATTTTAAAATATTTTCCTCAGTAACTGGAAGGTTCTCAGCTTTCATATTGTGCACATAGCATCATGTTCAGGTCCTCTACAAAAGTTGTATAAATTATGCCCCTTGGATCAAAATTGGCCCGCCCCAGGGGTGGCTAGTTTTCTCTAGAAACATATAGTGAAAACTTTGAACATCTTCTCCTCTGACTGCCTGGTGAGCGATGTCAGGGCTATTCTGGCCCTCTTGTTATTGTAACACTTCTCCCAGCAGGTGACACATGTGTTCCTTCTGACACTTTTGTTATGTGTTCAGCGCCAGACAATATAGAAATTTCTCCCCTTGAACTTTGGGTATTTTTTGTTATTTTGGCGTGAAACATGGGTAGTTGGTGTTTCAAAGTTATCCTTCAGTTTGAAAGTTATTGAATTGATACGTGCCATACATGTGTTTATCACCAGGCATTGCAGAATTATCTCCCCTTGAACATTGAGTATTTTTTGTCATTTGGTCTTCTACCAATTGTAGTTGATGTCACGTTATCAGCCCCTGGATTTGCAATCAGGGAAAGTTTTACTCTGAATGGTCAATTTAGATGAACCCTGATTGGTCATTTCACTTTCAATATTCAGTATTGAAAGATGATGATTATGATGATGATGATGATGATTCAGTATTGAAAGATGATGATTATGATGATGATGATGATGATGATGATGATGATGATGATGATGACTAAGGCGATGATGATCTAGATAGTAAACCAGATTTAGATAATGATGCTGATTAAAATGATGATGAAGACGATAATGATGGTGAGGAAATTAAGGTGGAGTTAGATGATTGTGGTACTGTTGATGATGTAGATAATGATGATGATGATTTAGATAATGCAGATTTAGATGATTAAGATGATGATGTAGATGCATTATACTGATGGTGAGGAGAGGAGGAGGATTTAGATGATTGTGGTGATGATGATGATGATGTAAATGATTTAGATGATGATTTAAAAGAATGAAAGAAGATGAAGAAACTTGTGTACCAGGGTCATTCTGTGGCAAATGAGATTTTAACAAATAGACTAATATTGACAGTCTGTTTATACACTGTATTTTAGCGAGTCAGTCACTTTTGGTGGGTGATGTAAAGTTTAATTCAAGATTTGGTTATTTTGTTGGCCTTCGTTACAGGAGAAATCTTCCATCTGATCCCAATTACTTGAAAAACTGCAGATTTGATCAGGGAGATAATCACCATTGTCCAGTTTTCCAGCTTAAAACAATAGTGTCTGCTGCAGGAACAGCTGATTTTACAAAGATTGCCGTAGAGGTATTTGTTAACTAACAGAGGGATGACAATGATATATTCATTAAATGTAGCTGGATCTGGAATTATATATTCTCTTTTTTGTTCAAAAAAAGAAGTGACCATTTGTATCAGTTCATACAAATTCAGGTGCTTTTTAACCCTTTATTCTTATTAATATTCATGTAAGAAATAATACTGTTATGAATATTAGCTAAATTTTTGTCATGGTACAATTATCTATGAATTAGATCTATATAATTTCATAAATAAAACAGATCAGACCCTGATCAGACTGCTCTTACAGGAGCCATTTGATCTTGGTCTACACTATTAACAAAAGCATAAAAGGTGTATTTATGAAGTAAAGATTAATCCCTAAAATTACTTTATTATTGTGATTAAGCCAAATATTTCAACTGTCAGTATTTGTTGTGAAAAGAGTATAAAACTGGGTTTTTTCAGAGATAGAAAATTTAATGCAAAAGATTATGATTGATGCAGATCGAAAGAGTTTCTGGTTAAGTATTGAGTTAAGTCTGAAGCGAAGCTAAACCTTTTCCTTCATATAAATGCCTTTTAAGGCATTTTCAAACAGAGTACACCCATATCAGACAGTGCCTATATGAGTCGTCTGATCAGCGTCTGCTGTGTTTGCTTAACCCTTTCCTCCATAAATATGCCTTTCTACGCCTCTGTAAATATCACCTATTGAAACCATTGTGATAAATAGAGCATTTGCTCCTATAGCAAATGCTATATTTATCACAATGGTTTCAAACTACAAAATTCTAAAAAAAAATCCTTTTCTCTAGTTAATGCTCCTTTTCGGTAGATTTATTCAAAGTGGTTGGATCTAAAAATAGCCTATGAGGGAATGGGTTAATAACAAGATATAGATTTAATTAATATTCATGACATCATTATTTCTTACAAGAATGTTCAAAAGGTATTAAAGAGTTAAAGACTCAGGATGATAACAAATGCTCACTTCTTTTGATATTACCCTCACTGACTGATTTCTCTGCACGCTAGACTTCACAAATATTCATCTGTTTGTTCGAAAATAAACCACTATACAAGAAGGTGATCTTTCCATAGTATTATCGTTTACTGGACTGTTATCGTTTGTCTGGACTTTTCCAAAGGAAACAAACGGCTGTAGACAATACATTGACCTTGCAATCAAAAGCCATGGGTTTCATATTTTTCTTGCCGATTGCAAAATCAGATGAACATATGTTGAGTATAGAGAGGAAATACTATTAAAATGTTCACCCCCTTTTGAGTTTAGCCTTTATTTTAATTTCAGACGTAATATATTTGGCATTCTCTCAGAAACTGAGCTGAAGAGTTGCCGTTTTAACAAAGATGATCCAAAAAATCATTTTTGCCCTATCTTCGTAATCAGTGATATTCTTGGCTATGCAGGAGTGTCCAATTATAGCGAGATTGGCATTAAGGTAAATATTACATATGCATTTCAAGCGATGTCAGTCACCTGATCTATACTGTACATGTGCTTTCCAGTAATATCATGTCACTCCCTATCTTTTTTACTCCTGCTTTTTTATGCAACTGTATTCTTGTTGCTTTCACTTTACTGTGAAGAAAAGTTTTGCTAATTTCGCTTTACTGTAAATTATTTAGCCCATTCCCTCATAGGCTATTTTTAGACCCAACCTCTTTGATTAAATCAACCGAAAAGGAGCATTTCCTCTTGAGAAAAGGAAAATGAAATTGTGTAATATTGAAACCATTGTGATAAATAGCATTTGCTCCTATCGCTATTTATCACAATGGTTTGAAGAAGTGACTATTACAGAGGTTTATAGGAGTGTTCTGTTTTATTTTCACCTTGCTTTAAACAGCCACCTGCCCTAAATACCAACCAATTTACATTATTTAGTGGTCGTTATAGAGAGGTTTTACTGTACACTCAGATCAGATGGCTCCTATTATAGGCCCTCTGATCAGGGTCTGCTCTGTTTGCTTATGGAATTATATGGAACTGATTTTACAGTTTCTGCCAAATAAAAAATTATTACACAGTAAAATCTCCCTATAACGGCCACTTAATTGTGTTAATTAGTTGGTATTTAGGGCAGGTGACTGCTTAAAGCAAGGTGAAAGTAAAATAGAACACTCCTATAGGAGTGTTTCGTTTTACTTTCACCTTGCTTTAAGCAGCCACCTGCATTTAACACAAAATATTTGATGTAATGTAGTGACCATTACAGACAGGTTTTACTGTATGTTCATGTGCTTTTATATAAATTCATTTAATTGATATTCATGAATTATGATGAAGTAAAGGTTACAGCGCTGATATAGGAAAAAAACTGCATAAGCTTTTATTTCTGTCTTCTATATCCTATTATCCATTCCCTCATATTGACACCTTTTGACACCCCTGTAAAAGTCACTTTTTGAAACCATTGTGATAAATAGAGCATTTGCTCCATAGGAGCAAATGCTCTATTTATCACAATGGTTTCAGAACTACAAAATTCTAAAATTTTCCTTTTCTCTAGTTAATGCTCCTTTTCGGTAGATTTATTCAAAGAGGTTGGGTCTAAAAATAGCATATGAGGTAATGGGTTAAAGAAGCCATTGCTTTATGCATGTTCATGTAAGAAATATTAAATGTCGTCATGAATATTAATTAGATTATTTGAATGTTTGGCCATGGCAGAAACTGTAGAATCATATCTATATTATTTCAAAAGCAAACAGAGCAGACCCCGATCAGATGCCTTCTACTGGAGCCATTTAATCTGGGTCTACTCTGTAGAGGTTTGGTCTAAAATTCGTCTAGGAAGGAATGGGTTTAATAAGTAATAACCTGAATTAATTGAAATTTCTGTGAAGGTATTGTGTATATTTGTGAGTGCATTGCATTTGTGCTACTGGTGTTGCTGTGCACGTTCATGTGTAATATCCAAATTTCCTGCCAGACTTCTATTTTATTTTTTTATACAGCCAATTTGTTAACCCATTCACTCATAGGCTATTTTAGATCCAACCTCTTTGAATAAATGTACTGAAAAAGAGCATTAACTAGAGAAAAGGACAGTTTTAGAATTTTGTAGTTTGAAACCGTTGTGATAAATTATCACACTGGTTTCAACAGGTGATTTTTACAGAGACATAGAAAGTCGTATTTATAGAGGAAAGGGTTAATATGTACCTTTACCTCATGAATATTCATGTAAGAAATGATGACATCATGGGCATTGATTAGATGACAGAAGAACACGGAAAATTTTAGCAGAAACTCTGGAATCGGGTCTGTATTATTGCATACACACACAGAGTGGATTCTGATCAGACAGCTCCTACAGGAGCCATCTGATGTGGGCCTGCCTTTATTAAAAAGGCATTAAAATGTGTATCTGTGGAGTGAAGCATTATATTGATAAGCCTCAAGTAGAAGCTGTTAGAATGTCATGCAAGTTTTGATATATGTGACATCACAATATTTAAATTCATTAGTTTCAAATAGTTTTCATACTGGCTTGAATAAGCATCTGCTGGCACTTGTGCTGGATGTTTCATTCTTTTGGATTGAAACTTGTATCACCTCTGGGTTTACTCTTACTACAGTTGGAGAAAGTCTATTCTGCATTGGTATTGCAGTTGTAGGTAGCTTTGAATATCTGACTTTCCAATTTTCAAGTCACTGTTTGCTGACATTCTTGTGGCAAGTATGTCTGAGGTGAATGGGATTTCAACCCTTTACTCCATATATACAACTTTAACCCTTTCCCTGTTCTGTATTCATGTAAGAAATAATGACATCTTGAATATTTATTAGCTAAAATTCTATAATATAAATTTTCCAAGGATTTTTTTTGCTTTGACAAAAACTGTAAAACCAGATCTATGGCATTTCAAAAGCAAACAGAGCAGACCCTGATCAGACGGCTCCTCTAGGAGCCGTCTGATCTGGGTCTTCTCTGTTTGCAAATGCGTGAAAACACGTTTATATGAGGGAAAGGGTTAATTACCTTTACAAACAGAGTAGACCCAGATCAGACAGCTCCTGTTTGCTTATGAAATAATATAAATCTGATTCTATGACTGAATATTTCTGTATTCTTGAAATACAGTAAAACCTCGATTATTCGAATTTTCGTTATAAATGAATTTAGACCCTTTTAGGCAGGTGGCTGCTTAATGCATGATGAAAGTCATGCAGAAAGCTCCTAGAGGAGCTTTCTGCATGACTTTCACCATGCATTAAGCTGCCACCTGTCTTAAAGATCGATAATAATACGTATTTTAGTGTTCGGATAATCGAGGTTTTACTGTAATCATCTGGTTAATAGACATTATGCCATTACATGTATATCATACATAATCATGGAGTAAAGGGTTATGCACTGCTGAATGTAACAACTAGACACGCTGTTCTGCAATTATTTCATACATTTGTGACTTTCTTCTCACTGTTTTAGAACTATTTATCATGCCACTTTGAAATGCATATGTAATGTTTACAAATGCTGCAGACATTTATCATTTGTAAACTTTTTATGCCCCCGAGATCAGATCCGGGGGGGGGGGGGGGGCATATTGGCTTTTTTAACCCTTTCCTTCATATACAAACATTTGCAAACACAGTAGACCCAGATCAGATGGCTCCTATATGAGCCATCTGATCAGGGTCTGCTCTGTTTAATAAAAGAATTTGACAGATCTTTTTCTATTATGGCTACAATGTTCCACCTTCCATATCTTATTATAACTATTTTGTCCACTGCATATTGTGGATTCAATTATGTTGCCTTTTTAGCTCACCAGAGCACTTAGTGCTCAAGGTGAGGTTTTGTGATTGCCTGATTTCTGTCGGCGTGCGTCATCCGTAGTACGTCGTCAACAATTTGAACCTTTAAAGATCTCCTCTGAATCTACAGGGTTCTCAGCTTTCATCTTTGGCATATAGCATTATATTAAGGTCCTCTACAAAAGTTATATAAATTATGCCCCTGGGTCAAAATTGGCCCCACCCAAGGGGTGCCTTGTTTTCAATAGAAACATATAGTACAACTTTGAAAATCTTCTAATCTGAAACTGGAAGGTTCTCAACTTTCATATTTGGCACATAACATTATGTTTAGGTCCTCTACAAAAGTTATATAAATTATGTCCCTGGGGTCAAAATTGGCCCCACACCAGGGGTGGCCATTTTTCAATAGATACAAATAGAGATCACTTTGAAAATCTTCTCCTCTGAAACTGGAAGGTTCTCAGCTTTCTTATTTGGCACATAGAATCATGTTCATGTCCTCTACAAATTTTTTATAAATTATGCCCCTGGGGTCAAAATTGACCCCGCCCAAGGGGTGGCCAGTTTTCAATAGAAACATATACATGTAGTGAACACTTTTAAAATCTTCTCCTGAAACTGAAAGGCCTTCAGCTTTCATATTTGGCACATAGCATCATGTTCAGGTCCTCTACAAAAGTTATATAAATTATGTCTCTGGGGGTCAAAATTTGCCCTGCCCCAAGGGTGGCCAGTTTTCAATAGAAACATAGTGAAAACTTTGAAAATCTTCTCCTCTGATTGTCTGGTGAGCGATATCAGGGCCATTCTAGCCCTCTTGTTACATCATTTGAAGCCTTTGCATCATTAATATTCATGTAAGAAATAACCATGTCATGAATATTAATTTGATTCATTTTCTAATGGCATATGAATACAGGAAATGTTGGCCATGGCAGAAACTGTCCGGTCATATGTATTTTATTTCATAAGCAAACAGATCAGAACCTGACCAGATCTCTCCTACAGAAGCCATCTTATCTGGGTCTCCTGTGTTTGCAAAGGTGTAGAAAGGGGTATTTATGAAATAAAGGGTTAAAATTCTATCATTTAACATTAAATATGTTACACCAGAATTACCCTAAGTATCTTGACTGACAAATTTGGGAAAATAGTGTAGACCGCAATCAGATTTCAATGATGTAGATTGTTCTCTTCTTCTGGCATTGTCAATTGGAGTGTAAAATTTTATAAATTAGAAGAATAAGATGAAGTCAGGTCACGTGACACCAGGAGAGGCCCGTACACCACTGGAAGCTCCAACCCTTCGTCACGTTGAGTGACGGTTGAGTGATAGCCTGCATTGTTTTATGGCTATTGCTTCCTCGACTGGCCGCTTTATACAGAGATCTTCAGAGGTTAAAACTTTGGTTTTATCAGGTTAAATGTGGTGTCCTGTTTTGTTGCAATGTTTGTGTAAAGCCTAAAGACTATGTCACATGATACCACTAATTGATTAGTATTCACTAAGATGAAGAAGACTGTGCGATACAGTCAAAAATTCCAAGAAAGTAAGCCTATTCTTAATGCATTTTACACTCCAAGAGATCAGATTTCTCCTAAAGAGCAGTTTGGTCTTGGTCTATAGACTATTTGCTACTATGTCAGTCTCATTTAACCCATTCCCATATAGGCTATTTTTAGATACAAACTCTTTGAATTAATCTACCGAAAAGGAGCAATAATTAGAGAAAAGGAAAATTTTAGAATTTTGTAGTTTGAAACCATTGTGACAAATAGAGCATTTGCTCCTATAGGAGCAAATGCTCTATTTATCACAATGGTTTCACAAAGTGACTTTTACACAGAGGTGTCAAAAGGCGTCTATATGTGGGAATGGGAGCAAATGCTCTATTTATCACAATGGTTTCACAAAGTGACTTTTACACAGAGGTGTCAAAAGGCGTCTATATGTGGGAATGGGTTAAAGTTATCAAAATGGTTCTAAATTGATTAACATGTAAAACCCCTCTTATACGACCACCAAATTATGTCTAATTCTGGATCATAAGTGCAGGTGGTTGCTTAATGCGGTACGAATGTCTTGACGAAACTAGAGGAGCTTTTTGCATAACTTTTGTCCTGCATTACACAACCACCTGCGGTTTAAGACCAATAAAGATATTAATTTAATGGTCGCTATAGAGGGGTTCTACTGTACATTGTATACAGCATTAGAGAGGGGAGATTAGGTGTCGGAATATTTATGCTACATAGGGAAGCGAAGTTCGCAGAATATAATACATTTGGTACAACACTTTTAAAACTGTTACAAACAGATTAGACTGCTCTGATGGCTCCTGTAGGATCTGTCTGATCAGGATCTGCTGTTTTCTTATGAAATATAGATCTCATTTAGTTTTTGTCATGGTCAAATATTTCTGTATTCATATACTCATATAAAAATTCCACTTATTAATATACATGAGGTACAGGGATACTAGAAGAAATGTCCATGTATATGTTTGGATGAGTAACGTCGCATTCAATATCTGAATATCGATACATGACAACTTATCAATTGAGATACGAAAGTAATAATAATAACAGGCAGAAATTGTAGAATCAGATTTATATTACACCATAAGCAAACAGAATAGACCCTGATCAGACTGCTCCTTCAGTAGTCATCTGATCTAGGTTTACTCTGTTTACAAATATGTGCAAATACATTTTTATGAGAGAAACAGTTCAACCTTATCTTGCTGTAAAAATGATGAAAATGTTCAACTTATTGCAATTTTACTTACATAAAATTCATTCAAGCTTTTCAGATGTTATCTTTACTCCATAAATACACCTTTCTTCGCCTTTACAAACATAATAGACCCAGATGAAACAGCTCCTGTAGGAGCAGTCTAATCTGGGTCTGCCCTATTTGCTTATGATATATAGTATAATATAGATATGATTATTTAGCCTTCATAATCTGAAATTCATGTGACCATGCGCTGTTGAATCAATAAATATAAATAATATTCAAAATGTCATTTATTTTTACATGAATGTCATTCATTTTTACATGAATATTCATGGAGTAAAGGGTTATTGACCGTGTGTCATACAGCTTGGAACATCTCAACCCAAGCTATATGCAAAGATTATTCGTAATCAGCAGAATAAGGGTATATTTTAAAACCTTAGGCCTTCGAATGAGGGAAACGTGTAAAACATGCATAGATATGGATGTAATAATGCATAGATATGGATGTAATAATGCATATGCTTCTCGCAGGGTGGAGTGATACAGATTGTTGTTGATTGGGACTGTAACCTTGACCATGGTGAAAATGAGTGTGTACCAGAATACTCCTTCCGACGACTCGATAGTGCAGATGACGTCTTGTCCAAGGGCTACAACTTCAGGTAACATATTGCTCCGATATAACCTTTGCTGGAAAGGTTATGATATATGCAGTAATGGTCATTACAGATACAGTAAAACCCCTCTAAACAAGAAATCCATTTAACTGTATATTTATATCGGTCTTGGAGACAGGTTCAGCTTTATGCAGGGTGAAAGTCATGCAGAAAGCTAAATAGGAGCTTTTTGCATGACTTTCAACCTGCATTAAGCAGCCACCTACCTGATAATATCTAAAAAAATTCTCTACAAGAATTTCCAGTTAGAGGGGTTTTACTTTTCACTTTTTCATAACAATGCTGCACATACACATATGAAGAGCATATAACTAAAACATAAAAAGAATCCCATGAGACTGCATGGCACCAATCTTATAAATATCCCTGTACTTTTGAATATTCATGTTAATGATGTTAGATATAATGACATCATGAATATTAATCGGATGAATCTTCATAATGATATACCTCGGTAATATGTGCATTTTTGGCCCTGACAGTAGATCTACTGTATTGTCTCTAATAAATGCTCTCAGGGGGGTTTCAAAGGGTGTTTAAAGGGATCTTCTTTCATTTTATACACAGGTGGTTCGCTTAACCCTTTACTCCATAAACACGCCTTTCTACACCTTTGCAAATAGAGAAGACCCAGATCAGATGGCTCCTAGAGGAGCCATCTGATCAGGGTCTGCTCTGTTTGCTTATGATACAGTATATATTTGATTCTACAGTCTCTGTCATTGCCAAAATATCATGTTTTCATATGGCATTACAAAAATGAATCTTAATTGATATTCATGATGTCATTAATTCTTGCATAAATTATGGAAAGAATGAAGTGAAGGGTTAATGCAGAATGAAAGCAATACAGAAAGCTCCAACAGGAGCTTTATACATTGCTTTCAGTCTCATTTATTAAGGAAAGATTAAGAACATTTCTGCATTTCTTTGACTCTGCAGGAAAAGGTCACCATTGTGTCTTTCTTTAATCCATGACCTGATAGTGATGACTATTAAAGCCTTTGCAAAGAGAGTAGACCCAGATCTGACAACTCCTGTAGGAGATGACTGATACTCCAATTTATAAATCTTCTCTAATTTCTTTACACAAAATATGGTCAGAGTGTCAAACAGTTTGGATCCTGATGAGATGCTGCTTTATTACCCCATTCCTCCATAGGCTATTTTAAGACCCAACCTGTTTGAATGAATCTACCCAAAGCATTTACTTGAGAAAATATTTTTTTTTTTTAGAATTTTGTAGTTTGAAACCATTGTGATAAAAAGAGCATTTGCTCCTATAGGAGCAAATGCTCTATTTATCACAATGGTTTTCAAGAAGTGGTTATTACAGAGGCGTAGAAAGGCGTATAAATTTATGGAGGAAAGGGTAGATAGGTAATCACAGTTTCTAAAAGAGTTAATGTGCATTGTACACACTGTCATTCTTGCATGCCTGAATATTCATGAGGTAAAGGGGTTAAGGGGGTTCGACTATTCCAATGCAGGTACGCCCACTACTTCAAGGACATCAATGGAACAGAAAGCAGGACCCTGTATAAGGCTTTTGGCATCAAATTCATCATCTTGTTACAAGGCACAGCTGGCAAGTTTAGCCCGGTTCCACTCATTCTCAACATTGGAAGTGGCCTCGCGATTCTGTCTGTTGTAAGTATATCTGCCATTAACCCATTCCCTTATATTGACGACTTTTGACGACTCAGTAAAATTCACTTTGTGAAACCATTGTAATAAATAGAGCATTTGCTCCATAGGAGCAAATGCTCTATTTATCACAATGGTTTCAAAACTACACAATTCTAAAATGTTCCTTTTCTCTAGTTAAAGCTCCTTTTCAGTAGATTTATCCAAAGAGGTTGTATCTAAAAATAGCCTATGAGGAAATGGGTTATATGTTAAACCTTTCCTTCATATATGCTTTTTCATGTTTTTGCAAACAGAGTAATCCCAGGTTAGATGTGTCTGTTTGTTTATGGAATGATATACAGTAACTCCGCTAATAAGGACTGACTAGCTTGTGGTCTCCATATTGGGGTTTGTATTTACTGTCGTAAAGTCATGCAAGCAGTTACAGTAAAACTCGGTTATTACGAATTCCAAGGGACTGAAAGATATACTTCACTCTAAACATTATTTGTTCTATTGATAGTACAAAGTTTGCTATAAATTATGACTGTGGCAGACTGTTCATATATTATACAGTATTTCAGACATGCAAAAAACGAATATGCGTAACGATCAAACTCCAAAACTGTACATCGTACTGCTTACTTATTTGTGAAAGAAATCAAAGGGTGATGCTTGACACTTGCCAGATTTTACTTACCTTGTGAAATCATTATAAATCCCAATTCATTATGCTCCCGTTGACAATAGTCAGGTGGCATATTGCATCTGTCCGTCTGTCTGTATGTCACGCTTGTATGTGCAGTTGGTTATCACAGTTGTTTCATTATCAAGCACCACCATGGGGGCATCGCTGTGTCTTACAGACACAATTTTCTAGTTTTAGTTAACATGATATACATACAAACAGGCAATTTAATGTTGCAGCCAACTGCTTCTGATAGAGGGCATTCCAAACCATTACCGTATTTGCATTGTGTCAAAGGTCAAGTTTTAGCTGCACATCGTATCACATAATGATTACATGATTCTTAATACACATAATGTGGAGTTTGTTTAAACCTCTTTCAGTGGTAAGATTTAAAATCTTCATTGCTGGGCAGTATTCCATCACCTTTAGTAAAAGTTTTAGCTTTTTTTAAAAGGGTTAAAATATTAATTTTTCGCCACTAGACAAACGTTTTATCCATATGCCGTGTTCTTTTTCAGGCTACCATAATTAGTGACATCATTGTATTGTATGTCCTGAAGGCAAAAGATGTTTACCGTGAAAAGAAATATCTACAGGTGGTTGGGGAAGATGCATACAAGGTAAATACAGAGACCATTTAAACCTTTACTCCATAAGTACGCCTTTCTATACTTTTGCAAACAGAGCAGACCCAGATCAGATGGCTCCTATAGGAGCCATCTGATCAGGGTCTGCTCTGTTTGCTCCTATAATCCCTCACCAGAGAATCAGAGGAGAAGATTTTCACTATGTTTCTAAAGAAAACTGGACAACCCTGGGGCGGGGTCAATTTTGACCCCAGGGGCCTAATTTATATAACTTTTGTAGAGGAGCCGTCTGATCTGGGTCTACTCTGTTTGCAAATGCATGAAAAGGGGTTTATATCAAGGAAAGGGTGTAATACTGTAAGGGTAATAGGTACCTCATGACTTTTCATGTGACATCATGAATATTTATTACCTGATATATGAACACAGGATTTATAGCTCACCAGAGCACATAGTGCTCAAGGTGAGTTTTTGTGATTGCCTGATGTCCATCTGTTTGTGTGCGTCGTCCGTCTATAGGATTGTCAGCTTTCATCTTTGGCACATAGCATCATCTGTAGGTCCTCTACAAAAGTTATATAAATTATGTCCCTGGGGTCAAAGTTGGCCCCACCACAGGGGTGCTTTGTTTTCTATAGAAACATACATGTATAGTGAAATCTTCTGGAAGGTTGTCAGTTTTCATATTTGGCACATAGCATCATGGCCCTCTTGTTTGATCATGTCAGATATTGTAGAAACAGTTTCTTGATAAATATTCATATTAGAAATAATAATTTAACCCTTTACTTCATGAATATTCAATGACTATTAATTAGATATGTTTTATAACGGCACATGGACACAGTTAATTTCAGTCATGGTTGAATCTGTAGAATAAGATATAAATTATATTGTAAGCATACAGAGCAGACTGACCAGACAGCTCCTATAGGAGCCATCTGATCTGGATCTGCCCTGTTTGCAAAGGTGTAGAAAAGTGTGTATATGGAGTAAAGGGTTAATAATAACTTGGAGTATTATGTACATGGTGTTTCATAATGCTAACCCTTTCCTCCATAGGCTATTTTTAGACCCAACCTCATTTAATAAATCTACCAAAACAGAGCAGTTACCAGGGAAAAGGAAAATTTTAGAAGTGTATAGTATTGAAACCATTGTGATAAATAGAGCATTTGCTCCTTAGGAGCAAATGCTCTATTTATCACAATGGTTTCTAAAAGTGACTTTTACAGAGGTGTAGAATGGCATATTTATGGAGGAAAGGGTTAATGAACAAGGAAAGTTTTGGCTGTAGAATCATATTTACATTATTTCATAAGCAAATCGAGCAGACCCTGACCAGACAGCTCATGCAAGAACAGTCTGACCTGGGTCTGCTCTTCAAATGCGTGAAAATGCATCTCAGTTTACTAAACAAACTGAACAAATATAAAAACAGAACATTTCAGTAGAGTTGGAAAAATGAAAATGTTATTGATGTCATGGTCATGGACGCTTCATAAAATAATGGGTCAAAGATGTTGCACATTACACTGGTAATGTGTATGTAGCATAGGAATCTTTGTGACCCATTTCAGTTCCTGGAAGAGAAAATCACTTTACTTTGAAAGGCATTAACGCTTTCCTCCATAAATACGCCTTTCTACGCCTCTGTAAAAGTCACTTTTTGAAACCATTGTGATAAATAGAGCATTTGCTCCATAGGAGCAAATGCTGTATTTATCACAATGGTTTCAATACTACACAATTCTAAACTTTAACTTTTCTCTAGTAAATGCTCCTTTTCGGTAGATTTATTCAAAGAGGTTGGGTCTAAAAATAGCCTATGACGGAATGTTTCTTACCTACTCAGCAAATGATGGTGATACATGTACCTGTATATTTTAGTGTCTATCAGGTTGGTAAAAAGCTATACATAGCTTATGTTATTGTAAACACTGACTCGAAATAAATTTGTTCTGTATTGTGTCTAAAGGGGAGTAACTCTGATAACACTAAACAACAAATATTATCCCTTTTGGTCATGAAGTTTTATCGGTGATACTAAACAGAGTCTGGTACAGTCCGGTAGAGTCTGGTAGAGTCTGTGGGCTTTTAAGGACGATTAGGTGCAGTGTCATGATTATAATGCTGATAAATAACATTACTTAGTATGTTTGCAGCTGTAACAGGTAATATCCTTAACAAAATAGCCTATAATAGTTTGAAAACACCCGGCAAATATTACCCCGGTGACACGGTAATGGCCGACGTAAGTCGGGTAGTGTCTGGTCAAGTATTGGAAGCCCTATTAGTATTAGAATACCCTTAATTTTATCAGAAAACATTCTGCTTATATTAATAAGTGATTTTATCATAAATATAAAAGCAGTATGCACTTGATATGTATTGTATAACAGATTATTATTTCGCTTTTTCCAGACTGCAGTCTGGCGAAATTTCGGAGAGTCTGGAGATGAAAACGGAAGTTTAGGACAACATACTGCTTTTGAATTTATGATGAAATTACTTATTAATGTATGTAGAATGTTTACTGATACAATTCAGGGTATTCTTATACTAATAGGGCTTCTAGATAATACTTGACCAGACTCTATCCGACGTAGGTCGACCATTACCGGGTAAAATTTACCGGATGTTTTCAAGCTATTATACGCTCATTTTTAAATTGATATTAATTACTATAGCTGCAAACATACTAAATAATGTTATATAACAGCAGTATCATCTTGAAAATGCACTTAATCTTCTTAAAAAGCCTCCAGACTCTACCGGACTCTACCAGACTCTACCGGACTCTACCAGACTCTGTTTAGTAGCACCCAAGTTTTATATCCCTAATGTTTTAGTCTTGCCTGAATTCCAGTGTTCATGTGCTATTAAAACAAATTAATCTATCTAATATTCTAGACGTCATTATTTCTTACATGAATACATGAGGAAAGGGTAAAGTGTTTGGTAATATAGCAAGGTTAAGCTACAGAATACCTGGCCACTGGCTGAATCGGTGACCCCCAGGGTTTGCCAATGGTGCACGTTGCAGTACATGCATGTATTTTGGTGGAGATAATGAAAAATATGCAGATTACAAACATGTTAACCCTTTACTCCATAGATTCCCCTGTTATCACCTTTGCAAACAGAGTAGACCCAGATCAGACAGCTCCTATAGGAGATGTCTGATCTGGGTCTGCTCTGTTTGCTTTTGAAATAATATAGATCTAATTCTTTCAATTTTTACAAATGTCAAACTTTTCTGTGTTCACTTGACAATATACGAAATCATCCAATTAATATTCACAATGTCATAATCCTCTTACATGAACATTTCTTAGACAAGGGGATAATCCTTTTATGTCTTTGTTTTGTCAGCCAAGTGATGATATCCAGTTTTCTAAAGGGAGCAATTCTTATCAGACCTTTGAGGACTAGGTATTTACTGTTTTTGGTTGCCTTGGTTACCATACAATCTTTAATGGTCAGAGATCAATCCTTTACTTGATAATTCTGATATTTTATGCTTTTGCAAACAGAGTAGATCCAGATCAGAGAGCTCCAACAGAAGCACTCTAATCAGGGTCTGCTTTGTTTGCTTATGTCACGGGTCTTAATTTTTACTCTTTGCCATGACAACTGGTTTCCCTATTTTATTATTTGAATACAAGAATTAAATTAATAGTCATCATAGGTGTAATCTTCTTTGAATATTCATCAAGTAAAAGATTTAGGTAAAAAATGAATTTGCATGGGGTTTTTATACTGTAGACCTGTCTTAATCCCGGTAAAACCCATTCCCTCATAGGCTATTTTTAGATCTAACCTCTTTGAATAAATCTACTGAAAAGAAGCATTTATTAAAATGGTTTCAAAAAGTGACTTAAAAACAGCAGTAGAAAGGCATATTTGTGGAGGAAAGGGCTAAGCAACCATTTGTTTATTGAACATAGGAGTCTTAAAAAGCAGGTGGCAGCTTAATACAGGACAAAAGTAATGCTGAAAGCTCCTATGAGAGATTTTCTGCATTACATTTGGCCTGCATTAAGCTACCACTTTCCTTACAAACCCATAATTAGACCTCTTTTTGATGGCAATTTAAGACAGGTTCTACTGTACTCTGATATGTGTGAGTTTGGTCTGTTAACCCTTTCCTTCATTGGCTATTTTAAGACCCAACCTCTTTGAACGAATCTACCAAAAAGGAGCATTAACTAGAGAAAAGCCAATTTTTAGAATTGTGTAGTATTGAAACCATTGTGATAAATACAGCATTTGCTCCTATGAAGCAAATGCTCTATTTATCGCAATGGTTTCAGGAAGTGACTATTACAGAGGCGTAGAAAGGCATATTTATGGAGGAAAGGGTTAAGCCTACTGAAAAAATGTTTGCCCATATTTGGATCTGATTAATTTTTAACTTCTTTTGATTCAATCAAGCTTTTGAGAAACTATTGACAGAGTGTCAAACAGCTTGGATACTCTTGGCATTTCATCTGGATCCACGCTGTTTGCAAATACAATTCATGTTGTTTACAGAGTGTGATTAGAGTGAACAGTAGTTATTAGATCCTACAGTAAAGATTGCTTATAATATTTTGAAGGGAAACATTCCAATTGAAGATACATTACATTTTAACACAACCATGAAATGTTATGACTCATCAAAGTTGCACAAAGTTGTCCATTAGAATAGTAAAGAGCATGACTGTACATTAACTAGTTTCATTTTGAAAAAACTTTCAGTTTAACCTTTTCTCTAGTGACCATTAACCCATTCCTCCATAGGCTATTTTTAGATCCAACCACTTTGAATAAATCTACCAAAAAGGAGCATTAACTAGAGAAAAGGAAAATTTAAGAATTTTGTAGTTTGAAACCATTGTGATAAATGGAGCATTAATTTTGCTTTATTTTCACAATGGTTTCAATAGGTAATTTTACAGAGGCTTATAAAGGCGTATTTATTGTGGAAAGGGTTAGGTATGATTTTATATTGTTATGAATATTTATTAGCTTTAGTTTTATAATTTAAATATTTTAACCCTTTCCTCCATAAATACGCCTTTCTACGCCACTGTAATAGTCACTTCTTGAAACCTTTGTGATAAATAGAGCATTTGCTCCATAGGAGCAAATGCTGTATTTATCACAATAGTTTCAATACTACAAAATTCTAAAATTGTCCTTTTCTCTGGTGCTCCTTTTCGGTTGATTTATTCAAAGAGGTTGGGTCTGAAAATAGCCTGTGAGGGAATGGGTTAAAGGGAATTGTTGGCTTAGACCAAAAACTGTAGTATCATATCTATATAATTTCATAATCAAACAGAGCAGACCCTGATCAGACAGCTCTTACAGGAGCCATCTTATCTAAGTCTGCTCTGTTTGCTCTTATAGGAGCCATCTGATCTGGGTCTGCTCTGTTTGCTTATGAAATTATAGAGATCTAATCCTACAGTCTTTGTCAAGGTAAAAAATTCTTTCGTAAATCACACCTTATAAAAAGTAAGTTAATGAATATTCTTGAAGTAATTCTTGCAAAATATGTTCATTAGGGAAGGGTTATTCCATGAATATTCAAGAAAGAAATAATAACACCGTGCATATTAATTATTATATAGATTAATAGTTAACCCTTTCCCTGTTCTATATTTAGCCCAAATTTCAATACCTACTGAATATTCATTAACAAAATAGTTATAAAAAATATGGAAGGTGGAACGTTGTAGACATTTTAGAAAGCATAGAAACAGATCTATCAAATTATATTAGCAAACAGAGCAGACCCTGATCAGACGGCTCCTTTAGGAGCCGTCTGATCTGGGTCTACTCTGTTTGCAAATGCGCGAAAACACGTTTATATGAGGGAAAGGGTTAAGGCAGGAACTGTAGAATCATATGATATTCATATCTATATTATAATTATAAGTAAACATAAGCAAACAGAGCAGACCCTGTAGGAGGTGTCTGATCTGAGTCTACTGTTTGCAAAGGCATAGAAAAGTGTATTTATGGGATATAGGGTTTACTGAGAATGTTATCAGAAATCTTTACTGTAGGATTAAACTGGTGGCTGTTTCTTTTTGCTGTTTAATTTTGAGACCACATGTATTAGATTTTTTACAATGGCTCATTTTTTGGTTTTGTTTTGTTGGGTTTTTTTTGCTTCTATAACTGAGTTTTTGGTCACAAATACAGAAATCTCTAGTTATTTGGTTTACCTGAAAGGTTAAGGTAGAAAAGATTGGTTTCTGACCATTTTGGATGGAGAAAGAGGCCTTCCCTGATAGCATAAAGTATAAACCCCAGTTGTTCCAACCTTGAGGGCTTTACACACACAAGGCTTGTTAGTTTACCTTACTGGAAATACCAAGTACTGTTAGCATATATGTACTATTAACCCTTTCCTCCATAAATACGCCTTTCTACACCTCTGTAGAAGTCACTTTATGAAACCATTGTGAAAAATAGAGCATTTGCTCCTATAGGAGCAAATGCTCTATTTATCACAATGGTTTCAAACTACAAAATTCTAAAATTGTCCTTTTTTCTAGTTAATGCTCCTTTTCGGTAGATTTATTCGAAGTGATTGGATCTAAAAATAGCCTATGAGGGAATGGGTTAATATACAGAGGAATCTCTCTCAATTGACCATCCTTCATCAGTGGTCCAGATAAGATGCTTAAATTAAAACATTTTCCAGAATAACTTCTTTATTTCTCCATCAAACCTATGTTGTGACCAATCTTCAGAATCGTCTCAAAGAGTCAATTCTAATGAGTAGTCACAGCATAAGGTTTGGTGGAGAAATGAAGATTTTAGTATCTAAGTACACCAATTTATCTGTAGCTCTGTTAACGCTTTCCCTGTTCTACATTTTTTCCAAATATCAATACCTACTGAATATTCATGGACAAAATAGTTATAACGAAATATGGAAGGTGGAATATTGTAGACATTTTAGAATGCAAAGAAACAGATCTATCAAATTCTGTTAGCAAACAGAGCAGACCCTGATCAGACGGCTCCTCTAGGAGCCGTCTGATCTGGGTCTACTCTGTTTGCAAGTGCTTGAAAACAAGTTTATATGAGGGAAACAGTTAATACTGTGATTCATAAATGTTTTGAGAGATTTTACTGTATACTTTCAAAAATAACAAAGGTAAGTATGTATTGTACAGACATTTTTTTATAAGTAAAATATTTAGAGAAAAAATAAAACAAATTTTCCTGACTCCAAAGAAAGGTCACTCTGCATAAATTGTTGATATATACTGGTACATTAAAAACATTTTGATAGTCTCCCTTAGTGTTTTTTTTAATGATTTTTTTAATTAAACCAACAGGAACTGAACCTTTGATATACATGTGTCATTAATCCTTTGTGTAAGAAACCAAATTTAGATTAACTGAAAATTTTATAATGCCATACAAATCGAAATGTTTTCCCATTGCAGAATCCAATCTACATGTATATCATGTCATAAGCAAGTAGAGAGCAGACCTCCTTTAGGAGCCATCTGATCTGGATCTAGTCTGTTTTCATAAATAGGAAAGATGTATGGAGGTTAAGTTTAATGAATGGCTGAGTGAAATATGTCTGTTCCAGCCTTCCAGGTATTGACAGTATTCATGCCAGACAGGATAATAATAATTAACTGATTTATACCCCGTATCAATTAAGGAAAACCAGTCCAGGGTCCATGCTTATAAAGCTTTTAGTTGAGTCTGAGTTTCGTTCTCAGGCTTTTGATTGGTCAGATTTGAGTTCTCAAGCTTTTGATTGGTCAGATTTGAGCCTTTGGCTCAAATCTGACCAATCAAAAGCTTGAGAACAATCTCAGACTCAACGAAAAGCTTTATAAGCATGGACCCAGGTCTTAATTTTGAAACCCATCCATTTTTCAAAGCTAACAAAATATTTGCTGGAATAAGCCATTGACACTGATGGGTTCAGGAAAAAATGCAGACTTTTGACGAAGCCCTCAGATCTTGGTCTACACTGTTTGACTTTGTCCTTTTTAAAGAACACTGGGCACCAATGGGTTAACCGTTTCCCTCATATAAACGTGTTTTCACACATTTGCAAACAGAATAGACCCAAATCAGACGGCTCCTATGGGAGCCGTCTGATCAGGGTCTGCTCTGTTTGCTAATGGAATTTGATAGATCTGTTTCATTATCTTTTAAAATGGCTGCAATGTTCCACCATCCATATTTCATTATAATTATGTTGTCCATGAATATTCAGTAGGTATTGAAATTTGGAATAAACATAGAATAGGGAAAGGGTTAATTGATAATAAGTCATGTTGAATTCGTATTTGGTACCATTCTCATTATTTTGTAGGGTTTGGCTAGTTCATGTAAGTGATCACACAACACACACACAGCACCCCGGCCCACCCCGCCCCCACCCCTGCCCTCTCCGCCTACACACACCCCGGGAATATATATCTGCTTTCCATGTAATCTTTTTTTATTTACCTTATGAATATTCTGTTGGGTTATGCCATAATGTAGTCTTCCATTGTCAAACATTCTATCTTCGTATACCACTTGTAAAAATTCATCTAATAAATATTCATAATGTCATTATTTTTTACATGAATAATCATGAGAGAAACAGTTAAGTACCTACCATAACTCGTTACTCCATAAGTATGCCTGTTTAACATTTTGGCAAACATAGTAGACCCATATCAGGGTCTGCTCTATTTGCTAATACAATAATATAGATCTGAATCCACCATTTCTGCCATGACCAAATATTCCTGTAGAATTAGGAGTGAAGGGTTACCGTAATTAAATTCAACTAAGAAGGAAATTGCGCAGACCCTGTGCTTGATCTGAATGTACATTAATTGTCGAAGTTTATCTGGCCAAATAGTTTTGGGTAATCTCGCTATTTTCTTTGAGACCTTTCTCATATATTTTTACCAATGACATGAGCTCTTAAAGTATTTATAAACCAAAGTAATACGTACAACACAAACACATAAAACACCCATGGTTCTACCATCTCAATACAGTAGGATCTGTCCTAAGCAGCCATTCATTTATTGAACATAGGGGTCTTAAAAAGCAGGTGATTGCTTAATGCAGGGCAAAAGTAATGCAGAAAGCTCCTATAGGAGCTTTCAGTATTACTTTTAACCTGCATTTAGCTACTATGCCACCTGCCTTACAAACCCATAACTAGACCTCTTTTTGATGGCCGTTTAAGACAGGTTCTTCTGTATATGCACTTTTAACATTTTGTTCCCAGTGGATTCTTCCACGCTTATATACTGGATTAGTCCATCTTTTATCTAAGGGATGTCTGGTCTAAGTCTTTTCATTTTTGTTCTATATTGAATTTCCTATCAGCAAACGGTGTAGACTCTGATCAGACGCCACATTATGTGGCGTCTGATCAGAGTCTACACTGTTTGCCTACGTCCCATATATGGGATTGTGGGAGCAAATGGGTTAACATTTTGCAAGCCAGTGGTGTGACTATTTCTGTGAACATGGATCCAGATATAGGTGCACTAGCTCATCAGAATCCAGACTGAAATCAAAATATTTTTTCAGCTCCTTTGACCTATTTATGCAATTGACCAGAACAGTTCATATATATAAATTATATAACTAAGACATTCGTAAAAATCTATTTTTAGTTCCAGTTACTTGTATATAGATAAATTTGCTGAAAGTCTATCTTGTAGGTACTCATTAGAATCACCTCTTTGCAGATGATTCTAATGAGTACCATCCCATCAAGATAGTCTATGGCTGAGAAACAAGAGATTCTGATGAATAATATATCACTAAAGCACTGACCTTTAAACCCCGGACAGATTTGCTCTTTGGCTGCCATAGATTTGCTGAAATCGAGAGCACATACAGCACCGTATTACAGGATGTAGAATTTTAAGCAAGGTGTTATAGTTTCTATGGTTGCTATATCTTTTTACAACCAAGATGTGTAGCGGTAGCGCCAGACTGACTGCATGGATGCCATACAGTGTCTTTGCGGGTACGGTGCTGCTTCCTTGTGGCTGCATTGGAATTTTAAAAAACTACGGCGGCCGCACAGGCAATGTACGATGACCGTGGATCATCACTTCAAAGGCCGTACAGCAGCAGTAGGTTTTCTGTCTCCACAAATTCAATATGTGACCTTTGCAGTACATGACCGTAGGAATTCTGCGGCACCCGTAGAAATGCTATTGGCCATAGAAATTTTAGACCGTACGGCCGCCATAACAAATGTGACTGAGGCATTAGATAGAGGGAAATTAGCTGAATATTTTCTCTGTTTACCCTGCTGGTACTCATGAGAATCACCTCTCGGAGGATGATTCTAATAAGTACAGTAAAACCTCCCTATAATGACCACTAAATTGAGTTAATTAGCTGGTATTTAGGGCAGGTGGCTGCTTAAAGCAAGATGAAAGTAAAACAGAACGCTCCTATAGGACTTGATGTAATTCAGTGGCCATTATAGAGAGGTTTCACTGTACCAACCAAATAGGCTATGGTTGAGAAATAAGAGATTTAGATAGATTAGTATGTCTTCTTATCTAAAGCATTGACCTATAAAGGTAGAGAATGGATTTTTCATTATTTAATCCTTCTTTGTTTTTCTTTTATTACAGAAAATGGGGGAAGAACCAGAGGATGAGCAATAGACAGTGTTTAAAAAAATGTTTTCTGTTAAGAAATAACGAGTATTACAATGACAGATTTTACATGTTATGTTTTCAAGAGACTTAGACAAGTTGTTGCTTTCCTTATTACGTTCAATATCAGGATACTACTCAATTGCCCCTGGTCACTAGTAATTCAATTTGGCACCAATTGGATGACTTTAGATTAGACTGACATAGTAGCATGTACATGTCGTTTAAACTCTATTCAAATGGCTCCTGAGGGTCTGCACTATTTGCATATGTTTGTCCGAAATGCAGTAGAACCTGTCTTAAGTAGCCATCAAAAAGAGGTCTAATAATGGGGGTCTTGTAAGGCAGGTGATAGCTTAATGCAGGTCAAAAGTAATGTAGAAAGCTCCTATCGGAATGTTCTGCATTACTTTTGCCCTGCATTAAGCAACCACCTGCTTTTTTAGACTCATATGTTTAATAATTGAATGGCCACTTAAGACAAGTTATACTGTGTTTTCATTTGCAACATTAACAGATTGATTTAACACATAGAGTGTATTACATGTATATGTATTTCCACATTGTTTTGATTTAGTATTTATTTAGTTTGATTGAAGAAACATTCCTAAGGTTGGCCAGGCAAGTTGGATCTTGATCAGTTATTCTGAGTTAACCTGCATCTGATTCGGATCCAAATAGAGCATAAATGCTGCCCAAATCAGGATTTTTTTGTGTATACATTTTAACCATTATAGTGCGGGACATGAGTCACTAATGTCCTTTGCAAACAGTGTAGACTCTTAGAGGTCAGGGTCTACACTGTTTGTCATGTTACACTTTACTTTAGAAAAGTCTCTAAATATTCACCATAAGCTTGACCTGTTTGAATTTTGGAATAGTCCATTTGAAAATTCAGCATGGTAAGGGTTAACTCTGTTATGATTACCTTTGTCAATAGTTAACCCTTTCCCTGTTCTATGTTTATTACGAATTTCAATACCTACTGAATATTCATGGACAAAATAGTCATAATGAAATATGGAATGTGGAACATTGTAGCCATTTTAGAAAGTAAAGAAACACATCTTTCAAATTATTTCAGCAAACAGAGCAGACCCTGATCAGACGGCTCCTCTAGGAGCCGTCTGATCTGGGTCTACTCTGTTGGCAAGTGCGTGAAAACATGTTTATATCAGGGAAAGGGTTTAAGATCAAGATAAGACAATGTGTAACTCTGCATCTCATCAGGATCCAAACTGTTTGATAATAGCAGCAGACGACATTTTTTATGTTTGGCAGACTACAAATTATTATTGAGCATGCAGAGAGTTAAAAATGAATCAGACAAATCTATGGATGGATGGGAGAATGATGAGATTGTCTGTTTTTGTGAATCAAAGCCTGCAATGTTTTGCATGGGTGAGCTTTTTAAACTAAATGTGTTTCTTGTATTTGCTATTTAACCCTTTACTTAATGAATATTCATGCAAGACCACTATGAATATTACTGGTATTAAGTTTAATTCTTGTTTTAAGATAAATTCATTTATTGAACATGGAAGTGTTAAAAAGCAGGTGGTTGCTTAATGCAGGGGAAAAGTAATACAGAAAGCTTCTATAGGAGCATTCTGCATTACTTTTACCTGCATTAACCTACCACGTGCACCTGCCTTACAGACCCATAATTAGACCACTTTTGGATGAGCCCTTAAGACAGGCTCTACTGTATGCTCTTAGAAAATTTGTTACCTGGCAGTAAGAGAATCTGATCTGTAATACACAGCAAACAGATCAGACCCTGATCAGACTGTTCATCTTACAGAGGCTGTCTGATCAGGGTCTCTTTGCAAAGGCGTAAAATCCGAATTATCGGGTTAACTTAAGTTTTTGTGTGAAGAAAACTTTTGCTTTAATTCAGTTTCCAAAGTATTCTTTCTTCCATTTCTTTTCAAAAGCCTGATCAGAGTGTCAAATGGTATGGATCCTGATGAAACGTCAAATCTGTTGGCATCTCATTTGAATCCAAAGTATTTGGAAAGGTATTCCAGATTTGCCCTCAGTGTGATAAAGGATTACTCAATGAATATTTATAAAAAGAACTCATGGCCATTGATCACAGGAATGTTTGGCTGTCATAGAAACAGTAGAATCCGATCTATTTTATTTCTTATACAAACAGAGCAAAACCTGATAAGACAGCTTCTGTAGGACCCGTCTGATCTGGGTCTACTATGTTGGCAAAAGTTGCAAAATGTCATCTCTGTGGGGAGAAGGGTTAATCCTTTCCTGCATATAAACATACCCAGATCAGTCAGCTCCTACAGGAGCACATCTAGTTTTAATATTTGTAGTAATACAGTAAAACCTCTCTATAACGACCACTAAATTGTGTTAATTAGATGGTATTTTGGGCAGGTGGTTGCTTAAAGCAAGGTGAAAGTAAGCAAGGTGAGCATTCTGTTCTACTTTCACCTTGCTTTAAGCATCCACCTGATTTAAACACACAACACCTGTAATTTAGTGGTCGTTATAGAGAGGTTTAACTGTATATTTCAATGACCTGTAAACTTTTAATTCTCTACTCCATAAATACCCCTTTTAATGCCTTTACAAAGAAAGTAGACCTGTCAGATGGCTCTTATAGGAGCTGTCTGATCAGGGTCTACTCTGTTTGGTTATGAAATTATAATAGATCTGACTCTAGTTTTTCCCAATACCAATCGTTCTCATCTACATATGCCTTGATAAAAAGTCGGCTAATAAATATTTATGATGTCATTATTTCTGTCATGAATATTCAACAGGGAAAAGGTTGATATACAAGTTATGAAGCACTAAAGCAGTGTGTGATGATCAATGAAGTCCCATGTTCATACTATGTGTACATATCTAAACTTTTCAGTTATTTGAATTATATATTGTTTGAATTATTTATTTTTGTCCATGCATTCAATGACTGAACTAGTTATAAGTATTGTCTCATTCTCAATATATTATTGAAAATGATTAACCCTTTACTCCATTTTTACTTTGCAAACAGAGAAGACCCAGATCAGATGTCTCCTAGAGGAGTTGTTTGCTCAGGGTCTGTTATGTTTGCTAATGGAATTATGTAGTTCTGAATCTGCAGCTTTTAACCCATTCCTCCATAGGCTATTTTTAGACCCAACCTCTTTTAATAAATCTACCCAAAAGGAGCATTAACTATAGATAAGGAGAATTTTAGAATTGTGTAGTTTTGAAACCATTGTGATAAATAAAGCATTTGCTCCTATTGAGCAAATGCTCTGTTTATCACAATAGTTTCAAAAAGTGACTCGTAGAAAGGAGTATTTATGGAGGAGAGGGTTAACCGAGCCAAATATTTTCTTGCTCATATGGCATTATAAATGTTAAGCTAATTAATATTCATATGCAAATTATTTCTTACATGAATATTCATGGGGTAAAGGATGAAATACATTTTTCTATTGCTTCATACAAGATGGGAATACTCCCAAAACATTTGACAAAACATTTTCTTCACAGAATCAGCAAAACTAGAATTTTAGTAAAGAAGAATATTGATCTTTTTAGACAGGTGGCTGCTTAATGCAGAATGAAAGTCACGCAGAAAGCTCCTTTGGGAGCTTTCTGCATGATTTCCAGCCTGGATTAAGCTGCCATCTGTCTTATAGATTGTCATTGATTCTAATTTAAATGTCCAATTTGGAGTGGGTTACTGTATAAGCATTTATGATGCATGTATGCTAGTGATATCATATTGGGTATTATTATATATGACTTCTCCAATATTATGATTCAATTTATTAAATTTTACATGTCAAGCCATAGATAGTGATAGTAACAGTACTCGAAAAAGTTATATTTGTTTGAAACCATCATCGTTCTGTGCATGTGTTTTGCTGTTTCTAAAGTATATCCTTGGATTGACGTCATATGTAAACACTGATATTTTCACATTATCAGTCACATTATATTGACATTCATCTTTAGTTGGATAAGATATAACAAGTTCAATTGTTAATTATTAACCCTTTACTTCATGAATATTCATGTTAGAAATAATAACATCATGAATATTAATTAGATTATTTTTTATGGCACATGAACACAGGAATGTTTGGCCATGACAAAAACTGTAGAATCATATCTACATTATATTGTAAGCAAACAGAGCAGACTATCATCAGACGGCTCCTATGGGAGCCGTTAGATCTGGGTCTACTCTGTTTGCAAAGATGTAGAAAGATGTATTTATGGATTAAAGGGTTAAGGGATTACAGGACTCCTAATACAACATTGACTGATGTGGACAGCAGTTGTCATATACATGTATTAAAAGCGGAAAGGCTTTGGTCAATATCATACTGATCAGGTCCATAGACCGGGATATATACCTCATCATCTTTCAATACCGGTATACTGGTGATGTCATTATCATATCAAGGGCTTGTACTTTCATATCATCTGTTTGTGTTGTCATGTTAACCCTTTACTTTATATGAATGCATAATTATGCTTCTGCAAACAGAATAGACCCAGATTAGACAACTCCTGTAGGAACTGTTTGATTAGGGTCTGCTCTGTTTGCTTAACCCTTTCCTCCATAAATAAGCCTTTCTATGCCTCTGTAAAAATCACCAGTTGAAACCATTGTGATAAATAGAGCATTTGCTCCTATAGGAGCAAATGCTCTATTTATCACAATGGTTTCAAACTACAAAATTCTAACATTTTCCTTTTCTCTCGTTAATGCTCCTTTTCGGTAGATTCACTCAAAGAGGTCCAGTCTAAAAATAGCCTATTGAGGAAAGGGTTAAATAATGTTATAGATCAAACTCTACATTGTCTGCCATGCCTAATATTTTCATTTTTCATGTGCAATTATAAAAAAATCATTCAATATTCATTATGTCATAAATTCTTGCATAAATATTAAGTAAAGGATTAAAATGAAAGTCCATAAATAAAGGCATTATTTCAATAACATCATAAAACATAGTATTTGTTATGTTCAGTCATTATTTTGAAGATTGTCAATTTGAACTTATACCGAAAAATGTCCCTGTGTAATGCAAACTAAATCTGTGAAACTTAAACGCAACTCAAATAAATACAAATACATGTACATTGCCGTATAACATCGTGTCTTCGATATCAAACATATGAAAGTTTTGTCTTCTTCAGTCATTTATTCGATTGGTTTTCTTGCGATATACTTTTTAGCTCACCTGGCACAAAGTGCCAAGGTGAGCTATTGGGATGATCCTATGTCCGTCGTCGTGCGTATGTGCGTTGTGCGTCTTGCGTCGTGTGTACTTAAACATCTTCTTCTCTGGAACTACAAAGCCAAGAGCTTTGATATTTGGTATGTAGTATGATGTAATGGTCCTCTACAAAGATTGTTCAAATTATGTCCCCCGGGCCAAAAATGGCCCGGCCCCAGGGCTTATCAGTTTTTCATAGGAAAATCTTTAAAAATCATCTTCTCTGAAACTGTAAGGCATAGACCTTTGATATTTGGTATGTAGCATGATCTAATGGTCCTCTACTAAGATTGTTCGAATTATGACCCCTGGGTCAAAAATGGCCCCGCTCCGGGGCTTATCAGTTTTTCATATGAAAATCTTTAAAAATCTTCTTCTCTGAAAATGTAAGGCATAGACCTTTGGTATTTGGTATGCAGCATCATCTAATGGTCCTCTACTAAGATTGTTCAAATTATGACCCCCAGGACAAAAATGGCCCCGCCCAAGGGCTTATCAGTTTTTCATAGGAAAATCTTGAAGAAATCATCTTCTCTGAAACTGTAAGGCATAGACCTTTGATATTTGGTATGTAGCATGATCTAATAGTCCTCTACTAAGATTGTTCAAATTATGACCCCTGGGCCAAATATGGCCCCGCCCCGGGGCTTATCAGTTTTTCATAGGAAAATCTTTAAATATATTCTTCTCTAAAATTATAAGGTATAGACCTTTGATATTTGGTATGTAGCATTATTTAATCGTCCTCTACTAAGATTAATCAAAATATGACCCCCGGACCAAAAATGGCCCTGCCCAAGGGCTTATCAGTTTTTCATAGGAAAATCTTTAAAAATCTTCTCCTCCAGAACTGTAAGGTCTAGGCCCTTGATATTTGGTATGTAGCAGCATCTAATGGTTTTCTACCAAGATTATTCAAATTATTACCCCTGGGTCAAAAATGGCCCCGCCCTGGGGCTTATCAGTTTTTCATATGAAAAGCTTTAAGAATCTTCTTCTCCAAAACTGTAAGGCAGAGACCTTTAATATTTGGTATGTAGCGCTATCTAATAGTTTTCTACCAAGATTGTTCAAATTATGTCCCCTGGGTTGAAAACTTCCCCGCCCAGGGGCATATCAGTTTTTTATATGAAAGTTTTTAAAAATCTTCTCTTAAAAATCTTTAAAAGTCTTCTCTGAACTTGTAAGGCATAGACCTTAGATATTTGGTATGTTGCATTATCTAATTGTCCTCTACCAAGATTTTCAAATTATGAACCCCGGCCTGGGGCTTAACAGTTTTTCATAGGAAAATCTTTAAGGTCTATACTCTTTATATTTAGTATGTAGCATCATCTGATGGTTTTCTACCAAGATTTTTCAAATTATGCAATCTGTCATTGAAATCATTAATCTGTTACGAACAGGTGAGCGATTAAGGGCCATCATGGCCCTCTTGTTTAATTCAGCCTATAAACAAATTATTTATGTATTTGTAGGCACTTTACGACACGCTGCAATAGAGACTATCACTTTAACCCTTTCCCTCATATAAACGTGTTTTCACGCATTTGCAAACAGAGTAGACCCAGATCAGACAGCTCCTAGAGGAGCCGTCTGATCAGGTTCTGCTCTGTTTGCTAATAGAATTTGATAGATCTGTTTCTTTAGTTTCCAAAATGGCTACAATATCCAACCTTCCCTGTTTCATTATAACTATTTCTTCCATGAATATTCAGTAGGTATTTAAATTTGGAATAAACATAGAAGAGGGAAAGGGTTAAAACCCTAGTGATGTATTAGTTTTTCACGATCACAAGCATTACAAATATGGAGCTAAATTTCTTATCATGCATATTTAGAGTTATGACCTTTTATGTTTTCTTGAACAGACGAGTGTTAGCATTGGCATGTGGTGCACTTGTTTTGTAGCTTTTGAAAGTAGCTTTGCCTATAAATTGCACAGCCTAAAGCATTATACTGTATGTAATGCAATTTGCCACATTGTAAGCATTCCATGGATAGATGCAATCAAAACATTCCAGCTGTGCACTTCAGCTCATTTTGAAAAAATATTTTGTGCCATTATTTTTTTAATGATGAAAATTTTGTCTCTTCTATTGTAGATTGTTGAACCTTTTCCTTCATATAAAAACCTTTTCACTAATCTGCAAACAGAGTAGAGACCGATAAGATGGCTCCTGTTGTTTCTAACATTTTCAAGGAAATGTTTTGCTTTGACACAAACATTAGAATCAGATCTATATCATATCCTACTAGAAAGGTGTACTTATGAAGGAAAGGTTTAATCAATTCCCTCATTTTGACATCTCTGTTAAAGTCACTTTTTGAAACCATTGTAATAAAAAGAGCATTTGTTTCCTTTTCTACAATAAATGCTCCTTTTCAGTTGATTTATTCAAAGATGTAGGGTCTAAAAATAGCCTATGAGGGAATGGGTTAATGCTATTTTCAAGTATTACATTGATGTGAAACAAGGTTTGAACTGTGATATGTATGTAGCAAATCCATCACTTACTGTATTTCATAGAAAGTATTTTATGCAATAAAACGTTAGCTTGATATTTGCCTTGTCATTTCTTGGTCAACCAGACTAAGTCACTTAAGCTCAGCTAGTTTCAGGTAGTCAGAGGTTCTTTTTTGTGCCCCTAAAGTAATTAAATTACGTGTGTCTGTCTGTCTGTCTGTCTGTCAGTCTGTGTCTCTGCGCATGTGCGTGCGTGCATGCACGTGTGCATGTGTATCCATGTACACCTTGTCTGGAGTATATCTCCTATATGGCTGAGTGTCACGTGCCATTTTCAGGTCACTTTCACCTCGACCTCTGACCTAAGCTATAGACAAACCATATCCGAAGCATGTCTCCTGTATTTCTTCAGATAGGAAGACCGAATTTGGTGGGTAAGTTCACAAAACCTGAAGGGAGGACAGACTGCCGCATACCCTTTTCTGGCCACAGTCACTTTGATTTCGACCTCATGGATAGAAAACCCTTCACACATATTGAAAATAGGTATTATGTCTCCCCCAGTATATATACACTGTACGTGACAGAAACTCCGTCATGGACCGTCTGATCTTTGTCTATTCTGATTGCAAAGGCGCATCTAGAGAGTAAAGAGTTATGTCTACGCTGCATATGGCAGAAACTCCTTCAGGAGCCGTCTGATCTTCGTCTAGTCTGATAACAAAGGCGTTAAAAGGTGCATCTATAGAGTAAAGGGTTATGTCTTTTGGCGCAACATTCAAAAGTGTCGTCTGCAATAATAATTTCATATTAAATATAATTCTAATCTAAATTATAAATATATACATATTAGTAAAGCATTTGTTTTTAAAAACCTGTGTATGCTTGGGCAAAAAATAATACAGAAAACAGTGAAGGCCCAGGTCAGATGTCGCCTTTTCAAGGCGGCATCGAACCTGGGGCTGCACTGTTTTCAATGGTGCCAATAGGCGACATTGGCGCCGAAAGAGTTAAGTTTAGACAGCATATGGCAGAGTCACTTCCAGGAGTCGTCTTACCTTTGTCTACTATGGATGCAAAGGTGTATGTTTGTATACATGGAGTATATAGAAGGTTAAAGTACTTCTTGATCGATTTCATTTTTTCACCACTAGCTAACCACTATCCTTTCGATAAAAGTTTCGTTTTAATTCAAGCGCTTTTACACGCCTTTGCGAACAGGGCAGACTCAAATCAAACGGCTCGTATAGGGGCCGTCTTTTCACGGTCTGCTTTGTTTTCTTATGAAATTATACAGACCTGATTCTACAGCTACTGTCTATACCAAAACTATCGTGTACATTTGCCATTATAAAACTACAGCTAATAAAAAGTCATGATGTCATTATTTCTGAGATGAATTTTCAAAAAAATTATGAAATGAATGCCGTCACTTAATAACCATTTCCCTGTTCTGAATTTAGGCCACATTTCAATATATACTGAATATTCATTAACAAAATAGTTATAAAGAAATATGGGAGGTGACCCATTGTATACAATTTAGAAAGCAAAGAAACAGATCTATTAAATTCTATTATCAAACAGAGCAGACCCTGATCAGACGGCTCCTCTAGGAGCCGTCTGATCTGGGTCTACTCTGTTTGCAAATGCGTAAAAACACGTTTATATGAGGGAAAGGGTTAATAAGTCGATAACTCGTTAACATGTCATGTGCCTTGTTCAACTATAACATTTAGGATATCAGATTATTGTTTTGAAATTTATCATCGTTTCACCCTTTGCTCCATAATTCCTCCTTTTTTACTCCTTTGCAAACGGAGTAGATCCAGATCAGACATATCTCGTAGATGGTGTCTTATCAGGGTCTGTTTTGTTTGCTTATATGTTATATATCTAGTGGTTACTATGTAAATAAATGTCCTTAATAATTTAGTTTTTAATCCAGTAAGTATTTTAATTACTATTCAAAATAGCGGAATATTGCATGAAAATTCACAAAGTAAAGGCTTAACCGTTTGCTCCATAGATGTGCTGATCAAGGCAGACTCAGACCAGACGGATTTTGCAAATAGGGTCGACCAAAATCAGACGGCTCTGTAGAAGACGTCTGAGCAGGGTCTGCTCTGTTTATTTATGAAATTCTATAGATCTGATTCTACAGTTTCTGACATTTCCAAAATGGCATGTAATAATTCAGCTGATAAATATTTATGACGTCATTATTTCTTATATGAATATTCATCAGGTTAAACGTTACGGTTAAACCTAGATGTAAACCGGAAGTAAACCGGAATTATGGTAGAAAAAAGATACTTTTAGGCAGGTGGCTGCTTAATGCAGGGTGAAAGTCACGCCGAAAGCTCATAGGGGAGCTTTCTGTATGACTTCCATCCTGCATTAAGCTGCCACATGTCTCCAATACCGATATTTATACCAAATCGAACCTCCGTTTTAGAGATGGTTTACTGTATATAATTGCGCACACTTTTAGTTGGCATTCCTATTTTCGACGTAATGTAAACATGGTGTCTAATTTTACTAATTATAATATCTATTATGTTTAAGCACTCACGAGGTAGCAACAGTGCGGCCAACATCAACATGTCGCGGACACTAGACAGCTGAAATGTCTGACCTACTTCTAACAAGGCCACTAGCGGACATTGTCCATCCCAAAATATTTAACATTATACACCTTTTCTAGGCTATGCACTTTTCATTTGCAAAAATGGCGTCTTCTTAATTCTAAGGCTATATTTTTCTTCAATTAAGTTTTAATCCTTTCCTTCATATAAACGCATTTCACCCATTTGCAAACAGAGTAGACCCAGATTAGGAGCCGTCTGCTCAGGGTATGCTCTGTTTGCTTTTATAAATATAGATATGATTCTTCAAATTTTTTTTCAAAGCGAAGAAAAAACTTTTAAAATTTACACTATTAAAAGTTCAGCCAATGAATATTCACGATGTCCTTATTTCTAAAATAAATATTCATGGAGTAAAGGGTTAAAGCTAAAGAAGACGACAGTTCATTTCCACGCATGTTAACCTTTTCCCTGATGAATATTCATATACATGTAGGAAATAATGACGTCATGAATATTAATGAGGTTTTTTTAACGGCATATGAACACATGACATTTTGGTTCATGCAGAAGCTGTAGAAACAGATCTATATTACACCATAAGCAAACAGAGCAGACCCTGATCAGACGGCTCCTATAGGAGCCGTCTGAGCTGGGTCTACTGTGTTTGCAAATGTGTCAAAATGCGCTTACATCAGGGAAAGGGTCAATGTTGATGACGGCTGGAAAGCATATAAATGATAATTATTACATATAACTGTCCGAAAACTAGTTGTCATGGTCGCTAAGTGACCACCTTGACCGAATTAGGGACACGCCGCGACACCTATAGCCTTTACTATCACACAGAAGACTGGTTTGGTATCATAAATGCGTTTACATAAGATCTGGTGACATTAAAGCCCTGTAGACGGTGCATGTGTTAAAGGCAGGACATTTCAACTCAGAGTCTGTATCATTATCAACGTTACTTCTAGTTACTTTTATCTTGACCCGTTCCTTCATATATAATCGCGTTTGATAAATTACGCAGATGCAAACAGAGTAGACCCAGATCAGACGGCTCCTATGGGAGCCGTCTGATCAGGGTCTGCTCTGATTGCCAGTTAATTTTGGAAGACCTGTTTCCTTCCTTTCTAAAATGTCTACAACAATGTTCAACATTGCATATTTCATTATAGCTATTTTGTCCATAAATATTTAGTAGGTATTGAAATTTGTAATAGATATATAACAGGGAACGGATTAACAAGAACAAAAAACAACAACAACTGCTACTTCGTCTACTGAGCAGTATTACTTATATACTAATTTCTGCATTTATTAGCTTTGTATTTGCAGTCAATTTGCTGATGGTCATTTCTTGCATGTATACAGATAGTTGATAAAGGGGTGCATTTCAAGTCCCAAGCTTGTGATCATATATTGTGAGACGTATTTCAATAACTGGGATCGTCATGTATCTATTTAGGGCATGCATGTATTTCAATTACTTACATAGTCATTTCATTAAGGGGCGTATTTAAATCCACACATTGTCATTTCTCCACTAACTGGCGTACATGTATTTCAAGTTAATTCAATTACTATCACCGTCTATCAACAACTCCGGAAATAGCTAGGTAAAACTACTAAGTAAAGCGAAAGTTCATTGACTGTGATTTAGTAATTCGATATATTTATATACATTATGACATATTCTAGCATTGCAATGTTTGAAACTACTGGTAGATAGATCAACCAATGGTTACATGGTTTCTGATCAATTCAAATTCACGTATGTAAATCATTTTGGGTGCATTATTAACGGATTAGTACAACCGAGATAGCAGCGAAGAGGTCAAAAACGTGTTCGCAATCGCTTTTCTAATCCTCCGACACACGATTTCACATATTCCTTGTCATCACACAGCTAATACACTCTTATGCCAGCGTTGATTGCAGAATACGATCGAAATTGGCTTTGAATTTGATAAAAGAAAAAAAAGGTGTGTGTACGGCGAATAGATAAATGTGGTATCAATATTGTACGGCGAATAGCTTGCTATGTGTACGGCGAATAGTAATATATTTTACTGTTATGAAGACTTCTCGGCAAAAAGCTTGCGTGTTGTGTGGCATTTTACGGCTAACAATTATTTATAGTCGTTCCCTAGGGTTAGTGCGAGGAAAATAAACTGACACCTCATGTCTATCATGAAAATGCCATTGATCTAGAATTAAAATGTAGGTTTTGCAATAGCAAATGAGGAAACTTTTAGAAGACACAAATGGCAGAGTATCCACATCTACTATTGTACTTCTTTCGGTTTTGACGGATCTGCACATAACAATGATTACATAATTAATTGCTCATGAATACTCTCCGTCATTACGGTACTGTTAAGTTTTGCTGATAAATAAAGAATTTAGATTGTATGGATTTGTTTTATGACCGATATTTTAGGAATTTGTATAGAATAATACGTTATAATGCCATACGAAAGTAGTTCAGGGAAGTGATATGCTGCTTTTTGTTTCAATAACAATCAAAAGAAACTTTATAAATGGTGCAAAGGTAAGGAGAAAAAATCTGCATAAAAACTGCCCGTGTTGGGAGCCTTACAAACTGCACACCATTTCTCGCAGTGAAGAAGTGCGCTTGCAGTGGATCAAACATTTCAACGTCAGCCGCGAAGACTACAAGCCAATTTCTAAAGACATGGGCGTAACTAGCGACACGCATTTACGCACGTGTGTAACATCAATGATAGGTGAAAACATTAACTAGTATGGCCGAAATGGAACAAAACTCGAAGGCCAAGTAGGGATAGACTTTGATAAACGTTCTGTCTTGTCATGTAAGGTTTAACCCACTCCTCCTATTGACGCCTCTGTAAAATTCACTTTTTGAAACCACTGAATTCTAAATTTTTCCCCGGGGGGGGGGGGCAAGCCCCCGGGCCCCTATAGCCACGGTGCTTAAACTATATTTGGATTCAGCTACGCTCCTTAAAGATGTGTAAGTGAATTTCTAGGTTAGTTTTGATTACTGTTGCATGCATCGGAGCATTCACAAAATTCGGATACCACAAGATATATGTATGAATGAAGACTTAGTTTATTAATCACTTTGTATTTGAAAAGACTGGTGTTTGGTCTAAACAAGAAAGTCTGCTATATTACATGTAATTGCAATGAGAGAATCCCCTGCGTAAACAATGATTTGAGAAAAAATCAGTATTTTAATACACCCCCCCCCACACACACACACACACACACACACACACACACACGCACACACACACTCACGCACACGCCAATCAAGAACCTTGTTGACTTGAGAGTGCTACCTCTTTGGCATAAACTGACCACATGACATCAGCCTTAAATAGTCAGGGAATAGTAGGGCAGAAAAAGGACATCCCTGCTTAACTCCTTCAATACAAAACTCTCGACTTATCAATCAGCCCTCGTATGCCACAGGCTGTAGCTGACCTGTATCAACACTTGTACAGCATTGCTATGCAATCCGGCTTTTATCGTGCCGCAGTCTCGAGGACTCGTGTTCATCTCGTATGTGAGTGTGCGTTTGGGTGTGTGGTTGTGTGTATGTGTGTCATGCTGTCTATCGGTGTTTTGGTGGTGGTTGCGTCTTGTATGTGGCTTTGCCTGCTTGACTTAACTATTTTTCCATTAATACGATGAAAAGTAACTATATATACATACATATATTGAACACATGAGTCTTAAAAGCAGGAGGTTACTTAATACAAGGCAAAAGTAGTGCAGAAAGCTCATAGGAACTTTCTGTATTAATTGTAGCCTGTATTACTCTACCACCTGCCTTACAGGCCCATAATTGGACCTTTTTGATGGTCGGTTAAGACAAGTTCTACTATATTTTTTGCCAGAAACAAATCTCAAACCTTTTCTGTATAGAAACACACATCTAAGCCTTTGCAAACATTGTAGGACCGGATTCATTTCTCTGCTCTATTTGCTTTCGGATGGATGTCATAAAGCAGGAAACGTACTCATGAAAATCCATAAGTATTACACCTAAGAGTAGAACTTCAACTTGAATGAGCACATTGACCAACTCTAAAGCAATATTCATAAATTGTTAAGTAGCCTATTAATGTAATTTAACTCACGGGTCCTTGTTCGACACTGTCGATTAAGATACCACCCTTATTAAAAGCATTTTCTTTCGAAAACTGTTGAAGCTATTCGCCGTACACTAAAAATCACCAGAAACGCTATTCGCCGTACACCATAACAACTATTCGCCGTACACATTCCTACATATGAATTTTGTGATATCTTCTCACACAATGTATGGAAAGATACAATTTTTGGTACATAAAACAAAACAATCATATGCTTCGATTCGGCAGTTAATTCATGAATATACAAATACAAGTTTCCTTAAATAAGACCCAAATATCAAGTTGCGTAGACTTTTCCTCGCTACTAGGGAAGCATTTTACAGGTTAAATATTCTGATATGGCCAACTTATGCAAGAGTTTAAACCCTGAGTGAAGTAATCAAAGATTCATGGACCCGGTAGTGCTTTATCTATGATGGTTAAGATAATGAGAGTTAAAATAACAAGGGGTTGTCTTACATGGTGTTGGTCAATTTTACGACTTTCCTCGCTTCGCTTAGTAGTTGTACCTAGCTATTTCCGGAGTTGTTGATAGACGGTGACTATGATCATTAATGATCCACCAAACCATAAGTTGTGCTGTCTTGCCACTATAAAATCATGTCATTTCCTATGGAGCAAATGCTTTATTAATCACAATGATTTCAAAATGTGACTACCACAGAGGCGTCAAAAGGCGTTAATATGAGGGAATTGGTTACACTGATGTTAAACTATATTTAACCTGCTAAGCAATTGTCGTCTTTTTAAAACAAAAACAATCAAACCAACAACAACAACAACAAAACTAAAGAAATATACATACATATGTATGCACATGTATATGTCACTGCAAAAAAAAGCATTAACCCCCCCCCCCCCCCCAAAAAAGAAAAGAAAAAAAAGAAACACACACAACACCCCCCAAAAAAAAAAAAAAAAAAAAAAAAAAACAACAACAACAACAACAACAAACAAACAAAACCCCCCAAAAAAAACCCAAAACAACAACAACAACACCCACAACAACAAAAAATCAATAAAAAAACAGCGTCAGGGTGTCAAATGGTTTGGGTCTTGAAGAGACGCCATATTATTCGGCGTCTCATCTGGACCGATTGTAAACAAACTGATCACACATTCGCCAATAGAGTAGTAAAGGTTAACATATTTTCGAAATTAAACATTCTACAACTTAACTATTTCCCTGTCTAATAATCATGTCAGAAATAATGACATCATGAATATTCATGAGTCTATTGTTTTATAATACAACCTCTCTATAACGGCCAGTAAATTAGTTAATTAGTTAGTACGTATTAAGGGAAGGTGGCTGCTTAAAGCAAGGTGAAAATAAAACAGAACGCTCCAATAGGAGCGTTCTGTTTTACTTTCACCTCGCTTTAAGTTAAATTAGTTAATTAGTTAGTACGTATTAAGGGAAGGTGGCTGCTTAAAGCGAGGTGAAAGTAAAACAGAACGCTCCTATTGGAGCGTTCTGTTTTACTTTCACCTTGCTTTAACCCATTACCTCATATGCTATTTTTAGATACAACCTCTTTGAATAAATCTACCGAAAAGGAGCATTAACTAGAGAAAAGGAAAACTTTAGAATTTAGTAGTTTGAAACCATTGTGATAAATAGAGTATTTGCTCCTATAGGAGCAAATGCTCTATTTATCACAATGGTTTCAACATGTGACTTTTACAGAGTCGTCAAAAGTCGTCAATATGAGGGAAAGGGTTAAGCAGCCACCTGCCTTTAACACACAATATTTGATGTAATTTAGTGGCCGTTATAGAGAGGTTTTACTGCATGTATATAGGCGTTTTGGTATTGGTAGAACGTTTAGAAACTACAGTCAGATCTATCAAAAAGTTCTTAAGCAAACAGTGCAGAATCTGATCTGGGTCTACTCTGTTTGCTAAGGTGCGAAAAATCGTTCAACGTTAACCTATGAATGCCCTAACATAGAACATTAGCAAATCGTGTAGAACCAGATGAATTAGTTCTAATTAGGTTCTGCACTCTTTGCTGGACTAATCCATGTCAAAGGTTTTATCCGGCATATACAGTAAAACCCCGCTAATGCGACCACCTTAAAGAGGTATAATTCTGGGTGTTGGATGCAGGTGGTAGCTTAAAGCAGGACAAGTGTAATGCAGAAAGCTCCTAGAGGAGCTTCTGCATTTCTTTTATCCTACATTTAACAACCACCTCCTTGTAAAGACACATATGTTTATTCATTAAGTGGTCGCATTAGAGATGTTCTACTGTAGGTCTGTTGCAGGAACGCTCAAGCGAAAATGTGAAAGTCAGATTGGACCAGTTCGTCTTGTATAGCCCATTACCTCATAGGTTAGTTTTAGATCCATCCTCTTTGAATACATCTACCGAAAAGGAGCATTAACTATAGAGAAAGGGAAACATTTGGTATTTTGTAGTTTGAAACCATTGTGATAAATAGAGCATTTGCTCCTATAGGAGCAAATGCTCTATTTATCACAATGGTTTCAACAGGTGACTTTGCAGAGATGTCAAAATGCGTCAGTATGAGGGAATGGGTTATTTATCCCTTTACTCCATAAATACGCATTTTCCTGTAGGAGCCGTCTGATCAGGGTATGCCCTGTTTGCTCATGGTATAACTATAGATAGGATTGTACAGTTTCTTCCATGGCCAAAAATCCCTATGTGCTAATATAAAAAATAATCTAATTAATATTGATGATGTCATTATTTCTTACATGAATATTCATGGAGTTAAGTGTTAATATAGGAGATAAGTTTGTCACATGTGGATTCGGTCTCATTGGCATGGGGTTTTCTTATGCATCTCCTCGTTGATCTTATAAGTCTCGCCACTCGGCCAGAATTCAAACTATTTAGATTCTGTATGTCTTACGGATAAATATGACAGTCGAATGAAATTTGTAGCTGACGACACTTTCGTCGTTTTGATCACGGTCACGCATTATATAATGTTAAATATCCCAAAAGCGACCATATAATAAAAACAGGCGGTAGCTTAATGCAGTGTGAAAGTAATGCAGAAAGCTCCCATGGGAGCCTTCCTGCATTAAGCTACCACCTGCCTGTAAGGTAAGACCCAGCGTTAAAATACTTTATGTGATCGTTTTACAAAAATTTAAAGTACTTTGTTGCGAAGAAGAAAACCACAATTTTATATTCTGTTCTGTTCTACAGGCGTTGTCAGTGACATTATAAAGCTTCACAGTGACACGAATTGTGTCATATCTAACCGGGTATCTTACGCAGTTGTAACAAAATCCAACTAATGAATTTTATCAAGTTTCAGTTTTAACCAAAAGATAAAACGTAGATTCACTCCTCTAGCTTTCACTGACATTACATCTACGCAGTGGGAAAATGTTGAAAACGAGCATATCGGCTTGTGCAAACAGTGTTGACCCAGCTCAGAGGGCTACTGGAGGAGCCTTCTGATCAGGGTCTGCACTGTTTTCATTCATAATCCTTCGACAAATTCTTCCTTGTCATACCGAAGTATTTCTGCTCTTATACGATGGTGGACCATTAAACTTTAAAAGTTCAATATCAAAAGGCTTAACCCTTTCCTTCAAATAACGCCCTTTCACTCATTTGCAAAAAGAGTATACAGTAAAACCTCGATTATTCGAATTTTTGGTATAGAAGAATTTAGACCCTTTTAGGCAGGTTGCTGCTTAATGCAAGGTGAAAGTCATGCAGAAAGCTCCTAGAGGAGCTTTCTGCATGACTTTCACCATGCATTAAGCTGCCACCTGTCTTAAAGAGCGATAATAATATGTATTTTAGTGTTCGAATAATCGAAGTTTTACTGTTTATCCAAATTAGACGGTTCTTATAGCAGTCTCTGTTCGCTTATGATTAGAATTTAGAACTGACTCTACAGTTTCTGCCAATACCGAAATATCCTGTGTTTATATACCAGTATAGATATCCAGCTAATAAATATTCATGTCATTATTTGTTACTTGACTATCAAACAGTGAAATTGTTAAACCCATTCCCTCCTAGTGACGCATGTTGGCGCCTCTGTAAAAGTTACATTTTGAAACCATCGTGATAAATAGAGCATTTGCTCCATAGGAGCAAATGCTCTATTTAGCATAACTGGTTTAAAAACTACACAATTCTAAAACTTTTCCTTTTCTCTAGTAAATGCTCCTTTTCGGTAGATTTATTAAAATAGGTTGGATCTAAATATAGTTTAGGAGGGAATGAGTTAAAGTGAGTACTTATCCCAGTGCTACTGGAACGACAATCTAAACGACAGACGTGTGATTACCTGTGGATCCAGATGGGACACGGTTTGATTTGTGTTTACCCTGTTTGCAAGTACGTTACTGTGGTAATGTTTTTGAAAGAAAATGAAAGATAATTAAACAAACGAAACTTGTAGCAGACGACATATTTTGCAGACGACAATACTTGGCAGCGAAATAATTAATACTTTTTCATTTAATGAAGAAGGTTAACCATTTCCATATATATATATATTTTGAATCCTTTGCAGAATCTGCTCTGTTACTTATGACATTATAATAGATCTGAATATTCACTTTCTACCCAAACCAAAACATCCTGTGTACACATACCACCATAAAAATTAATAAATATTCATGATATCATTATTTCTGACATGAATATTAAACATGGAAAGGGTTAATATGGGTATATACCAGTACAATTGACCAATATCACGTGACTCATACAGGAGCATGTTGATCTGGTCCTACATTACTTGCATATAAATTGTTTTATAGATAATATGCATAAAGTGGTAAAATACAAACCAAACAGACGCTCTGGATCAATATCCTGAAAGCGAAAAATGTTTTACTTAAAAGGCAGTCATCGGAATTTGATTTTGTTCAATAAATTATATCCACGAAGCAGTTAACCATGATAAAGCATTAATATCACTACAAAAATCCAATTGCAAAATGTATGGTTTTATAATCATATACATGTAGGCCTACATATACATGTACATGAATGATCCTTTGCCCTTTTATCGGCCATAAACACGAGGGCGAGAAAACTCGAAGTTGACCAATGACTATATAAGTCATGAGCTAGTTTCCCACCTTTACCCTTTCGGCGCCAAATTTCTAATTGTCGTCTGCAAACCACTTTTGTTAACCCTTTCCCTCATACAAACGTGTTTTCACGCATCTGCAAACAGAGAAGACCCAGATCAGACGGCTCCTAGAGGAGCCGTCTGATCAGGGTCTGTTCTGTTTGCTGGAAATTTAATATTGCTACAATATTCCACATTCCATATTTCATTATAATTCCTTTACCATGAATAGTCAGTAGGTATTGAAATTTGGACTAAATATAGAACAGGTATAAAGGGTTAAAGCATTTGGTAAAATAAGGAAATGAGACAAATAAATGCAAATTTCAAAGGAATAAAGCACAGATAAAGAAATAGAGTTTGAGACAAAAAGTGAAGTCCCTGATCAGAAGCCGCCTTGAAAAGGCGGCGTCTGATCTGGGACTGCACTATTTGTCGTGGTGCATTTTTGCGACATTGGCGGTGAAAGGGTTAACCTCCTACTGTCGCATTGCCTTTTGGTACCTCTGTAAAAGTCATTTTGGCACAGGAGCAAATGCTCTATTTATCGTAATGGATTCAAAGCTATACAGCTCAAACATTTCCCTTTCCTTTTCTCTAGTAAATGCTCCTTTGGGGTAGATTTATTCAACGAGGTTAGGTCTAATAATAGTGTAGGAGGGGATGGATTAATGTTTTGCCGAAACAAAAATTAAAGACTCTGCTAACGATATGTGAATACTTATAAAATATTACACAATATAATCAAGTTTATAGTGATACTAGTACATTTTTAGCACGATAATGAATTTCGTGAATATATATGTTGTATATTAAAAAAAATCAATGTCTGCCTTTAAAAATTGTAATTTGATGAACAGAAGTACAATGTAACATTGTACGTTCGGTTCATTCTTATTTCCATAAATGGAATGGGATGCATGGGCCTCACGTTCTCCATATATGACGTCCCACCATAGAAGTATTCATGGTTTTTCATCACTACAAGAAACCAATATAACTAACCCTTGAACGAATTGGAAGTAATCATAAGCTTGAACGAATTGGAAGTAAGTAAAATAATATACAGTAGAACCCCTCTAATAGGACCACTTAAAGAATAACCATAGCTGTCTTTATAAGCAGGTGGTTGCCCTTTCCCTAATTTAAACGTATGTTCACGCATTTGCAGAGTAGACCTGTAGGTGCCGTCTGATCAGGGTCTGCTTATAGAATTTGATAACTCTGTTTCTTTTCTTTCTAAAAATGTCTACACTGTTCATCCGTTCATATTTCTTAATAACTATTTTGTAAGTGAATATTCAGTACATATTGAAATTTGCAATAAACATAGAACAGGGAAAGGGTTAATGCAGGACGAAAGTAATGCAGAAAGGTTCTATAGGAGCTTTCTGTATAACGTTCGTCCTTCATTAAGCTACCACCTGCCTCTGCCAGAAAGAATAACCAACCATTTTTGGTGGTCGCATTTGAGGGGTTCACTGTAGATCTAATTCTACAGTTTATGCCATGGTAAAAAAAAATTCCTATGTTCATAATGCAATTATGAAAATATAGTTAATAAATATTCATATATTCATTATTTCTTAATAAATATTAACGGAGTAAAGGGTTAAAGAAAGTCTGAAGACGCCCTGAGCTTTATTTTAGTGACATTTACTTGGATTTCCGTGAACCATTACCAAGTCCGTGTTCAAAGTCATTTAGAATATAATACAAGTAAAAGTTTTGCATGAAGCTACTGACCCACTAACATACATAGTTTTGTCTTGACTTTGTGATAAGAGGTGCATGTTGCCGTTAAATGCACATTCATTTTTATGTCCATTGAAACCAACTGCGTGCATCATAAATATATGTTTCAAACTACAATCTAGAATACTCGTAATTTTTAGCATGCTGAGCAAAATATCATTGGTAGAAAATGTTGTTTACTTTAACCTTTGCCTTCATATAAACGCTTTTTCAGGCATTGCATACAGAATAGACCCAGATCGGACATCTCCGACACCCGGAAAAAGGGCTGTAACACCCAGAAAAAGGGCATAATTCACTGTGGCAGAGACAGGTGGTACTAGTAACTTAATGCAGGGCGAAAGTTATGCAGAAAGATCCTATAGGAGGTTTCTGTATAACTTCTTCCTGGAGGAGCCGTCTGATCAGGGTTTACTCTGTTTGCTATCAGAATTTGATAGATCTGTTTCTTTACTTTCTAAAATGTCTACAATTGTTCCACCTTCAAGAATTCTTCATAACTATTTTGTTAATGAATATTCAGAAGGTACTGAAAATTGGCCTAAATTCAGAACAGGGAAAGGGTTAAAGTTGCTAGAGGAATTTGAAGGCTCTGAACAGAGAGCGTCTCCAAGAGCCGTCTGAACTCGGTCTACACTGTGTCCGGCATTCAAAGTGTTAAATATATTTTATTCTAGCATTTCATGCAATAGTACAAATCTACAGAATCTGCACCAAATTTGTTGCCTATCCCTTTTAACCCTTTGCCTGTGCAACATTCATGTAAGAAATAATGACGTCATGAATATAAATTATAAGTAACACTTTTGATAGTGGCATATTAACAAAGGAATCTTTGGGACACTCAGAAACTGTAAAATCAGCTCTATAATATTATCAGGAGCCGTCTGATCTGGGTCTACTCGGTTTGCAAATGCGTGAAAAGCGTTTATTTGAAGGAAATGGTTAACTTAATCTTACAAAACATTTTGTATCCAGATCAGATAAATACAATGTACATGTAGTGTAGCAATTTCAGTGCGGGAAATGAGTCCCTTATGCCCTTTGCATACAGTGTAGACCCAAATGAGAGGGTGCAATATTCCTTGTGAGCTTGACCTGTTTGAATTTGGGGATAGTCCGTTTAAGATTTAGCGTTGAAGCGGAGCTTAAATCTTTACACAATGAATATTCATGGTTATTAATTAATTGTTTTTTAAATCTCACATGGACACAGGAAGCTTTGGCCAATGCAGAAACTATATAATCATATCTATATTTTATCATAAGCAAACAGAACAGACCCTGATCAGACGGCTCCTACAGGAGCCGTCTGATCTGGGTCTTTTCTGTTTGCAAAGACATCGAAAAGCGTATGTATGGAGTATAGGGTTAATATCACGGGCATGTCAGAGTTTTGAAATAAACATCGGATTAGGATTCGAACTGTTCGCAATGCCAAACACTCACAATTTGTAACTTCATCTACCACGCTTTAACCTTTCTACCTATGTATCGCATTACCGTTCGAAATCTGATATAGTTTAGAACGCTCTTGTAAATACTTTGTATCGTTTATTTCGTCTTTTGCGCTTGTAGAAACTGTCCGAGTGTGGCCTGCTCTGTAGCCTATGCTTATACATTACACATCTGGTTCTATACTGTTTACACTGGCAATACATTTTCCCTGTTTCAATTTTATTACAAGGCTGGACAATTATTGATATTCACAATTAATGGAGTATTGTATGAATGTTCAAGTAAAGGGTTACTTGAAGTAGATTTAGTTTGGATTCGATTCCTCTTTGAATGTGTGTAGGAAGAGCGGGCCCGGGAAGAGCATGTCCTCGTGTAACCTGTTGTTACGTGAATACATTCTGAATTTAATCCTTTCCTTCATATAAGCGTTTTCTCATGCCTTTAAAAACAGAAGAGACCCACATGAGATGTGTCAGCCGTCTGATGATGGTCTGCTCTGTTTGCTTATGACATCAGACCTGACTCTAGGGTGTCTATCAATGCCAAACAATCTTGGGTAAATGTGCTATTGAAATTCAGCTAATAAATATCCATGATCTCATTTTTCTTACATGAATATTCAACAGGGAAACGGGTTAGAAAATAATATATTTTAAGTCGAACTACATGTATTTAAAACCTTCGAAAGGATGAGAAATGACACCGGGTACAAATAAGAAGAAAATTAATTATGAATGCAGATTATATATCCAATGTTCTGACATAGTGGCCCAGTTTGTCATTGTCTTAGCTTGAAGCTAAACTAGGTTACTGTTCCAAAAGGATTTTATTTCGGTTTAAAGGGTATGGTTTCTGAAATATAGCTTTCTGCATGATGGCAACACACCGAGATATCCCGAAAAATTAGTCTTATGACGTAGTTGGTATTTTTCACTGTAATATTAAAACCCCATTTGGGTTCTAGTTTTTACGGTGGGTGTTGTCACCATTTGGCCAATAGAAACTGTCCACTTTGAAACTGGACTGGATAACTAGGTCATGTTGGTTTTCTGTGCCAGTGTGTCAGTAGAATAAAAAGTATCGGGTTTAAAGAGGAAGATGATACAATATCTTTTCAGTCCTTTACCTGTTAGAGATACCTTTTGACAACTTTGAGTAGACAACAGAGTAGGCCCAGCTCAGACGGCGCTATTTGCTTATTATATGATATAAATTCTTCAACTTTAAATATTTGTATGTGCATATGCAATTATAAAATTTCAGTTAAATTATATTCATAACAGTCATTCTTTCTTACATGATTATTCAGGAGATAAATGGTCAACCCTTATAGTGCAGGTCACGTGTCACTAATGTCCTTTGCAAACAGTGTAAACCCAAATGAGGGGGTTTCTAGGGGAGCCCTCGCATCAGGGTCTGCACTGTTTGTCATTTCACACTTTTCTTTAGAAAAAGCCCTAAATGTTTACCATAAGCTATACCAGTTTGAATTCTGGAATAGCCCATTTGAAAATTCAGCATTGTAAATGTTTAATGAGGTTGGTCATGATGAAACAAGTGCAACACATATATGGCAGTGCGAAAGTACTTCTTATGAAGTTTCTGGGACAATTGTATACCTATTAGGATTATGTTACACAGGACACGATACCACTTCAAACAAATGATTACGTGCCCATCATCATGTGAAATTTATCGTTGGCTCATAGCAAAACTGCTGTAACCTAACTATTTCAACATTATTAATTACGCATTTACAAAATGCATGTGATTTCCCCTTAAATTGTTAGTTTCGCTCATTTCTATCTATTGACAAACACGATGCCAGAATGCGTCAAACAGTTTGTATTCGGATCAGAGGTCGAATTACCAAGGTCATCACAAATTGTAATTATAACATTTTTGCGTTAGGCCATCGATATCTAGATTCAACGTTCGTTTATTGCAATGGATTGATGTTCAAACTCATACATTTTATGTACCATAAATCCTGTCTTGAAAAGAAAGTCTATGTCTGGGTCTTACATCTTTTTTTTTCATTTCAACGGCCTCCGTTCGTCCTAGTTGACAATAGATTGCACTCTGCGGTGGAACAATAACGCTTTACTACATGAATATTCATGTAAGAAATATTGACGCCATGAACATTAATAACAGGACTTTGTATGCCCCCTCACCACGATCAGATCTGGGGGCATATTGTTTTTGTCCTGTCTGTTTGTTATAACCACCGACGTTAACATTGGTCATAACCTTTGAGCCAGAACAGATAGAGATTATTATTTGACATGCATATGTATCTCATAAAACCGCACATTTTGAGGGGTGACATGTCAAGGTCAAGGTCATCCTTCAATGTCAGAGGTCAAATATAAATGTCAAATCACCGACTTTAACATTGACTATAACTTTTGAACTAGTAGAGATAGAAACTTGATATTTGGCATGTATGTGTATCTCATGAAGCTGCACATTTCGCGGGGTGACATGTTAAGGCCAGGGTCATCCTTCAGGGTCAAAGATAAAATTGGGCGGGGGCATAGTATTTCACAAACACGTCTTGGCATGTGAACAGGAGAATTGTGTTTGGTCATGGAACAAACTGTATAATCACATCTATGTAATTCCTACAACAATCAGAGCAGACCCCGATCATACGACTCCTACTGGAGTCATCAGGTTCCATGCTTATAACACTTTTTAGTCGAGTCTGAGTTCGCTCCCAAGCTTTTGATTGGTCAGATTTGAGTTCTCAAGCTTTTGATTGGTCAGATTTGAGCCAAAGGCTCAAATCTGACCAATCAAAAACTTGAGAACAAACTCAGACTCAACTAAAACTTTTATAAGCATGGACCCTGGTTTGGGTCTACCGTAAAGGGGTAAATGCGAACATAGGGGGTCTATACGAAGTATTTACAATAATGCAAATTATTTCACTATACGAGGTTTTTACACAATAATGCAATTATTTTATATACAAAGTTCTATACAATAATGCAAGTTCTTTCTTTAGACGAGATTATACATGTATACAATAATGCAAATCTTTTCACTATAGGAAGTTATATACAATAATACAAATTCGTTGTATATGCGAAGTAATTTACAATAATGCAATTTTTTTCATTATACGAGGTTTTACACAATATAGATGCAATTATTTTATATACAAAGTTTTATACAATAAAGCAAATCCTTTCTCTATGCGAGATTATATACACTAGTGCATTTTTTTCTCTATGCGAGATTATATACTATAATGCAATTATTTCTCTATACGATGTTACATACAATAGTGCAACTTATTTCACTATACAAGGTTATATACAATAATGCGAATTCTTTGTTTTTAAGATGTTTAATACAATAATACAAATTGTTTCTCTTTACGATGTAATTACATGTATGTATATATATACAATAAGTCATTTTTTCTGTATACGATGTTTATATACAATAATCCAAGCCCTTTCTCTATATCATATGAAATAATGCAAAATATTTTTTCTATACGAGATTATATACAATAGTGTAAATATACTTTCACTATACCAGGTTATATACAATCATACAAATTATTTCTCTATACGAGGCTTAATGCATGAATATAAATTATTTCTCTTTATGGTGTTATATACAATAATGCGAACCATTTTCTATTTTTCCTGTTGCGATCGTCATATAATATCGTCATAATAATTTTAGGCGTACGATCATAAGTAAGACGAGTCACTGGAGCGGGTTCCAATTTCAGGGCTTATTCGCTCCTTTAGGAGCCGTCTGACCAGGGTCTGCTCTGTTTGCTCATCACATGATATTGCCCTGGTTATACAGTTTCTACCAATGCTAAACATTCCCGTGTTTATATGGACATTATAAAAAATCAACTAATATTATACATATTCATAATGGCATTACTTCTTACATGAATATTGAACAGGGGAAGGGTTTTACGCTTAATTATTTTCATAATTTCATATCTGGGTTACTCGTACAAAAATAGCCTAACCAAGGTCAAACCACTGACCTCCTGCCCCCATATTGCCCATATTGCCCCGCCCCGACCTTTGTGATATTAAAACTTCTTTCAAGCGGAGTATTCACTTTGTAAGCCAGTATGCACGAGAAAGACATGGCCTCTCTATTTACAAACATAATCTGCATACCAACAAAAAACGTTCCAAGGACACCTTAGTCTTTGTAGCCGTGACCTCAAGGGCCGAGGTCACTGTAGAGGGTATCCGATAACAGACTGACCAGGTATTGAAATGACGGGACATGCTGCGTTTTAATAAACCAATACCCAGTATAGTATACTATAGAAATGTTTTGCTTTGGCTAAAAACATTATATTAATGTTTAATGCCAATAAAATATTGACTTGACTTGAATAAACGGTTAATTCTTTCTCCTTTGGCCGTCAAATATATTTCGTGTACTCCACAGTGGCTCCACAGTGTAGATCTTAATTAGGCATCAAGACCGTGCTCAAGTAGCTGGACTGAATCTACAGTGTAGAACTTAATTAGGCACCACGAGTTTGCTCAAGAGAATTGTCTGGATCCACAGTGTAGAACTTAATTAGGCACCACGAGTTTGCTCAAGAGAATTGTCTGGATCCACAGTGTAGAACTTAATTAGGCGTCACGACCATACTCAAGTAGTTGGACTGCATCCACAGTGTAAAGCTTTATTAGGCCCCATGACCATGCTCGAGTTTCTAGTCTGGATTAACCGTGTAGAGCTTAATTAGGCATCACGACCATGATCAAGTAGATTGACTGGATCCAAGGTATAAAACTGACTTAGGTATCACGACCATGCTCAAGTAAAAACAAAAGTACCTAGTTATAGTCTACTTTCAGTCCGAAGGACTTCTCAGCCGACTGTACATTTACTCCCATGGTCTTTGAGTCTTTCGCCTACTACAATATTGAGCACTGCTTTATTGATGCAGTACCGGCTAGTGACCCTCACAGGTACCCATTATAACCCCTGGATGAAGAGGAGGTGCGGGTGGGAGACAGTGAACAGCGTCTCTGAAATTTCCGGGAGGTACCGGGATTTGAACTCCGGACCTCCGGATTGGTATTCAAGCGCGTTACCACTAGACACTAGACCACCGCACACCACATGTGACTTGTCTAGATCCACAGTGTAGAGCTAATGTAGGCATCTCGGCCATAGCGATGTGACTTGTCTTGATCCACATTGTAAGGCCTGATGAGGCATCAAAACCATAACAAAGTGCATCTCGATAATGACCAAGTGACTGGTCAGGCTCTACACTGTATAACCTGGCCATGTAGCTCAATCATAAGCAATCGACTGGTCAGGGGCAACACTGTATAGCAAGGACAGGTATCTCGATCATGAGCAATCGACTGGTATTGGGCCACACAGGACAGGCATTTCGACCATGACCAAGTGATTGGTCTTGGTCCATCCTGCATAGCGGGAGTGGTGGTCCAGGATTTGGGTTCGGAGGGTCTCCGGTTCGAATCCGGCCATCAGATCATCAGAATTTTTCTGAGCAAAAATTGTATCCCATGTTGCTCCTCAGCCTTTTGCTTAATACAGTTGAATTTCGATATCTCGAACTCGTACAAAAAGTACAGTCCCTGCAAAACTTATAATACAGAATTGCTCTAAATGGTATCGCTACATGTATCTAGAATCACATATGACAGCTTAATACAGGTCTAAAGTAATGCTGAAATCTCCTACAGGAGCTTTCAGCATTATTTTAGACCTGTATTAAGCTGTGGCCTTGAGAAAACGTTCAGATTAGAAATCGGATGAATCGAACTCCTCTTATCTCGAACTAATTTGTACGGTCCCTTGAAGTTCGAGTTATCGAAGTTCAACTGTACATGTATATTGCATTCGTGTATGATTCTATCATGCATTTTACTCCATGGTTAAGCACAATGCATTCTTTGACTTTTGCAGATTTTTACCCTTTCAAACTGGAATTTCGAAAATAAATTCACTGTCAACCTTACCTTGAATATTGAGGGATTTATTTCAAAGAAAAGTGTAACATAACAAACAGTGCAGACCCTGATGACAGAGCTTCTCTAGGAGCCCTCTCATCTAGGCCTACATTGATTGCAGATGGAATTACTGACTCTTTTCCAGCATTGAAAGAGTTTTGTTTGTTTGTGTTGATTAACGTCCGTTTCTGCTCACTATGGGCTAATTGGACGCCCCAGACAGAGGGGAGAGGATACAGAGAAACCCGGGCGCGATGCCCTACTCTTATTATCGACTGAGTATCTCAGGTTCTTTTAGATGCCCAGTGTAAAGCACTGCTACATCGGACCTCGGTTTATAGTCTCGTCCGAAGGAATTCTGAAAGAGTTAATAGTACATGAGCTGGATAATTCAATTTGTTTATAAGGAACTGTCTGTGACACATATACTGTGTCGCCTACAAGTGCAAGCAAGTTAACCATTTCGCTGCCAGTGTCGTATCTGTGATTACCGATGTAAACGGTTTGGATCCAGATGAGAAGTTGAGTAAATCGGAGGATCCAAATTGTTTGTTACTGTGACTGGGTTTTTTAAAACAAATGATAAGTGTAGCAGACGATAGAGTTTGCAGACGACAAAAATTGGCAGCGAAAGAGTTAAACTTGGCATATTTATGAATGGTCAAACTCTTTCGCTGCCAAATTTTGTCGTCTGCAAACTTTGTCGTCTGCTACCAGTTTCAGTTTTTCATTTTCCTTCATTTTTGTTTCAGAAACAGTCAGAGTAACAAGCAGTTTGGATCCTGAGGAGACGCCGAGTTACTCGGTGTCTAATTTGGATCAAAACTGTTTGCATAGGTAATCACAGATGTGACACTGGCAGCAAAGAGCTGAACAGATCAAGAGATTGTACTGAACGTATCCAGCTGTTCTGGACATCGCTGACTGGGTCAAAGTGACCCGACAAACATGTTGATTTAGGAGGACTAGTTTTTATGTAAGTATGACCTTGTTCGGTAACCTCTTTACTTACGTCAAAACTAGACATTGTGTAAAGACAGTAAATCCTCGTCATCCCATTCATTCCTATATTAATATTATTTTTTTGGTGGAGTTGGGGGGTTAAACAAGATATTTGCTGCCCCCTGTCTTGAAGACACAGCTGTCTTACTGGTCTATGCTGCTCCAGTCTTAAAGACACAATTGTGGTACTAAAATATGCTGCCCCAGTTTAAAAGACACACCTGTCTTACTAAAATTGCTGAACCAGTTTTAAAGACACAACTGTCTTACAAAAATATACTGTCCCAATCTTAAAGACACAACTGTCTTACTGAAACATACTGTCTCAAGTCTGAAAGATACAGCTGTCTTGCTGAAATACCCATCCGCCTACACTGTTTTAGACCCAACCTCTTTAAATCTACCGAAAGGGAGCACTTATTACAGAAAAGGACACTTTTTGAATTGCGTAGCTTTGAAACCACTGTAAAAATCAGAAGCAAATGTTCTATTTACCACAATTGTTGCAAACATAACTTTAACATAGGCTACAAAATACAGTAAAACCTCTCTTTAACGGCCACTAAATTACATCAAGTATTTCGTGTTAAAGGCAGGTGGTTGGTTAAAGCAATGTGAAAGTAAAACAGAACGCTCCTATAGGAGCGTTCTGTTTTACTTTTACCTTGCTTTAAGCAGCCACCCGTCCTAAATACCAACTAGTTAACACAATTTAGTGGCCGTTATAGAGAGGTCTTACTGTTCGCCCGTAGAAGAGAATGGGTTAAACCCCCAAATTTTAATTTATTTTCTCTGTAGAGAGGTTTAACTGTATAGGGTTTATAGTTTCTTTAGTTTTCCCGCTGGTTACTATTACATATACCACGTTTATTTCTTGGTATGATATGTACATTGAAATAGGAAAACACTTTGGGCCTGCTGTTTAAGTTATTATTACCGGCATGTGGTGGTTAGAGGACGAGAAGGTGCGGTAAAGTTATGTGCAATACTGAACATCGTATCGTATGCATATGGCTTAACCCTTTCCTTCATTTAAACGCCTTTTCACGCCTTTACAAACAGAGTAGACCTAGATAAGAGGACCACTGTAGGATCAGGATCTGCTCTGTTTGCTCGTCAGTTTCTACTAATACTAAAACATTCTGTGTACATATCAGAGTCTGTTCTGTTTGCTAATGAAATTTGATTGATCTGTTTCTTTACTTTCTAAAATGGCTGAATATTGCTGAAAGTTTGAATAAACAAAACAAACGGGGAAATGGTTAAAGTTTCTTTTCATTCCACCCTGATTTAACAAATGACGTTCTTTTGATAGCCTTACATTGTACAAACTATATCTGTTTAACCCTTTGAATGCTCAACAATCAAAGTGTAGTGTCCCATTAGTGTTTAACCTTTAGCCTGCTGAGCAAAATTTTGTTTGTTAAAAATGTCATCGATTTCAGTTGTCACTGTTCATTTATCTTGCATTTCTTTTCAACAGCACGGTCAGGTTATCAAACAGTTTGGATCCTGATGAGACTCCGAATTACTCGGCGTCTCACCTGGATCCAAACTGTTTGCAAAGGTAATCACTAACCCGCGCGTAGCAGGCTAAAGGATAACCCCTTTTTCCCTGTTCTGTATTTATTCCCAATTTCGATACCTACTGAATATTCATAGACGAAATAGTTATAATAAAATATGGAAGGTGGAACATTGTGACCATTTTAGAAAATAAAGAAACACATCTTTCAAATTCCATTTGCAACAAGAGCAGACCCTGATCAGACGTCTGACCTGTGTCTAGTCTGTTTGCAAATGCGTGAAAACACGTTTATATGAGGGAAAATGTTAAGTATAGAGGCCATTCTGAAAGTAAGGTTTTAAATTGCCACAGGATTTTAGTGACGAACAGTGCAGATCACTATGACCAGGGGACTGCTTTAGGAGCTACACTGGGTCATCACTGTTTGTAAATGCCAATTCACTCATTTGCCACATTCAAAGGTTTAATCATTTAAACCTTTCCCTGTTCTGTATTCATGTAAGAAATTATGACAACATGAATATTTATTAGCTAAATTTTTATGATATACACTTTTCATGGGCTTTTTTTGCTTTGACAAAACCCCATGTAGAATCAGATCTATATCGTGTCAAAAGCAAAGAGAACCCGATCAGATGGCTCCTATAGGAACCGTGTTATCTGGGTCTACTCTATCTGGGTCTACTCTATTTGTAAATACTTGCAAAAAACGTTTATATGAAGGGAAGGGTTTATATATTTAACTCTCTTTTGGTGTTATCTTGATAAAACAAGCAAAATATTGACATTTTTATAACCCTTTCCCTATGTAAGAAATAATGACAGCGTTAATAATTTGGATTAGAATTTATAATGGCATATGCACAAATGACATTTTGACTCAGACAGAAACTACCGAATCCGATCTGTATTATATCATAAGCAAACAGAGCAGACCCTGATCAGACGGCTCCTATAGTAGCCATCTGATCTTGGTCTACTCTATTTGCAAAGGCGTGAAAATGACTTTATATTCATGAAGGAAAGGGTTAAACAATTAAGATAAAAATAAAGAAAACAGCTTGTCTCGACGCGTCATTTTAACCATTTCCTTCATGAATATTCATGTAAGAAATTATGACATCATGAATATAGATTAAATTAATTTTTCGTCATGGTATACGAAAACTGGAATATTTAGTTATGGCAGAAACTATAGAATCATATCTATATTATTTCATAAGCAAACAGAGCAGACACTGATCAGACGGCTCCTGTAGGAGTCCACTGCTCTGGGTATATTCTGTTTACAAAAGCGTGAAGGGGTTATGTCACAGCCCCTCTGTTTATCCTTTCCCTAATGAATGTCCATGGAATGACACTATGAACAGTTTATACAGTAAAACCTCTCTATAACGGCCACTAAATTCTGTTAATTAGACGGTATTTAGGACAGGTGGTTGCTTCCTATAGGAGCGTTCTGTTTTACTTTCACCTTGCTTTAAGCAGCCACCTGCCTTTAACACAAAATACTTGATGTAATTAAGTAGTCGTTATAGAGAGGTTTTATTGTAGCTGCATTTTCAAACTGGTGTATATAAACACATCATTTTTTGGCAGAAATTGAGGAATAATATATATACAATTTCATACACAAACAGAGCAGATCCTGGTCAGATCTGAGTTTTCTATGTTTGCAAATACTTGAAAGGGCATGTATACATATGAGGGAACGTTATCCGTTCGAGATACTAAGTAGATTCGTATGAAGGTGTATCTAGTTCAGGGTCTACTTAAACTGTATTTCGTAACTTTAACTGGAATACGATGCCCAATGTCAAGGAACCGTTTCGGTGTTGTATAACAAGAACTGTCATTTAAAGAAGCTCGGTATTTTAAAACGCACGCCCCCAAAAAACCCGCGTCTCCGTGAATGGCCAGCAGACGATGATCTATTGGTCACGTGAGCGTAGTATTCATAAATGGCCTTGTACAAACAGCTGACAGCCTCATTGCCAACCTCGTATTGATGGGTGCTCATTCCTAAACAGCTGATATTCAGGGTTTAGACAGGGTGACCATACTGTTGTGACGCTACGAAACGAATTAATTTTAAAGTTTAATTTCAATTTCAATATTTGAAGATGAAACGAGTAGCGATTGTGGGCTGCGGGTGCAGTGGACTTGCAGCCATTAAGAGCTGTTTGGATGATGGCATAGAACCAGTCTGTTTTGAACGCGAGGATGATATAGGGGGACTGTGGAACTATTCAGACTCCGCAAAACTTGGTAAAGGTAGCGTTTATAATAGCTGCGTTATAAACACAAGCAAAGAAATGATGGCGTTTAGTGACTTTCCTCCTCCTGCAGACTTTCCAATGTTCATGCCACACAGATACGTTTTAAAATATTTCAGACTTTATGCAGAGAATTTTGGACTTCTTAAACATGTAAGTTTCAGAACGTCTGTTCTGAAAGTAGTTCCGTCCGACAAATACGAACACTCAGGCACTTGGAGCGTGACCTTTCAGAGAAGCGGCCATGACGTCAAGACGGAAGAGTTTGACGGAGTTCTCATTTGTACTGGACACCACACGTTTCCATACCAACCAGATTTCTCGGGTCTCAGTCGTTTTAGAGGAACATCCATGCATTCCCACAGTTACCGGGACAATGTTCAGTTCACAGGGAAAAGGGTTCTGGTTGTAGGTAAGTGAAAATTTGTCCTGTTTCTTGTTCTGTCTAATTAAAACTGGCTCCTGTTTTTCGGTATATTTATCAGACAAACGTTTGTATTAGGGTCCGTGTGATCTGGGTCTACTCTGTCTGCAAATGTGAGAAAAGGCGATTTATGAAAAAGTTTTTGGTTACATTAGATCTACTTAACCCTTGACTCCATAAATACGCCTTTGCAAACAGAGAAGACCCAGGTCAGACGGCCCCTGTAGCAGCCGTCTGATCAGGGCCTGCTCTCTTTGCTTGCGATATAATACAGATATGGTTCTAAACTTTCTGCCATGGCCAACACTTCCTGTGTCCATGTACCGTTTTAACAGTCAATCTAATTAATATTCATGACGTCATTATTTCTTACATAAATATTCATGGAGTAAATGGTTAAAAGGTGCTCTTTAGATTGGCAAGTGTCAACCATTTAAATTTAGGAAGGTTTTTTAAAGAAATTATAGGAAAACATAATTGGTTTAAGAGGTGTTCTGTCATCATTCCATGACGTTCGGCTAATTAAGTAACGTTCTGTCAAATGTAAGCAATGGACTGTTTTAATTAAAATAACGTTAACAGAGCCGAAACATTTCACGTCATTAGTGTTATCTAAATAATATCTAAACATATTCATTAGTGCGATCTAAATATCTAAAATTATTCATTAGTGCGATATAAATAATATTTAAACTTATTTATAATAATACATTTTGTCTCGACCTGACGTCATTTCAGCCGTTGAGAGGTTGTTGTTTGGTGTTTTTGTTGTTTTAAAAAAAACACCAAACAATTATATTCGTGATAAAAACATTTTATTTCAAGGTTATATAACATACTCATTCGTTGCTTGAAATGATATTGCGTATTACTTCTTTAAAAAAAATCATTGAATATAGTTTCGATAATCAATGCTCATTCATCAAAGTCCGTTATGATCTAACTCTTAAGCCAATGAATACGCCTTTATACGCCTTTGCAAGCAGAGTAGACCCAGATCAGAGGGCTCCTGTTGGGGTCGTCTGATCAGGGTCTGCTCTGTATGCTTATAAAATAATATCTAATTCTACAGTTTCTGTCTTGATTAAAAAATCATATTCGTAGTGATTTTATAAAAGTTCAGTTAAATAATATCTATGATATCATTATTTTTTTCACGAATATTCATGGATTAAAGGATAATATTGTATGGAGATGTGTTGATTCCGCGGCCTGGCCTAACTAAGAACGACATGGAAATAAAACTTAAAAAAACATGTGTCAGATTCTATTCTATGATAGTAAATGTTGAATAATGCATATATCGAAACCTTCTGTCTTTATTTCAAAGACGCAACCATAATGTAAAATAGTGTGTATCTTGAAGAGACGTCGAGTTTTTCAAAGCGTTATCTAAATCCGAACTGTTACAGATTCGCCAGTACACATCGTCATCTAGTTCCGAACTGTTTCGGATATGTCCGTACACATCATCATCTAGATCCGAACTGTTACTCATTCGTCCGTACACATCGTCATCTTATGGAACGCCATTCTGCCATGTAATTTGCTAAATGCGAAATGCTAAATGCACAATGCGAAACGCTTTTTGCCAATTGTGGAAATTGCTAGGGAAAGAACCGGAATGTTCCAAATGATAGATGTAAATGACAAATGCGAAATGCAAAATGCTTATTGCTAAATGCATGTTTGCACTTCTAAAATTGAACAACGCCATTTTTTATTTAGTAGCGCAATAGGCAATAAGCTTTAATGTAAATAAACATGCATTTAGCAAATTTACAGTCACTTTAAAAATGGCGCTGTTCAATGCCAGTAGTGCAAACATTCATTTAGCAATAAGCATTTCGCACTTCGCATTTGTCATTTACAGCCACCATTTGGAACATTCCCTGGCAATTTACACAATTGGCAAAAAGCATTTCGCATTTTGTATTTAGCATGGCAGAATGGCGTTCCATATCATCTAGATCCGAATTGTTACGGATTCGTCCGTACACATCGTCATCTAGATCCGAACTGTTACGGATTTGCCCGTACACATCGTGGTAAAGGTCAATAGACATGCAAACAGGTCAGATACCATCTTGACAGGGTGTCCAACCGGAACACAGTAAACATCCTTTATTAATACCCGTACATGTATTTAGTGAAATTAACTTTCCGTCTGAAAATGATTGTTATCTTTTTCGTTTTTCAAAGAATTGCTTTCTTGCATTAATTTTCAAAACCACAATCATATGTTCTACCAATTTAGATTCTTCATAATTAATAGGTTATCATTATATCTAGATCCAAACTGTTTGCACATAAAGTCAAATTAACTTTCGTTTGTAGCTTGCAAAAGATAAAATAGCAAATTGTACAGTACATAATTTATTCCTTCTCACAATCAACGCCATCAGCCCGTGTCATGCTGAAAAAAATTATGTCTGCCCAAACTCAGATTGCTGCATTTTTAGTTCCATATTAAGAAACTAGTGACTGTGTGTCAAACTGCTTGGATTCTGATTCGACGTCGAATTACTCAAGGACGGTCTTGATTCAAGTCAGTCAATGCCAATACCAGTTATGTTGAACTGAGCCTTAAAAGGGTTAAGGGGATCTGTCCGCGCCCACAGCCGATCATCATTGACATGTGACTAGGTCGTTGACCTTAGAAATCCAATGAATCCTTCATATTGGTTTTAGGGGCCTTTAAGACGAAGCTGAAGGACTCCAAAATATAAATAATTGTCTTTTTTCCCGATGATAATACTTCAGTGTAATACTGGAATGGGGTTATAACAGCCATTCAATTCTCTATCTGATGAATATTCATGTAAGAAATACTGACATCATTGATATTTATGCGTTGAATTTTATAATGGTATATAATATGGACACAAACGTGTTTGGCTTTTGAAGAAACTATAAATTCAGATATAATGGCATATTCTCTCTAATGAACGTCCCTGCTCCAAAAACGCCCCTAATTCTGGCTTCCTTCATGTAAGCGCGTTTCACACATTTGCAAACAGAGAAGACCCAGATCAAACGGCTCCTATAGGAGCCGTTTGATCAGGGACTGCACTGTTTGCTTTTGACGTGGTATAAATCAGATTTTACAGATATTTTTTAAAGTAAAATATTTTCTTGAAAACGTTTTATTATACAAAATTATCTATTAACTAGCTATAAATCAGATATAATAGGGTATTCTCTCTAATTAACGCCCTTACTCTAATAAGCGCCCGTTACTTCTGGCTTCTTAATATCTATTATATAAGAAATACATTTTTTTAAATATATAGGAGGTAGCTTAATGCAGTCTGAAAGCAATGCAGAAAGCCAGGAACTTTCTGCATTGCATTCAGTCTGCATTAAGCAAATCTCTGTGTACAAAGTACATTGCTTAAAAGGTGTAACGTTCCCAGGAGCGTTTATCAGATATAATACAATACTTCAATGAGCAAACAGAGCAGGTCCTGCCCACATGACTCCTACAGGAGCCGTCTGTTCTGGGTATGCTCTGTTTGCAAAGGCAAGAAAAGGCGTATCTATCAGTCAAATGGTTACGGCATATGCCACGTGCTGTTTTTGTTTTCAATAGTTTGTTAAAAATAATTTAAATACACGTGTACATACATATACATTTTATTAATTGTACGTCAATGCATGTTGCTGCCCAAACATTCATGGATTTGGCCATTCTTTTTCTAAGCGCGATCTCATTAGCACTGACAAACATTTTGGATCCAGATGAGAGTGTGATTAACCCTTTCCTCCATAAATACGCCTTTCTATGCCTCTGTAAAAGTCACATTATGAAACCATTGTGATAAATAGAGCATTTGCTCCCATAGGAGCAAATGCTCTTTTTATCACAATGGTTCCACACTACAAAATTCTAAAATTTTCCATTTCTCTAGTTAATGCTCCTTTCCGGTAGATTTATTCAAAGAGGTTGGATCTAAAAATAGCCTATGACGTAATGAGTTGACTCGTTGCCTCATCAGGAATCCAAGCTGTATCACCGCCGGTCATTTTTTTTTCAAAAGTGAGTGAGTGAGTGAGTTGGGTTTTACGGCACTGCGTTTTCAAAAGCTTGGACGAATTAGAAAGTTCAGCATTTCGGAATTTGGGTGGATATTCTTTGTTCAGCATGAGTTGGGTTTGGCAAAAATATAAGAAATCATACTAGAGTAGGATGCACACATTGTTGTCAGAGTATCAAGACACCACCAACAATAATAATGATAATGATAATAATAATGATGATGATAATGATAATAATAATGATGATGATGATGATGATAATTATGATCAATAATAATAATAATAATAATAATAATAATAATAATAATGATAATGATAATGATAATGATGATAATGATAATAATGATAATGATAATAATAATAATAATAATAATAATAATAATAATAATAATAATAATAATAAATGATGATGATGATGATGATGATGATGATGATGATGATTTGTATTTGCAAACATTTTTTATCCAGAGTAACTCGGCGTCTCATCAGGTCCCAAGTTGTTTGTCACTCGGTCAATAATTTGTCAAAAGCCTCAATCGAAACAGACGTACACAAAATTGATCAAATCCAACTTTTCTCTTTTTGCGTAGCTGCTTTTCTTTTCGAGGGATGTCCTACTTTCAGATGTTATGTACTTCACAACAGCAGGTGTGGCGGCCGTAAAAAGTCGCCCCGTACTACATTCTCAGTGTTGTTATATTGTCTGGTCCTTCGAAATCATCAGATTCTGTGCTTTTGGTTGTGAAAATTGAATACAGCTTAACCCTTTCGGCGCCAAATTTATTATTGTTGTCTGCAATCCAATTTTTGTTAAATCATTCGGTATAATAAGGAGATGAGATAAATAAATGCAAATTTCAAAGGAATAAAGCACATATATAGAAATAGAGATTGGGACAAAAAGTGAAGTCCCTGATCAGACGCCGTCTTGAAAAGGCGGCGTCTGATCTGGGACTGCACTATTTGTCGTGGTGCATTTATGCGACATCGGCGGTGAAAGGGTTAAGCCGGTGCTAAGGGGCAAAAGTAGTGTTGCGCTTTTGTGTAATAAAACTGAGTCTGTAATTTTCTCCTTTCGCATTGCTGCTTTTGCTTTCGAGTAACCTCCTACTTTTACTGTATTTCTAGCAGACATTATTGTTTTGCAGCGATGTAAGAGTTAAATTGTTACAAATTCGCTGACGGCATTGAAAAAAAACTTTCTGAAGAAAATTGAATTTGGAAAACCCCAAGAAATAAACCTTTTTTGTGTGGTAGTTTAATCCCATTCCCTCCTACTGACGCCCTTTGGTGCCTCTGTAAAATCATTTTGAAACCACCGTGATAAATAGGACATTTGCTCTATAAGGAGCAGATGATTTATTTATCACATTGGTTTCAAAAGTATACAATTCTAAAAAATCATTTGTTCTAGTAAATGCTCCTTTTCAGTAAATTTATGCAAAGAGGTTGTTTCTAAAAATAGTCTTGGAAGGAATGGACCTACAAATATTCTAGGAGGGAATTGGTTAAGGCATGTTTTACTGTACGTAGTGTCCTAGTACCTTTTGCTCGAGTCTGGGTTTTGGTTGGCTAGGAACCTGAGAATAAAGTCAGACTCCGACTCATTTTTATATAACCTCGGAAAATGGATAGTTGTGGCTTAGAGTTTAGAGTGCAAGCTTTTAGCCAATCGTGAGCTTAATGCTATCAAAAACGAAGAAAGTTGAAATGGGGATGGGGAAGGGGATTGGGGTGACCGAAATCTGAGTGCCTTGACCGAGATTATGATAGCACAAATCCTTGGCATATATTGTCAACTGTTTTTTTTTCAAAAGCAATTTTCTAATTTCTTTTCACAACAAATACTTTTGATCGTAATGAGATGTAAGACGCCTGGTCTTGATCCGAGCGGTTTTAAAGGGTTATCACAAAATAGGGGAAACCATCATAAGAATTAGCCCTTTGTATTTGCTTACAGTATAGACCAAGATGAGACGCTGAGTAATTCGGCTCATCATCAGGATACAGACTGTTTGACATTCTAGCACTAGTTTTACTACAAAACAGATTGAATCGTAGGTAAATGAAATTTGTTACAGATCGGAGGGAATTCAAGCAGACTTCATTTTTGCAGAAGGAAAAGTGTTAAATCTGATGTAGAGTGTCCGAAAAACGGACTGACCAGTGCAAACAGACCATGGACACGAGGTCTTTGGCCTCGCAGGTCGCCGCGACGTAAATCACAACGCAAATGTAAAGCAGTGTCGCATTAGATAAATATTATGGCAGGAGTGGTCATCCATAATTAATGGGCCAGATGACCACTGGAAAAGTCCGAAGCTTTGGGCGGGTGTTATTGTTAAGGAAAATGCTTCACTCAGCCGAACATAAATTGACATATATTTAGGTGTATTATATTTAAAAGTTCGTCTTCCAATGAGGATCTACACTGTTTGGTAATAGTCCGATGATCTCACGTTAAACCTTCCCCGACTGTAAAAAATAATGCATCCTCAAATTCTGATTTTTTTGCCTCTCACTGGCAGGTGTAAGGCCAGTCGACTGACACTTTGACTTGACAGTGGCAAACGTCCATATCTACTCAGTTAGCCCTTCCCATTTTGAATATTCATAATAATATCAAGAATATTAATTATGTTAGTGTTTGTAATGTCATAAGAACGCACAACATGTTGACTCGGGTAGAAACTATAGAATCAAATACTACAGTATAACCTCTATTAACCGGAATTCTACTAGATAAGAATTTAGATACTTTTAGACAGGTGGCTGCTTAATGCAGGGTGAAAGTCAAGCAGAAAGCTCCTCTAGGAGCTTTCTGCATGACTTTCACCCTGCATTAAGCTGCCACCTGTCTCCAAGACCGGTATTCATACTAAATTTAACGGCCGGTTAAGAGAGGTTTTACTGTATAATCAAACAGAGCAGACCCTAATCAGACGGCTCCTAAGAGATATAACTGTATGCCTTTAAGACAGGCGACAGTTCAAAGCAGGACAAAGCAGGACGAAAGTAGTGCAGAAAGTACCCAAATGAGTTTTCTGCATCCCTTTCGTTCCGCTATGAGCAACTACCTGCTTTAGTAAAAGATCGTCGTGTTTATCATTAACAAGCCGTTTTGTTTTGCTCGTAACTGCAAACTATGATATACAGTAAAACCCCTCTAATGCGACCACATAATGAATAAACATGGGTGTCTTTATAAGCAGGTGGTTGCTTAATGCAGGATAAAAGTAATGCAGAAAGCTCCCAGAGGAGCTTTCTGCATTACTTTTGTTCTGCATTAAGCTACCACCTGCATCTAGCACCCAAAATTATACCTCTTTTAGGTGGTCGCATTAGCGGGGGTTTACTGTAATGCACGCATGAAAATTACTAAAAATCAAATACATTAAAACCTCTTTAAAGCGACCATTTAGTGAATAGAAATTGGTGTCATTACAATCAGGTGGTTGCTTAATGTTGGACGAAAGTACATGTAAGGAAGAAGCTTTCTGCATAAATTTCTCCCTGCATTAAGCTACCGCTTGCCTCTAAGATTCAGCAATATGCCTAATTTAGGTGGTCGCTTTAGCGATTTTTACTACATTCATGTGACAAACAATTAAATGATTTTATGCGAAACTGTGCACTGTGTGTTTTCAGGTATTGGTAACTCGGCCGTAGACATAGCTGTTGATATAAGCCACGTAGCATCCCAAGTCTATGTTTCAACGCGTAGAGGAGCATGGGTAATCAGCCGAATGGGATTCTGGGGACTTCCGGCGGATGCGATGGCCAACAACCGTTTCTTGTTCTCGCTGCCAAGTTCGATGTTGGAATGGGCGGTGGAGAAGATGGCCAACTTCCGGTTCGACCACGAAAGCTATGGCCTGAAGCCAAACCATGGGTTAGTGTTATATACGAAGTCCACAATGCGCAACAAGGATAGAGTTTAAAGTTTTACGTCCCTATCTTTATACTGTTAAACTGCCAAATCGATGTTTATTAAATTAGCAGTTTCTCATAATATTTCTATCTGTGGAATTCAACAACAGCTGCAACAATGGAACATTACACTTTCTCAGCTGACATGAATGGGGAAACAATCTATACATGTATAATTCAACAGCCATGTCCAATAGCTTCATAATGTTTAATGTAATAATCAATTACCATAAATTCATCTACACTTTCCCCCATAGTATGCAGAGCAACAGATAAAAGTGCGTTACTCAAATATTAACCCTTCGCTTGCTATTCACGTCAATATACCTACCTGTAAATAGTGAAGACCCAGATGAGACAGCTCCTGCAGGAGCTGTCTCATCAGGATATGCACTATTTACAAGATGATTGTGCAACCAGTGCACCCCATAGCAGTGATGGCACAGCGAAATACTTACACACAGTGTAGATATATGTAATTATACAACAGGGCATGGGTAAAGAAGGAGAAATATATTTTAAAATTCAGCAAGCGAAAGGCTAAAATCATCATTTCTCCAACAAACCCTATATTCCGCAGCATAAGCCTTAAGATCTGGTGGAGAAATAAAGAAGTTAGTTTTGAAAATGTTCATTTTACGCATCTAATCTGGGCTTCAGATAAAATGTAATAAATTTTAATGTAATTTCTTACTGTTCATTTCAGAGCCCTGCAGGCACATCCTACCATTAACGATGAGCTCCCATACCGCATCATGACGGGAGGCATTAAGGTGAAACCCAATGTCTACTCCTTCAGCGAAACCCAAGCCCATTTTGATGACGGCACCATGGAAGTAAGTTTGCTTGGCGACTTGTCTCTAAATTATGTAGAATACCAAATTATCCTAAGTAGTTGTGCCTCCGATCTCTCCACTCCACAAGTGTGTTAGCTTTATAATTCATTTTGGCACGATTTTGATACATATCTTATCTTTGAATTAGGCTGATATACATGTAAGAACAAATAGTGGCGATCTTGTTCAAACGGCTCCTGATGGAGACGTTTTATCTGGGTCTACACTACACTATTTGCCTGTGTGTGTGTCTGTCCGAATACTAAAGGTGGTTAGGTTTGATATATATTATGTAAAGGTACCAGAAAATGATTTAATGGCTGGTCTGTACTGCCCTATTGGTCGCGATTTATCTTCCATTTCGAACGGCTGGCCTGTACTCCATCTGTTGGTTGCGATTTACCTTCCATTTCAAACTGCTGGTCTGCATTGCTCTATTCGTCTCGAATTATCTTCCCTTTCTTTTCGGTAACACAATCAATATACATGTATATAAAGTGTAGGTCCTTTGATTCATAGAGTATCATCCAGATAAGTCTACCTATATATGTCTGGATATGCCTACGTATTTAGGTCATCATCTACTAGCACTTGACTGGATAGACCTTCGTATTTAGGTCGTCATCCAGTAACACGTGATTGGATAGACCTATGTATTTAAGTCATCATCGAAGTAACACGTGATTGGATAGACCTATGTATTTAAGTCATCATCCAGTAACACGTGATTGGATAGACCTATGTATTTAAGTCGTCATCCAGTAACACGTGATTGGATAGACCTGTGTATTTATAGGCGTGTGTGTGTAGATCATTAGCATGTAGCACGTGACCTTTATTGACATTAGTGTCTTTTCTCATGCACATATCGTGTCGTCGGTTTTTGCACGTAAGTAATTTCAGTATGACTTCAGTAAAACCTCTCCATAACGTCCACTAAATTGTATTAATTAGTTGGTATTTAGGGCAGGTGGCTGCTTAAAGCAAGGTGAAAGTAAAATAGAACGCTCCTATAGGAGCGTTCTGTTTTACTTTCACATTGTTTTAAGCAGTCACCTGCCTGTAACACATAATATTTGATGTAATTTAGTCGCCGTTATAGAGAGTTTTATTGTATCATAAATAATTTCATAATTGTAATTTAATATGATTATAATTTTTTTCAGGAAATCGACGCCATTGTATTTGCCACCGGCTACGAATATAAGATCGGCGTTGTCGATGAGTCGGTAACAACAATAAAGGGGAACCAGACTCATCTGTACAAATACATGTTCCCGCCACATTTAAAACACCCCTCTCTTGCTGTGATTGGTCTAGTTCAACCAATCGGCGCTGTGATGCCAATCTCGGAGATGCAGTGTAGGTGGTTCACCAGAGTTATTAAAGGTAAACTTCTTTAACAGTTCGCTCATTCTGTTTCCCTACTACGGGGTTTTAAAATAGTTTTGCTCATCTGGATCCAGACAAATAGTGACAAGTCAGAAAATATATTTAAAAAAATAATTGTCAGACATGAAGATTGTAAAGGTCAGAATGCTACAAAGATATGCATTACACGACATAACAAAAGCAATGGAGCCATTTGCCCTACCCCTCATACAGAATATATATATTTAAGCAATTTTAATGATTAACTTAAACAATCTTGACATGTTTTGACGTAACACATACAGTATTTAACCATATTTTGAAAGAACTTAACTTCAAAATTCAACGTGTTTGTTACAGGAGAGGCAACTCTACCAGGTTATGAGGAAATGATGTCAGATGTCCACCGGAAACGCGAGAACATGGCTAACACATATATCACCTCCCAGAGACATACTCTACAGGTGTGTGGAACTCACTTTGTCTGTCGATATGATTTTTCTAAAATGTATTTTGTCATATAGATGGTATTTTAATCATTTTTATTAAACGAGCTGGCTGAAGTTATGACTCGGTACTTGACAATTGCCATATTATTCTTAATGAGTTAAAAATGATAAGGAAGAAATTCGAGTGTGATATTCTGTTTATCTCATAAAACAGAAAAACACAATAGAATCAGACACTTAATACAGGTATTTTGTAAAGTCTTTCCATGTGCCATTGCCTAACCAATGTGCTTACACCTTGGCATCATCCGCGTCATCCTGTTTCGTTAGAGGCAAAAATCAATGATGTACGAGTCAACAATTTAGTTGTGGTTTTATGTGATAATCAATAATACATGACGTTTTGGGTCAAATACTTTGTTGCGGTTTTATGTGATAAATTGATAATCAATGATACATAATGTACGAGTCAAAAATTCAGTTGCGGCAGTTTTATGTGATAAACAATAAAACCTGATAAGCGAGTCAACAGTTTTTGTAGCGGCTTCATGTGATAATAGATAATACATGATGTACGAGTCAACAGTTTCGTAAAGGTTTTATGTGATGATCAATAAACATGATGTACAAGTCGACAATTTAACAGCGGTGGTTTTATCTGATAATCAATGAAACATGATGTACGTGTTAACAATTTTGTGGTGGTTTTATGTGATAATCAATAAAACATGATGTACGAGTCAACAATTTAGTAGTGGCGCTTTTGTGTGATAATGAAATATACATGCATATGGATCGGTTGTTTACCTTCATCGTGTGGAGAAATTATCGTCCGCAGAAAAAGCCGTCTGCATAAGTTGTTCTCCATTAAAGAAAGAAAGAATCAAAAGTGAAACGTTCTTTTTATCATGATTGGATGCCGAGTTACTCAGTATATCATCTGGATCAAAACTGTATATTCGCATGCAGCAGGCTGTAGGTAATTTGTCCAGTAACAGGGTCCAGTGTTATAAAACATCTGAGTTTGAGAATGATCTTAGACTCAACCAAATTTTTTTATAACATCGGGGCCTGATTTGTCAGATTCTGAGAAAACTCAGAATCTGACCAATCAGATGCTAGAGAATGACCTCAGACTCCAGCAAAACGTTTTATAACATCGGGGTCAGGATGGAAATAATTCACGCAGTCAACTGACATAAGTAGATCTAATAGGAATAAGAAAATAATTTTAGTAAAAATATTACAAATACGAGTCATTCAGAACATTAATATTTTTACTGTTGTTTTTCTTTCCTTAGTGTTTCTGGGTGGATTACATGGATGAGATCGCCAAGGAAGTTGGGGTGAGGCCCGATTTCTTCCAGCTTTTTAAACAGGATCCGCGACTGGCTCTCCGCTGTTACTTTGGGCCCTGCGTACCGTCACAGTACAGACTTATGGGGCCGGGAAAATGGAACGGTGCCAAACACGCCATAGAGAGCACAATGACAAAGTGCCTAGCGCCACTGAAAACGCGCATCAGACCGGAAAATTTCCAAAAGAAAACATCAGATTGTACGGCCATCTTGATACCCAAGTTTTTGAAATCTTACGTTTTGTTTGTGTTTGTGTTGTTTCTGTTCTTTTTTATGTGTTTGATATAAAGACGAATGTGCATTCTATTGGTAGTGCAATACTAGAACAGAAATGTGAGACAATTTGAAACGAAACACTGGTAGACAGTACGACAGGAAGTGCAATGATGTACGAGCTATCAGTACGATACTGATTACGGGCTGTAAGTACGACAATGATGTACGAGCTATCAGTACGATACTGATTACGAGCTATCAGTACGATAATGATGTACGAGCTATCAGTACGATGCTATCAGTACGATACTGATTACGAGTTATCAGTACGATAATGATGTACGAGCTATAAGTACGACAATGATGTACGAGCTATCAGTACGATACTGATTACGAGCTATCAGTACGATACTGATGTACGAGCTATCAGTACGATACTGATTACGAGCTATCAGTACGATAATGATGTACGAGCTATCAGTCGCTGATGCGATGGTTAAGTGTTTACTGAACAGTATAGTTCAGTCCTTCCAAAATTACAATACAGAATTGTTCTAAAATGTATCCCTACGCATATCTAGAAACACGCGTGACAGTTTATGCAGGTCAAAAGTTATGCTGAAAACTCCTGCGGGAACTTTCAGCATTGATTTAGACCTGTATTAAGTTGTGAACTTGAGAAAATGTTTCAATTAGATTTCGGATAACTGGTACCTCTGTTAACTGGAAGTAAAAATTTAATTCATGGGTTCAAGATACATGCGAAAACTATTCATGCACATTTACCATAATGCACAATTCATACATCTTGGCATTGCAGACACGTTTTTCTTTTTGGCATGTTTTGATTATTTCGTTGTCTTTGTTAACCCTTTCGCTGCCAAACTCTGTCGTCTGCTAACTTTGTCGTCTGCTACAAATTTTCATTCTTTTGATTTTCTTATTTTTTGTTTCAAAAACATGGTAACAGTAACAAACAGTTTGGATCCTGATGAGACGCCGAGTTACTCGGCGTCTCATCTGGATCCAAACTGTTTGCATAGGTAATTACAGATCCGGCATTGGCAGCGAAAGGATTAAACAAAACATGCACTTTGTAAAGCGTGTCCATGTTGCTTCGTAATAATAAGTCACCGTCCATGCAGCAGTGGTCAACTGGACATATTTGCATTGGAAAGGACGTTTTTAAAAACGTCTAATACAACAAGCCAGAAACAGTCTGTGACTGCCGTTATGGTTTTCAGCTACAGTAAAACCTCTCTATAACGGCCATTAAATCGTCTTAATTTGTTGGAATTTAGGGCAGGTGGCTGCTTAAAGCCAGGTAAAAGTAAAACAGAACGCTCCTATAGGAGCGTTCTGTTTTACTTTCACATTGCTTTAAGCAGCCACCTGCCTTTGACACAAAATACTTTATGTAATTTAGTGGCCGTTATAGAGAGGTTTTACTATAGATTGCAATGTAGATTTACTTACGCAGTTTGTATTTGTATTAGTTCTGCTGTTGTGTCTTGTGTTCATAGTCAACTAACACAGACCTCTAGATAAGAGGATTGGTTAGGAAATCTCAGTATACAATAGAACCTGTCTTCAGCAGCTAGTCATTTATTGAATATAGGAGTCATAAAAGCAGGTGGTTGCTTAATGCAAAGCATAAGTAATGCAGAAAGCTCCTATAGGATCTCTGCATTAAGCTACCACCTGTCTTACATACCTCACTTTGATGGCCGCTTAAGACAGACCTTACAGTACTACAGTAAACCACCTCTAATGTGGTCACCACGAAGAGGTATACCATTGGGTCGCACAGGCAGGTGGTGGCTTAATGCAGGACGAAAATAATACAGAAAGCTACTGTATTAAGCAACCACCCGCTTTAAATGATACAATGTCTATTCATTAAGTGGTTGCTTTTGAGCGATTCTGTTGTATTTCCTACAATTCTCTGGCAGACCCTCCCCCTTTTCGCATCACTCAAAGCAACAGATAAAGTTGTGTCCTCGAGTACTAAAATCATAATTTCTCCACCAAACCCTATGTTGTGACCACTCTTTAGAATCGTCTCGAAGAGACGATTCTTAAGAGTGGTACAACATAGGGCTTGGTGGAGAAAAAAGAAGTTATTCTTGGAAATGTTTTAATTTACGCATATTATCTGCACCTCTGATCACTTTTCGAGGTAATTATAATACATGTAATTGGTAAAGTATTGCTTTATAATTCTACACAAAACCATATCTTACTGTGCTACTCATTAGAATCGCCTCTTTTAGGTGATTCTAATGAGTAGCACCAACGCAGGGTTTAGTTGAGAAAGGAAATATTTTGGACAGATCGACAGTCCTCTTATGTACCTGTCATTACAGTGTTCATTTTCTATTGTTTTAGTTAGAATATTTATCATGGAGTAAAATAGTATGTTAATTAGTTTTCTCTTCAAAAGAGAGGACATAACGATATTGATATACTTTTTCTTCTGTGCCATATCATTCATTTACACATTTATACTTTTACATTGTCCTTTTTTATACTTCTTACTTTTTATAGACACATATATGCGTTGACTAGTTTAACATATTATTAAAAGATGAAAACCAAAATAGCGTCGTTTTAAGCATACGTCCTGTTATTCCCGATGTTTTAAACACAAATCAATCCATCTTTGCTCGGTAGGCCTATTCAGTCAAATTCGGAATGATGGCGATATTAACCCATTACCTCATAGGCTATTTAGACCCAACCTCTTTGAATGAATCTACCCAAAAGGAGCATTTACTAGAGAAAAGTATTTTTTTATGATTTTTAGTTTGAAACCATTGTGATTAATAGAGCATTTTCTCCTATAGGAGCACATGCTGTATTTATCACAATGGTTTCAAGAAGTGGTTACTACAGAGGCGTAGAAAGGCGTATTTATGGTGGAAAGGGTTAACCCCTTCAGTGCCACGAAGACGGGTATGTGATATCATATACATAGTTACAAACAGTTTGGACTGATGGGCGTCTCATAAGGAACGAAACTGTTTGATAAACTTGAAGCAGATGTGTCCAGCAGACAATAATGCGGTCACAGAAAGAGCTACAATGTCCATGCACACATTTGCTGTTTTTTTATACACATACAGTAAAACCTCTCTATAACGGCCACTAAATTGTGTTAATAAGTTGGTATTTAGGACAGGTGGCTGCTTAAAGCAAGGTGAAAGTAAAACAGAACGCTCCTATAGGAGCGTTCTGTTTTACTTTCACCTTGCTTTAAGCAGCCACCTGCCTTTAACACAAAATAATTGATGTAATTTAGTGGCCGTTATAGAGAGGTTTTACTGTATTTCCGCGTGCCCACGAAATGGGGAAAAAGTTCATATCTCTCATATGCCACTGTAAATGATGTGATGACTGGATGGATACAAGGCCAGCTCAGAGCCGTACATATTTCAGTTTGCAGCAAAACCTCTCTAAACCGGAATCCTAGTTGTGAAGAATTTAGATACTTTATGCAGGTGGCTGCTCATAGGTTTAGACCCAACCCCTCTGAATAAATCTACCGAAGAGGAGCATTAACTAGAGAAAAGGATCTTTTTAGAATTTTGTAGTTTGAAACCATTGTGATAAATAAAGCATTTGCTCCTATAGGAGCAAATGCTCTATTTATCACAATGGTTTCAGCAAGTGACTTTTGCAGAGGCGTCAGAAGGCGTCAATATGAGGGAATGGGTTAATGTATGGTGAAAGTCACGCAAAAAACTCATGGAGGAGCTTAAATTTATGCATGACTTTCACCCTGCATTAAGCTGCCATGTGTCTCCAAGACTGAGATTTATATCAAATTGTACGTCCGGTTTAAAGAGAATGTACTGTAGTTCGGCTCATACAGTAGAACCCCTCTTATGCGACCACTTAATTAATTAACATATGTTATTATAAGCAGATGGTTGCTGAATGCAGGTCAAAAGACTCTTGTCATGCATTAAGCTACCACCTGCCTCTACAAACCAGAATTATACCACTTTTAGGTGGTCACTTTAGAAGGGTTTTACTGTACTTGTTTCCATCAACATTTAACCCTTTACTCTATGAATATTCATGTAAGAAATAACGACACCATAAATATTGATTAGACTATTGTTTTACCATGACATATGAACACAAAATATGTTTGCCATGGAAGAAACTGTAGAGTCATATCTATATCATGTCATATGCAAACAGAGCAGACCCTGATCATATGGCTCCATAAAAAAATCTGGATTTGAGTTTGAGTTCATTCCCAACTCTCTGATTGGTCAGATTTTATGTTCAACTCAAAATCTGACCAATCAATAGCTTGAGAATGAACATAGACTCAATAAAAATATAAGTTGATAACCATGGGGCCTGATAACATAGCTTATAAATTCACTGCTACCATACAAATGGGTTTCGGTCGTAATAAATGATCGGCGAAATTGGCAATACATGTAGCACTTAACCCATTACCTCATAGGCTAATTTTAGATACAACATCTTTGAATAATTCTACCGAAAAGGAGCATGAATTAGAGAAAAGGAACATTTTAGAATTTTGTAGTTTGAAACCATTGTGATAAATACAGCATTTGCTCCTATAGGAACAAATGCTCTATTTATCACAATGGTTTCACAATTTGATTTTTACAGAGTCGTCAAAAGTCGTCAATATGAGGGAATGGGTTAAGATGTCTTCCTCACTTCTTATAGGAGGTACTCGATGTCAGTCTAGGCAGTAAATTTCTTGAAATAACCGACAATAGTGATGCCAAGTTTAAATTTTTATGAATAAAAATGAAAACTGTTGTTTATGTCTGCAATAAATATCACAAATGAACTATTTCGTTGCCAATATCGCATCTTGAGTAACTTCACTAACTTTGCTCGTAAAGCTATGCGTTGCATAACCTCATGAACACCGGAAGCACGTCATTCATTTCTTATTTAAAACATTCGGTAAAATAAGGAAATAAATGCAAAATTCAAAGGAATTCAGCACACATATATAGAAATAATATGAGAGATTTAGACAAAAAGTGAAGTCCCTGATCAGACGCCGCCCTGAAAAGACGGCGTTTGATCTGGGACTGCGCTATTTGTCGTGGTGCATTTTTAGGGTTAAACATTGACGGAAAGTATACATTTTGAGTACTAATTAGACGCTGATTTATTTACGCGATGTCTCACCTACATCCAAACTGTTTGTAAATACCAGTCAATTTATGATTAGCAGAAGTAATAACAATATTCATGTAAGAAAATAATGGCATCATGTTTTTAATTAGATTAACCCTTTCAATGTCAAACTTCTAATTGTCGTCTGCAATCCAATTTTTGTGAAATCAGTCGGTACAATAATGAAATGAGATTTTTTTTTGCAAATTTCAAAGGAATAAAGTACAGATATAGAAATAGAGCTTGAGACAAAAAAGTGAAGTCCCTGATCAGACGACGCCTTGAAAAGGCTGCGTCTGATCTGGGACTGCACTATTTGTCGTGGTGCATTTATGTGACATTGGCGGTGAAAGGGTTAATGTTTATAATGGTTAGGAGTAATGTTTATAATGGAATATGAACACGAGATTTTTGGCCATGGTAGAAGCTGCAAAATTAAGCAAATAAAACGGACCCTGATCAGATGGTTCCTATAGGCTATAGAATACGTCTAATCTTGGTCTATTCTATTTGCAATGGCGTGGAAAAGCGTATCTATGAGGTATAGGGTTAAAACGTCTCGGCAAAACATTCATTTTAGAAGACGAGACATAATCGACGACGACAATGTAGAATAAGTAAAGTGTTACCTCTAATTACCGCTCGACTTATTATTTGAATACTTCCCCGTGGCATTTCCCCATGGGGTGCCCCAAGGTACGGTATAATTCATCGATGTCATCAAGCTTTTTTCAGAGAATAATTGAAATTCCCACAAGGTCATCTGCGGGTTAGCTGACCATGTCAGTGACCGCAGTCCAGACATAGGCTAGACAAAGAAGCACGCAAAAAACACAAGGTCAGTCGACCATCTGCTACCGACGCACTTACTGACCAAAAGTTTGGATCCGAATGAGAAACCATGTAACATATACAAAAACGATTTAATTATTGGTAATCGTGATTTATGTTTGCTAAACCCTTTGAACTGGCGCGCGTACGTGCGTGCGGTTTGAAAGTGCATGCGCGTGTGGCGTGCGTGCGTGGCTGTTTTGCGATAATTCACGAAGAGTCATGCAAGAAATAATTACCATATAAATAGATATTAGCAGAAGTTATGAACTATGGAATGTTCTACCATGGCCCGACACTGTAGAAGCAAATCTAAATCCCCTCTAATGCGACCACTAAAATGAGGGGTAATTCTGGGTATTCTAGGCAGGTGGTAGCTTAATGCAGGATGAAAGTAATGCAGAAAGCTCCTGTAGGAGCTTTCTGCATTACTTTTACCCTGCATTAAGCAACCACCTGCTTATATAGACACCACTGTTTCCTCATTAAATGGTCGCTTTAGCGGGTTTTTTCTACTGTATATATATAAGCTTGCTATGATATCGTCTCCATGCAAAATACAATTTCGGTTGTAGGTTACACACCCTGATTAAAAACCATCTCTTGTCAGCACCAGTATATCAGCATCTGATATATACCATGATACACTTGTACAGCCAGCGTACACTTTCATCTGAGTCTAAACTGTTTACAATGTACCGAATGACCCTTTTCTCGTGGCGCGGCCAAGACCGAAACGTGCCAATCGTAACTATTCGATCCACTTCGACGAAGTTGGAATATATGCTCGAGGAATTCCGATACATAGTGGTAATTACAGACAGTCGTATCCAATTATTTTTTTTATATACAGTAGAACCTGTCTTAAGCGGTCATCAAAAAGATGCCTTATTAAGTTATTATGGGTCTGTAAGGCAGATGGTAGCTTCATGCAGGTCGAGGGTAATGCAGCAACCTGCTTTTTAAGACTCCTATGTTCAATAAAATGACTGGCTGCTTAAGGCAGGGTCTATTTATACACATATTTCCTGCTTTTTAAGACGCCTATGGTCAATAAATGAAGGACCGCTTAGTCGTAGGCTACAGTACATAATAGACTCTGGTAAACTGTGGAAAAAAATTCAAAGGAAAAGGTAGGGAGATTTTGAAATATCAGTCCGATTAACTATATTAACCTTTAGCCTGCTGAGCAAATTATCTTTACAGAATTGTTCACCTTCTACATTTTCAAATTTCAAGCTATAATCAATTTGTCTACCAAAATGCAACCAGGGTGTCAAACAGTTTGGATCCTAATGAGACGCCGAGTTACTCGGCGTCTCATCTGGATCCAAACTGTTTGCATAGGTATTCACTCATCCGCCCATAGCAGGCTAAAGGTTAAATATAATTATACAATAATGTATCGGATGATTCATGTATATATGTAAAACCTCTCTATAACGGCCACTTAATTACATCACGTATTTTGTGGCAAAGGCAGGTGGCTGCTTAAAACAAGGCGAAAGTAAAACAGAACACTCCTATAGGAGCGTTCTGTTTTACTTTCAGCTTGCTTTAAGCAATCACCTGCCCTAAATACAATATACCAACTAATTAATACAATTTAGTGGCCGTTATAGAAAGGTTTTACTGTAGGTCACAAATCGGTTCGATAATAGTGGCAAGTTCCGATAATGAATATATTAAATTTCACATATAATATTGTATAATTCACCGACATTGATTTGCAAATAGTTAAGATCCAGATGAGACGCTGTCTTACTCGGTGTCTCATCAGGATCAAAACTGTTTCTGCTTTTTTTGTTTTAAATACGAATATCTGTCCTTCACAATACACACCTGTAGTGAGTTTCAAAATCTGTGGTTCTCAGATGTAGATAATATGGTGTGTGTGTGGATGGTATAGCTTTCAAAAATATATGTCAACTCTTTCCATGCTAGCGGTGAAACCGTGATTACCTAAGCAAACAGTTTGGATCCGGATGAGACGCCGCATTATCAGTATACAAACTGTTTGACACTTTAACAATATTTAGGCAAAGAAATGAGAGAAAAAATAGTTTAAGAATTGAAGCAGATAGCAATTGTTATAGACGAAAAAAGAGGAATAAAAAGGGGGAATTAAATTAAATCCTTTACTCCATGAATATTATTGTAAGAAATTATGAAATCATGAATATCAATCAAATTCATTTTTACAATGACACATGAACAAAGCACATTTTGGCTGAGACAGAAACTGTAGAATTAGATTTATATTATACCATAAGCAAACAGAGCAGACCCTGATCAGACGGCTCCTACAGGATCTGGGTCTGCTCTGTTTTGCAAAGTCTTAGAAATGCGCAGAAACCCATTACCTCTTTGGCTATTTTTAGACCCAACCTTTTTGTATTAATCTACCGAAAAGGAGCATTAATTAGAGAAAAGGAAAATATTAGAATTTTGTAGTTTGAAACCATTGTGATAAATAGAACATTTGCTCCTATAGGAGCAAATGCTCTATTTATCACAATGGTTTCGCAATGTGAATTTTATAGAGACGCAAAGATGCGTCACTAGGTGGTAATGTGTTAAAATGGTGTAATGGGTTTATACCTGTTTAGCCCATTGAATGACGAATGTTCAATACCGGAATGGCTTGTCAGTGTGTGACTGCAGAGTCCACAGTCTCTAGAGTATAACACGTGATTGAATGGCAAACTGGGTCCATGCTTATAAAGCTTTTACTTGAGTCTGAGTTTCGTTCTCAAGCTTTTAATTGGTCAGATTTGAGTTCTCAAGCTTTTGATTGGTCAGATTTGAGCCAAAGGCTCAAATCTGACCAATCAAAAACTTGAGAACGATCTCAGACTCAACTAAAAGTTTTATAAGCATGGACCCAGAGCAGACCTAGATCAGAGGGTTCCTTGAGGAACCCTGTGACGTGGATCTACACAGTTTACCAATGTCAGTGCATATTTAGAGAGGCTGTATCATCTCTCGGGCTTAGTGCAAGTTCACACTTATGAGATCGAAGTATTTTGGTGAATTCGTTATTACAAAAATTCAGCTTTAATTAAATATTCATGATGTCATTATTCTTACATGAATATATAACAGGTAAACGGTCAAAAAGTGGGTATGTCTAGTTTGAAAACGGCGTGATTGAAATAGACACTGACAATTCTGACGCGATCATGGCAGTTAAGGCAACACTTCAGAATAGACAAGAAAAAATAATTGGATGTCATGGAAATGTGTCCCGCGCATGAACCCGCGCCAAGGTTTACATAAGGTTACATGATAAACTATAAGTGATTTAACGTTTACCGCAATAAGACATCGTCGTAAGCAAACATTATTGACTGCTTAAATTCTCCAAAAACATTTTGTTGCTGCATTTTCTTTTCAAAATCACGATCATAGTGTCAAACAGTTTGGCTCCTGATGAGACGCCGAGTTACTTGGCGTCTCATCTGGATCCAAACTGTTGGCAGATGTCTTCATGAATTTGCTTACAGAATGATGAAGGCAAAGGTATGCATTTGTCATCTGATATACACCCACAGCATGTCGGTATTTTAACATCAAATAGTTTGTAAATATTTTTCATGTAAAAACCGCAAACCTGAAATTGAACAATACTAGAATAATTATGAATCAGGTTGGTCGGTTGTTTCGTCGATAAGCTGATCTGGTTCTACACCGGTTGTGAACAGAATAGCAGTTATATTTCTCAGCAGGACAAACACTGCCCACAGTAGTCAAAGTTACTGGTTTATCTTCAGACACGTGCTTTCCGTGAAAACAGAATTTCAATCACGAAAAAGTAGGATAAAGCATGTCTTAAATAAAATAAGAAATCTAATTCCCAAATATTTTAATTAAAATATAGCAATCTTGAGTTTCTAGAGAGACATGTGCCAGCAAGATGTAATATCGTCTCCATCACGGTCATATCGATTGTTGCTGCCTTTTAATCCATTCCTTCATATAAATGCATATTCACGCGTTTGCAGAGATAATAGGAGAGAGAGAGAGAGAGAGAGAGAGAGAGAGAGAGAGAGAGAGGGGGAGAGAGAGAGAGAGAGAGGGAGAGAGAGGGGGAGGGAGGGAGGGAGAGAGAGAGAGGGGGGGAGAGAGTTAGAGAGAGAGAGAGAGAGGGAGGGAGGGAGGGAGAGAGAGAGAGATTTTCTGTAAAATTGTCAGTAGCACTCTGTTGTTTAGTAAATTAAAAATTGAGTATACATGTATATGTTCTTGTTGCAAACAGGGCAGCATGTGTTTTTCCTAAGACATAATCACTGCTGGGTTTTTCTCTTTTGCAGCTATGAAATACCATCTGCAAATATATCATACAAGAGTGCCAACATGTCACAATATACGCCCATCAAATGTATGGACGTTGAAATTCCATTACTCCATATCAGGTGGCATAAAGTAAGAGGAAATAATTGTTGAGTGTCAAGGGCAATCTTGATATTTATCGAATTTGAATGAGACATCTGGTAATATACATGTTGTCAGTGGACCAAATTCGAAAAAGGATTGGATTACAATTGTTTGAGTTAGGGAGCAGACAGGCAAAAGGTCACCGAAATTTATAAATATGGGGAGATAATTATTGAGTGTCAGAGACAATCTTGCTGGCTATCTAACTTGAATGAGACATTGTGGTAATATTCATACTGACCAAATTTGAAAAGGATTAGATTACATTTGTATGAGTTAGAACGCGGACAAGCAAAAATTCAGGAATGCCTGGCACAGTCTAGTTGATTATGTAACCTGACTGAGACATCATTGTAATATACATGCTGACAAAAATTTGAAAAGGATTGGCTTACATTTGTTTGAGTCAGAGAGCGGACAAGCAAAAATTCAAGGAAATTCATAAACCAAGGAGAGATAATTCTGGAGTGTCTGGGGGCAATCTTGCTGGTTATCGAACTTGACCGAGACATAATGGTAATATACATGCTGACAAAATTTGAAAAGGATTGGATTGCATTTGTGAGTTAGAGAGCGGACAGGCAAAAGTTTACGGACGGACAGACAGAAGGACGGACGGACAGCGCCACGACATAATACGTCTCGTCTGAAGACAATTCTGATGAGACAAATTAATTGGTGTCTTAACCCTTTACTTGACAGAGATGCCATTTTACGCATTTGCAAACAGAGTAGATCAAGATCATACGGCCCCAGTATGAGCCTCTGATCAGGGTCTGCTCTATTTGCTTATGGAATAATATAGATCCGATTTTAGTTTCTATCAAGGCCTAAAACACACTGTGTTCATATGCCATTATAACAAACCCACCTTATTCATATTCATATTATTATTTCTTACATGAATATTCATCAAGTAGAGGTTTTACTACAGTTGAACTTCGATATTTCGAACTTCCATAGACCATACAAATTACTTCGAGGTAACAGGTTTGAGTCATCCGATTTCTAATTTCAAAGCTTTAATGCAGGTCTAAAGTAATGCTGAAAGCTCTTGTAGGAGCTTTCAGCATTACTTTAGACCTGCATTAGGCTGTCACACATGTTTCTAAGATACCTTTTAGAACAATTGTGTTTTGTAAATTTTGGAAGGACCGAACGTTTACTTTGAGTTATCCCGAAGTTCAAGTTATCCAAGGTCGAGATATCGAAATTCAAATGTAATTGAATTCAAGTTTTTATCATTATCACCACAGAAGCGTCATTTCCAACAACAGAGTTGAAGAGAGCGATACGGATTGGAAGTTAATTCTGGCAAGTAAATCACACCCAGCTGTTACATGAATTTATATGGGCTTTGAAATAAAATGCAAATGAAGGCTAGTAGAACTATTATTTTATTTTTACCAACCCTGTGCTTTCTCTTACCCTTTATTCCACAGATACACTTTCAACGTCATTGTAAACTGGTTAGACCCAGATCAGTCAGCTCCTGTAGGGGCCGTTTGATCAGGGTCATCTTAGTTTGCTTATTAAATACAGTAAAACCCCTCTAATGCGACCACCTAAAAGAGGTATAATTCTGGGTGGTAGAGGCAGGTGGTAGCTTAATGCAGCACAAAAGTAATGCAGAAAGCTCCTCTAGCATTACTTTTGTCCTACATTAAGCAACCACCTGCTTATAACAACACCCACGTTTATTCATTAAGTGGTCGCATTAGAGGGGTTCTACTGTTATATAGATCTGAGTCTACAGTTTCTGCCATGGCAACATCCTAATTAATATTCATCATGACATTATGTCTTAAAACATATTCATGGAGTAAAGGATTAACCCTTTCAGCACCAACTAAACTTCATCTGCAAAGACTGTCATCTACTTCACGTTGAAGTGGCATTTTCTTCAACTTCTTTACAAAAATATAGCCTATGTAAAACAGTTTGGATCCTGATGAGACGCTGAGTTACTCAACATCTCATCTGGATCCAAACTGTCTGCAAAAGTTTATCATTGATTCATCTATAGCAGTGAAAGAGTAAGATAGCACATTGGCACAAGTTAACAAAGAAGACATACATGTATACATATAAACAACATTGGTAACAATGCTAAGTACTGTTTAAAAACGAATAAATAACATTTTTTATCTAACAACAATATAAACCAAGTACAGTAAAACCCCTATAAACAGGAATTATAGTAGAAAAGAATTTAGATACTTTTAGGCAGATAGCTGCTTAATGCAGGAGCTTTCTGCATGACTTTCACCCTGCATTAAGCTGCCACCTGTCTCAAATACCAATAGTTATACTAAATTAAATGTCCGGCTTAAAAGGGTTTGACTGTACTGTAAAGCAAACTAGTAATTACTGTTAAAAGCTAGCTGTGAATTTGTGACAACCTATTCAGACAGTTTGGATACAGACGAGAGTTCATGTAACTACACAGACTACACAAACTAGAGCTTTTTGTCACAAAAACTGATGTCTCCCCTCTAATAAAAACAATATGTAAAGGGAAATCACTAAAAATGTTATGGTCTTGATGAATGATACTTCCCCTCATTATGCGTTTTCCTCACTACATTTTTCAAGAAGAAAATGATTACAGCTAATAACTCCAAAAATACTGATACCAGATTTATGGCCCTTGTGCATGACACTTACTTTCATCATGCTCTTTCCAAAAATAAAATGTCATTCCAATAGCATCAGTCGAACAGGAGTTATTGATCGGCCAAAAAATGTAACAAAGGGCAATAACTCCAAAAGTATTGAAGCCAGAATTATGGCCCTTGTTCATGACACTTTCTCTCATCATGCTCTTTCCATGTATGAAGTTTCAATACGATGGCAAGAGCCATGTAGGAGTTATCGTCCGGACAAGAAAGAATTAAACAAATGTACAAGGGGCAATAACTCTAAATTTATTGAAGCTCGAGTTAAGGATCTTATGCATGACACTTTCTCTTATCATGATCGTTCCATGTATGAAGTTTCACTCCAATGGCATGTGTCACATAGGAGTAATCATCCGGACAAAAAAATTGTGATTTCTTTTTACAAAGGGCAATAACTCCAATATTAGTGAAGCCAGAGTTATGGACCTTGTGCATGACACTTCCTCTCGTTATGATCTTTCCATATATGAAGTTTCAATCCAATGGCATGAGCCACATAGAAGTTATCGTCCGGACAAAAAAGTGTGAATTTTTTTACAAAGGGCAATAACTCCTATATTAGTGAAGCCAGAGTTATGTACCTTCTGCATGACACTTCCTCTCATTATGCTCTTTCCATATATGAAGTTTCAATCAACTGGCATCAGGCATATTGAAGTTATTGTCCGGACAAAAACATATGATATTTTTTACAAAGGGCAATAACTCCAATATTAGTGAAGCCAGAGTTATGGACCTTGTGCATGACACTTCCTCTTGTCATGATCTTTCCATATATGAAGTTTCAATCCAATGGCATGAGCCATATAGGAGTTATCGTCCGGACAAAAAAGTGTGATTTTTTTTTACAAAGGGCAATAACTCCAATATTAGTGAAGCCAGAGTTATGGACCTTGTGCATGACACTTCCTCTCATTATGCTCTTTCCATATATGAAGTTTCAATCAACTGGCATCAGGCATATTGAAGTTATCGTCCGGACAAAAAGTGTGACGGACAGACGGACAGACGGACGGACATACTAACAAATGGGTAGTTGTGTGACTTTTTCCTTTGATCTTTTCTTGTGGGACTAGTCCCACAAGAAAAACTATTTTTGGCTCTAACTTTGGAAAAGAATGATCTGGAAGCTAACCCTAACCCTATGTCCCACAACTGGCCAGGTTAATGTCACAAGAAATGGCCAGGTTAATGTCACAAGAGATGGCCAGGTTAATGATTTTACTTGTGCGACTAGTTAGAAAAAGTCACACAACTACCCTTTGGTGAGTGCGGACGGACGGACGGACAGACGGACAGACAGACAACTCTCACGAAAACAATATGTCTCCCCCATATAAATATGGGGGGAGACATAATAAGATATGTAAAATTCAACATTGTCAAGAATGACTCCTTTATTTCTCCACCAAACCCTATACTGTGACCACTCTTTAAAATCGTCTCTCTGAGACGATTCTAAAGAGTGGTCACAGTATAGGGTTTGGTGGAGAAATGACAATTTTAGTATTTGGGTAAGCACCTTTATCTGTATCACTGTAACTATCTGAAACTCTGTTCTTTTGCAGAGAAGAGGAAGAAAAAATGATTTTGAGAACTGTTGCAGGCAACAATATTTTCAGACAACAATTACTTAGAGTGCCAACAGATATCACATCTAATTAGAGAATAACAGCTACATGTACCTGTAGCATAGCCTACAAATAAAGCTTTCCCTTTGCAAACTTCGTAGAGCAGGACCACCATGCACAAGAAGTGTACGCTTAGGGTGTAACATCAGCGAATAAATTACTGCAGATGCTGAGGAGTGTGTAATGCTGTAGACAATGATCAAACCTCATGTAAATCATATAACACCTGGCCTATATTGATGCCTCTTTAAAAGTTACCTTTTGAAGCCATTGTGATAAATAGAGCATTTGCTCCAGAGGAGCAAATGCTCTATTTATCACATTGAATTCAAAACTACGCTGTTCCAGTGATCTCATTAAGAACTGGCCAAAATGACCGCTTCAAACCAGATTTTGACCAGTTCAAATCCTTCAAGAAATAAAAAATATGAAAGTCGAAAAATCGCCGGGCCCCCTAAGTTTCCTTTTCTCTAGTAAATACTTTTTTTCAGTAGATTTATTCAAAGAGGTTGGATATAAAAAAATAGCCTATGAGGGAAATGGTTAACTATATACTCCATCAATATGCCATTCTACGCCTTTGCAAACAGAGTAGACTCAGATCAAATGGCTCCTGTAGGAGCTGTCTGATCAGGGTATGCTCTGTTTGCTTATGATATAATATATATATGATTCTACAGTTTCTGTCATGGCCAGATATTCTTGTGTCCATGTGCTGTTATAACAATTAATCTAATTAATATTCAAGATGTCATAATTACTTACATGCATATTCATGGAGTAAAGGGTTAAATGTATTATATTTCATAAATCAACATTATTTACGTCCTCCCCCTGCTACATTCTGTACATGGCAAAGAAAACGTTTAACAAAACTACACTAAAAATATCCAATATGCTAGCAAAAACTCCCTGATAAAACTCTCTATATACAGTAAAACCTCTATAACGCCCACTAAATTACATCAAATATTTTGTGTTAATGACAGGTGGCTCCTTAAAGCAAGGTGAAAGTGAAACAATGCTTCTATAGGAGCGTTCTGTTTACTTTCACCTTGCTTTAAGCTGCCACCTGCCCTAAATACCAACTAATTAAAACAATTTAGGGCCGTTATAGAGAGGTTTTACTGTTCATATATGATATAATAGCTATCCTGTACAGTAAACTGTCTACAGCGATCTCGCAAATTAAATCTGTGTTTATTTAACCCATTCCCTCTATTTTTAGACCCAACCTCTTCGAATACATCTATCGAAAAGGAGAATTTACTACAGAAATGAAAATGTTTAGAATTGTGTGGTTTTGACACAATTGTGATAAATAGAGCAATTGCTCCTATGGAGCAAATACTCTATTTGTCACAATGGTTTCAATTATTGACTTTTACAGAGGTGATTCAAAAGGCATCAGTAGGAGCGAATGGGTTAAGACAATTTGTAGCTTAATGCAGGATGAAAGCTATGCAGAAAGCTTTCTGCACTGCTTTCATACTGTATAAACGACCACTTACTGACACCCATGTTCATTATGTGGTCACTATAGGCAAGTTCTACTATTTCCACACTATTGACAAAACCCTAATTACAACTCACTGTCACTGATAGACAAAAAAACCCACTTGTAATTAACTGACAAAGCCTTTGAACTGAACTGAAGTACAGTAAAATCTCCCTTAACCCTTTCACACATTTTCAAACAGAGTAGACACAGATCAGACGGCTCCTATAGGAGCCATCTGATCAGGGTCTGCTCTGTTTGCTATTGGAATTTGAAAGATCTGTTTCTTTATTTTCTAAAATGGCTGCAATGTTCTACCTTCCATATTTAGATGTAACTATTTTTCCATGAATATTCAGTAGGTATTGAAATTTGGAATAAACGTAGAATAGGAAAAGGGTTAATCCTTTACCTCATAAATATGCCTTTCTAGTGACATCATTAATAACAGTTGGATTTATATCTAAAATGACATGTGACCATTTTGTCAGAAACTGTAGAATTATATCTATATTAAATCATAAGCAAACAGAGCAGACCCTGATCAGATGGCTCCTATAGGAGCCATCTGATCTGGTTCTACTCTGTTTGCAAAGGCCTGAAAAAGTGTTTATATATGGGAAAGGGTTTAAAGAAAAAATGATATTCATGATAGGTGGTGACTTGCATGAATATTTGCCAAGTAAAAAGTTTGTTTTCTTATTACAATATTAACCCTTTGCTTGCTATTCACGTCAATATACGTACCTGTAAATAGTGAAGACCCAGATGAGACAGCTCCTGCAGGAGCTGTCTCATCAGGGTCTGCACTATTTACAAATTGATTGTGCAACCAGTGCACTCCACAGCAGTGATTGCACAGCGAAATACTAGTACACAGTGAAGATATATATAATTATACAACAGGACATGGGTAAAGAAGGAGAAATGTATTTTAAAATTCAGCAAGCGAAGGGTTAAGCTAGGTTTTGATATATGCTCTGCAATACGTAAAAACATACAAAAGTACAAATCAGATCAGGTTCTATACATAAATGTATAAAACACGAAACAGATCTAGCTGTCAGATTACAAATGTGTAAAACCTGCATAAAAACGATCTACATACTAGGCTTATAAAATGTCAACAGATAAATATAAAATTCTAGTATAAAACTAAAAATCAAATTCGGTCGAAAAAACATATGTACTGTACTGTGTATCTAAAAGAAATAAAGGGACCCTAGAAAAAGACAGTCAAACAGTGTAGACCCAGATCATGGTGTGCAATATTAACTTCATACAGTAAACCCCTTCTAAAGTGACCATTATATGCATAAAGTTAGGTACATGTACCTTTAAAAGAGGGTGGTTGCTTTATGCAGGGTGAAAGTAATGCAGAAAGTTCCAGCATTAAGCTATCACCTGCCTTTAACCCATTTTCTCATACTGACGGCTTTTGGCCCCTCTGTAAAAGTCACTCTTTGAAACCATTGTGAAAAAAAGAGCATTTGCTCCATAGGAGCAAATGCTCTATTTATCACAATGGTTTCTAAAATACAAAATTCTGAAATTTTCATTTACTCTAGTTAATGCTTGTTTTCAGTAGATTTATTCAAACAGGTTGGATCTAAATATAGCCTATGAGGTTTCTAAAATACAAAATTCTGAAATTTTCATTTTCTCTAGTTAATGCTCGTTTTCAGTAAATTTATTCAAACAGGTTGGATCTAAATATAGCCTATGAGGTAATGGGTTAAGACCCAGAATTATACTTTATTTTAGTGCAAGCTTAAAGCAAGGTGAAAGTAAAACAGAACGCTCCTATAGGAGCGTTCTGTTTTACTTTCACCTTGCTTTAAGCAGCCCCCTGTCATTAACACAAAATATTTGATGTAATTTTGGTGGCCATTATAGGGAGGTTTTACTATACACCTGGCAGCAAATGAGTCAAAAAGTATTCAAATTCTTCATTCTCAATACCACCGTTTTTGGAATATAAAGCAAATCATATAAATACATCGAGCACAAACAGACAAACTGGAATCAAATAGAAATACATGTAATGTACATTTATATAAAAAAAAAAGTCATATGAAAGAAGGTGCAACAGTAAAATTCTATAAAGAAATCATAAAAATGCTTTTAAAGGGAGATAAGTCAATATCTGAAGATATGTATTCAAAGAACCTTTGAAAGCTGTTATGCATGTCTAAGAGTCATTTTATATACAGTCTGTAAAAAGGAAAACAGAAAATAAGGCTTTTTGTTTGTTTGTGTTGATTAATGTCGGTTTCTGCTCACTATGGGCAAATTGGACGGCCCATACAGAGTGGAGAGATTTCTCTATATCCTCTCGCCTCTCTCTTGGGTGTCCAATTAGCCCAGAGTGAGCAGAAATGGATGTTAATCAACACAAACAAACAAAACAAAAATCACAAAATCATGTGCTTACCTGTAAAATAATATATATAAAATTTTCTATTTACTTTATAATGATGCATATTTATACCTCTGCAAGCAAAGTAGACCCAGATCAGACAAGTCCTGTAGGAGCTATCTGCTCTTTTTTCTCCATAAATACGCCTTTCTACGCATCTGTAAAAGTCGCTTTTTAAAACCATTGTGATAAATAGAGCATTTGCTCCCAAGGAGCAAATGCTCTAATTATCACAATGGTTTCAAAACTACAAAATTCTAAAATTCTCCTTTTCTCTTGTTAATGCTCCTTTTCGGTAGATTTATTCAAAGAGGTTAAAAATAGCCTATAAGGGAATGGGATAATATAAATCTGATTCTGCAGTTTCTGTCATGGCTAAAAATTCTCTTGTCCACAGGCGATAATAAAACATTCAGCTAATTAATATTCATAAACTTATTATGTCTTACATTAATTTTCCTAACGCAAATGGTTAACCCGTTCCCTATTCTGTGCTTATTACAAATTTCAATACCTACTGAACATCCAAGGACAAAATAGTTATAATGAAATATTGAAGGTGGAACAGTGTAACCATTTTAGAAAGGAAAGAAACAGATCTATCAAATTCCATGAGCAAACAGAGCAGACTGATCAGACTGATCAGACGGCTCCTATAGGAGCCGTCTGATCTGGGTCTACTCTGTTTGCAAATGTGTAAAAACACATTTATATGAGGGGAAGGGTTAAAATTTAGAGTTGCCAGCAACATAAATGGTCAAAATATGATTCAATATTGAAAAGTTAAAAATAAAAATGTTATAATCTGAAAATAATTTAATTATCCAACCTTTAAATACATGTAAAATGATATAATGACGAATGAAACAAATATTTTCAAAACCATCAGTCTCTGTGTAGAGGTTAAAAAATCATTTCATTTGGTAAGTACCATTTCATTACAAACTAATATACAACAACAACAACAAATTTCAATAATACTTCAGTACGGAATAATTGTACGAAACTACGAAAGCGCAAAATGGAATTCAAAATGGAATTCAAAATGGGATTCGAACAACCCATAGAATGATTATTACTTTATTTTTTAACAGTGATAAGCAGAGGAGTAACTTTAGTCATTGTTTCTACTTTTTACCTCATGAATATTCATGTAAGAAATAAGACCTCATCAATATTTATTAGCTATTTTTTTGTAAATTGTTATGTCATATGAAAACAGAAATGTTTGCTCATGGCATTGACTGTAGAATCACAATCAAACAGAGCAGACCCGGATCAGACATTTTTTTAACCCATTCCCTCATATTAATGACTCTATAAAAGTAACTTTGTGAAACCATTGTGATAAATAGAGCAAATGCTCTATTTATCACAATGGTTTCAAACTACAAAATTCTAAACTTTTCCTTTTCTTTAGTTAATGCTCCTTTTCAGTAGGTTTATTCAAAGAGGTTGTATCTAAAAATAGCCTATAAGGTAATGGGTTAAAGGAGCCCTCTGATGTGAGTCTACTTTGTTTGTACAGGCATCAAAAGGTGTCTCTATCTAGTAAAGGCTTCAAGCAGACAAACATTTTGCTTAACCACTTTCCCTCATATAAATGCCTTTTCACGCATTTGCAAACAGAGTAGACCAAGATCAGATGGCTCCTATAGGAGCCATCTGATCAGGGTCTGCTCTGTTTGATTTTGACATGATATGGATATGATTCTACGGTTTACGTTAAAGCAAAAATTTCCCTTGAAAAATAAATATTCATGACATCATTATATTTTACATGAATACTGAGCTGGGAAAGGGTTAACCAATACTGGTACACAGTAATCCCACCATTTTTAAGATTTGCAAACAGAAAAGACCCAGATCAAACAGTGTGTACTTGTAGGGGCTGTCTGATCAAGATCTGCAGCATTTGCTTATACATGTACATGTATGTTCTAAATCTACAGTGCTCCCTCTCTACAACGACACCCTTTGGGATACGAAGATTGTATGTGTTGTTCAGAGGGAGTTGTTATAAGGAGGGAAAATCAAACATAATTAGCTTGTTTACAGATCCCCAGATAAGGTGTATTTCGAGAACTAAAACCACTATGCCTCAATCAAACCCTATGTTGTGACCACTCTTTAGAATCGTCACAAAGTGAAGATCTAACGAGTGGTCACAACATAGGATTTGATGGAGGCATAAAGAAAATATGATGGAAAAAAGTTGTTTCTGGAGCCATGTTGTTTCGGAAACAGTGACATGCGTTGTTGTATGGAGGGAATTGTTATTGAGAGGGCCATTGTAGGGAGGGAGCACTGTAGTTCTCTAATGTTGTGGCAATTATTTCCCTATTTTAATTACAATAATTAGCTTCACAAATATTCATCGTAGATAGTCTTGTATGAATATTCATGAGGTAAAGGGATAAAGCGTAAGAGAACTTGATTTTTATTAAGTTCTTGACATGTGAATTAAGACAATAATTTATTAAGTTGCCATGGATACAATGACATGGGTCCAGTGTCATGATAAATAAAGTTAATAAACAGATCACTTTCTATCCGGAATATCATGAGAACTGGTGCATCATAGAGATTTTGAAAAGTCTATTTATCTAGCTGCCTTTTTTTCATTAACCCTTTACTCCATAAACACACCTTTCTAAGCCTTTGCAAACAGAGTAGACCAAGACCAGATGGCTCCTGTAGGAGCTGTCTGACCAGGGTCTACCCTGTTAGTGTTTGCTTATGAAATAATATAGATATGATTCTACAGTTTCTGCCATGGCCAAACATTCCTGTGCCATTATAAAGCTAAATCTAATTAATATTCATGATGTCATTATTTCTAAAATGAATATTCATGGAGTACAGGGTTAAAGATAAAATGTCTGTAGACTTACGGTATACGTAAAAATTACTTTATAAGAATATGGTATGTCATTTATAAAGACATGAATGCCCGTATCAAATACTAAATTGAACATTTTGTAGCTCAATTATATTCAGCCTGTAGGGCACTTAAGTGTAATACTGGATTTCATATCTAAGAATTTACTGATCTGAACCTATGTACCCATTTTATAGTCAGACAATCCTGAAGGTCTGACAGATAAAAGGAATAACACTTATAATTTTGATGAAATGACAAATATAAAGGAACAACACTTAGTCAGACATCCTGACAAATAAAAAGGAATGACACTTGTAGTCAGACATCCTAATGAACTGACGAATAAAAAAGGAATAATGCTTATAGTCAAACATCCTGACAAATAAAAAGGAATAACACTTATAATCAGACATCCTGACAGACTGAAAGGAATAACACTGACACACAAGAGCTCCGTGTGTTGGGGCATTATACGCCCGAAGTATGTGCTGTCATAACATTGACAATGTAAATTTGTGACCTTTGACCAACTGACCTCAAAATGAAAGGGGTCATCTACTAACAATTCCTATTTATGTGACTATGAGAACAAAAGATCTTTTGTTCTCATCGGTTTTATGTGGCTAATTTTCAGTTTATGTGGCTATTTTGAACAAAAGAATAGCCAAATACATTCAATCTGTAAGGATATCCAGACAAATGGACGGACGTTCTAACATATGGAAACTTGTTGGGTATTCCTTGGTTTGAAAGTAAACTACAAGGGCACAAAAGTACCCAACAATACAGATGGAATTAATAGAATTTACCAGCATCTATTGTTCTCCATACCCAACAAGTGTCCATATGTTCCCCTGGACTGACGGACAAGAGCCATACCATAATACGAGCGAAGTTGCCTTCGGGCGTATAAAAAAAGGAATAACACTTATAGTCAAACACCCCAACTGACAAATAAAAAGGAATAACACTTATAGTCAGATATCCTGACAAATAAAAAGGAATTACACTTTATACTCCCATTTTTCTTAAAATGGCCAAAAACTATATGACTAAGAGACTAATCAAGACTAGGAACTTGTCTTCCATGCCTAAAAGTATTTAACATTAAAACTTTAAACTATTAGGACAACCATTACGACACAGATAGCAATATATACTTCTAAAGACGTACATTTCTAAAAATTCTACGAAATACAACCTGTTCTGTTCATGTTACTAAAAGTTAACTAGCTTTATACAGAGGTCCAGATAAGATGGGTAAATTAAAACATTTTCAAGAATAACTTCTTTATTTCTCCACTAAACCCTATGTTATGACCACTCTTTAGAATCGTCTCTTTGAGACGATTCTAAAGAGTGGTCACAACACAGAGTTTGGTGGAGAAATGGCAATTTTAGTATTTGTGTATGCACCTTTATCTGTAGCTCTATTTATATGAACTGGAATATAATATAATGATTGAGTAATTAAACATACTTCTTACTGAAAAATTGCAAAGAAAAAAAATGAACATCATGTTGACAACAGTCATGTTTGTTTCTTAGGAAAAAGGAGAATTTTAGAATTGTATAGTTTTGAAACCATTGTGATAAACTGAGCATGGTTTCTTAAAGTCCAGAATATTCAGGGATTTTTTTTCAAAAGAAAATTGTAACATGACAAACAGTGCAGACCCTGATGAGAGGGCTCCTCGAGGAGTCTGCACTGTTTGCAAAGAACATTAGTGACTCTTTTCCCGCACTGAAAGGGTAAAAATCTGGTTCATTTACAAAAAAAACATTTGTATGAGACTACTACAAAATGTTTTCAGTTTTAGTACTGAATTGATAACAAGCATTACAAAGGGGCAAGCAATACATAAATAACTGGCATAGACACAACAACGATCTGATATTAGCTTCTGCTACTTCTAATCTCTAACACATTAACCCATTCCCTCATGGGCTATTTTTAGATCCAATCTCTTTGAATAAATCTACCGAAAAGGAGCATTAACTAGAGAAAAGGAATATTTTAAGAATTTTGTAATTTGAAACCATTGTGATAAATAGAGCATTTGCTCCTATAGGAGCAAATGCTTTATTTATCACAATGGTTTCAACAGGTGACTTTTACAGAGGCACAGAAAGGCATATTTATAGAGGAAAGGGTTAACCCATTCCCTCATACTGACGCCTTTTGACACCTCTGTGAAAGTCACTTTGTGAAACCATTGTGATAAATATAGCATTTGCTCCATAGGAGCAAATGCTATATTTATCACAATGATTTCAGAACTACAAAATTTTATTTTTTCCCCTTTTCTCTAGTAAATGCTCCTTTTCTGTAGATTTATTCAAAGAGTTTGGTTCTAAAAATAGCTGAGGGAATGGGTTAACACAGGGATTCTGAAACCTTCTAGTATATTTATATGAGATATCAACATTTAGCCCCTTATGTCATAAACATCTAGTAAAAAATATTGACTCATGAATATTCATTAGCTGAATTTTATAACAGTATTATGCTCAAGGAATAATTGACCATTGTAGCATCATGTCATTATTATTTCATAGGCAAACTATGGAATGCCGGTCACGACATGCTACTTGCCACTTGCTAGTTGCTAATTGCTAATAGTTACTTGCCAGTTGCTTCTTTACATTTGCTACTTGCCACTTGCTATTTGCTGCTTGCCACCTGCTATTTGCTAGTTGCGACTTGCCAATGAATACTTGATATTTTGGTTCATGTACCCAAATCAACACGAATTATAGACAAGTTTAATAGAAATATGCATGTAGTTAGTAAATTAAACAGTACATTGTGTTTTAAATTGGTATTTTGCTTCCGGACGCTTTTCTACGCTAAGGACGCTTAGAATCGCTTTTTAGGGAAACCCTTTCTGAGCGGTGTGTATGTAAAATTTTTCCTTTTCATAAGTGGCAACAAGCAAGTGGCAAGTAGCATGTCGTGACCAACATTCCATAGCAAACAGGGCAGACCCTGATCAGACGGCTCCTACAGGAGCCATCTGATCTTGGTCTACTCTGTCTTTAAGTGTTTGAAAAGGCATTTATATGATGTAAAGGCTTTACCATCTACTCCATAAACTAACCATTTCAAGCCCTTTGAAAATAGAGTAGACCCAGATCAGACACTTCCTGTAGGAGCTGTCTGATCAGGGTTTGTTCTGTCTGCTTATATGTTACAGATCAGATTCTCTTTTGCCATGGCGATACATTTCCTTATTTTATAGTTTCAATTCAAGAATAATATTGACTAATATTAATAATAGTATGGGTCATTCATAATTGATCATGTTTGCTATGAATATTCATTAGGTGAAAGGCTAACCATCAGAATCCCTGTCCTAGCTGAGATACACTTCCAACCTAGGTATTTTGGTTCCTGCTAAAACTCAGGAGTCCATCTCGATGAGTCGCTTTGCTAAACCACCATGACCTTGATTCGTCAAGGTTGTTGATGTTGCTACTGGGAATAGGGCGGTATCCTTGGCAACGAGCTCTCAGCAGTGTACACCAGATCCCTTGAGGCCACCCATATAGTATCATCACATCAATGAGAACTTCAAAAGGGTTCAAGACAGCCTGAAACATGTAAAATTTAGAAAGAAAATGTGAGCAACTCTATCAATTTAGAAACAAATATGAGCAACTTTATTAATATAGAAAGAAAATGTGAGCAATTCTATAAATTTAGAAAGAAAATGTGAGCAACTCTATCAATTTAGAAACAAATGTGAGCAACTCTATTAATATAGAAAGAAAATGTGAGCAACTCTATAAATTTAGAAAGAAAATGTGAGCAACTCTATCAATTTAGAAATCCATTCTCTCATAGATGATAGGCTTTTTTTTTTAGATCCAACCTCTTTGGATAAATCTACAGAAAAGGAGAATTAACTAGGGAAAAGGAAAATTAGGGAATTTTGTAGTTTTGAGACCCCTGTGATAAATAGAGCATTAGCTTCTGTGAAGCAAATGCTCTATATATCACAATGGTTTCAACAGGTGACTTTTACAGAGGCGTAAAAATGCGTATTTATAGAGGAAAGTGTTAATATAGAAAGAAAATGTGAGCAACTCTATAAATTTAGAAACAAATTGTGAGCAAATCTATAAATTTAGAAAGAAAATGTGAGCAACTCTATCAATTAACCCTTTCCCTAACTGACATTTATAAGGTGTTAATTTTAACTGTTACAATGCTGAATTTTCATTTCGATTCTTCTGTTTTATTACAAAGGGCAAGTTCACTTTGAAGTATCAGTGAATTTTTTGTCAAAACTGGCCACTTGACAACCAGTGAAGACCCAGATGAGAGGGCTTCTTAACTGTTTGCAAAGATCTTATAGACTCGGTTCCAGCATTGTATGGGTTTAAATTTCTGAGATCACTTACCTGAAGCACCAGAAACACCAATATCAGGTCATTAGCTTTCTCATCCAAAGTGTTCACAAATACCCCATTCAACAGATTTGGAAACCAGCTGAAAATATCAGAAAACAGACAACCGATGCAAACATATTGAACCCTGAAGAGATGATAACACTATTCACCGTTTATTTGACTTTAAGAACTGTGGTAGGTGCTAATGTTTTAGAAGACAATTACAGTAAAACCTCTCTTAACCGGCAGTTAAATTTAGTATGAATATCGGTCTTGGAGACAGGTGGCAGCTTAATGCAGGGTGAAAGTCATGCAGAAAGCTCCTAGAGGAGCTTTCTGCATGACTTACAACCTGCATTAAGCAGCCACCTGCCTAAAAGTATCTAAATTATTATCTACTAGAATTCCGGTTAAGAGAGGTTATACTGTACTTAGCTTGGGAGTGGTGGTCCAGTGGTAGGATGTTAGACTTGGGATTGAAGGGTCCCCGGTCGAATCCTGACATTGGACTATCAGAATTTTTCTGAGCAAAAATGCATCCCACGTTCGCTCCTCTCCACCCAGGTGTATGAATGGGTACCTGTGAGGGATATAAGCCAATGTGCCATGGCTGCCGTGGGCGCCAACTGTTAATGGCCGACTTATAACCCAGTGATCAGGGGTAAATTGTGAAGTCGGGAGAATATGTACATTGTATATAGTTCCAGACTATAAACCTCGTCTTTACCTTTTTTTTTTAGCTTGCAACTGCAAAGAGTTAACCCTTTCCCCCATGAATATTCATGTAAGAAATAATGAAATCATGAATATCTATTTGCTGATTTTTATAATGGCATATGTACACAAGATGTTTTGGTACACATAGAAACTGTAGTCAGATCTGTTATAATTAATATAGGAGCCATCTGATCAGGGTCTGCTCTGTTTGCATATGACGTGATATAGATCTGATTCTAGTTTTTCGTCTGAGCAAAGACAAATTTGTTATAACTGCCTACATGAATACTAAACGTGTTTTCACGCATTTGCAAACAGAGTAGACCCAGAGCAGACGGCTCCTATAGGAGCCGTCTGATCAGGGTCTGCTCTGTTTGCTCATGGAATTTGATAGATCGGTTTCTTCACTTTCTAAATTAGCCACAATGTTTCACCTTTGGTATTTCAATGCAAGTATTTTTTTCCATGAATATTCAGTAGGTATTGAAGTTTGTAATAAACATAGAACAGGGAAAGGCTTAAAACATTTTCTACAGCAGCAGAGTTCATTCCAGGCGTTTTTTATCTGAATTTTTTTTTTACATGAACTCTTTCGCTGACAATAGTATTCACCTTTGCTTCACTATGGATCATGTTATCTAATCAGCATCAAACTGTTTGTTACTGTGATTATCACCAATACTCCATTCAACAGGGTTGGTAACCAGTTGGAAACCAGAAAAATGTGTCCATATGACACTGGTGCACCTTGTCAATGTTGTCTCTGAATCAAGCTCTTTCCAACATTTGTTGTAGAATGAAGAAAATTTCAAATTCTCATAACTCTGGTAAAAATGGTAGAAGCATAAATTCCCTTCTTTTTTTACATCTTCACACCAACATTTTTCATCATGAAAGTCTTAAGTAAATCCTCCCAATGGTATATGAGGAGTCAGAAAAAATAAATTTGCCGGACATGCATATATGTACATGTGTATAGACAACAGCATGGCTATATGCCTCCCACTTTGGAGGGGGTGGGGGTGGGGGTTCTGTCTGTCTGTAGTGAATTCCATAAGAAGTTTCATCCCATTAACCCATTCCCTCATATTGACACCTTTTGACACCTCTGTAAAAGTCACTTTTGAAACCATTGTGATAAATAGAGCATTTGCTCCATAGGAGCAAATGCTCTATTTATCACAATGGCTTCAATACTACACCATTCTAAAATTTTCCTTTTTTCTAGGAAATGCTCCTTTTCGGTAGATTTATTTAAAGAGGTTGCATTAAAAATAGGGTATGAGGTAATGAGTTAAAGTCAGAGAATTTCAGAGATGCACAAACAAAAATATGTACCAGTAAGTCTACATTGTACTTTATTCAGAGCAACAGATTCCAGTTCAGGTCATTTACAACAAGTTTATCAATGGATATCATAACAATAAAAAATAGTGATTAGAAAAAACATTATCAATAGTTTATCCAAGTTTACAATAATTCACGTAAAAGACTTAGAAAAAAAAAAAAAACTCTCCTCATACACACTGATTTGTAAGATTTCTAATTACCGGTAGTTTCTATTAATTATGCTAATTATTTACAACTCTTACTAATTTAGAACTTTATTCGGTTACCTAGACTTTCAATACATGTATATTTGAAATTTTTGAAGCAGTAAACATGCTACCATGCCTTTGAGTGCGGAAAACAAGTGTATTATCATTTGCAAACAGTGTAGACCCAGATCAGATGAACCCTCTGATCAGGGTCTGCACTGTTTGACATTCAACATCCTGTAGCAAATTATACACTTATCATTACATGTATACAATTAAAGAACTACAGTGAGCAAGCTCACATATCCCACACCACCACATTGTCAGAGAAAAAAGGGGTTCCCCATGATAGATTCCTCTGAAATCAATCTCATCTAAGCTTGTATTCATGACAATTCTGAAAGCAAATTCGAGAAAAATTGAGCAACAATGTATTAGGATACACAGACAGACTTGACAGATGGACTGAGAGATGGATGGGTCGAAAATGTATACCCCGTGCAACTTCATTGTGTGGGGTAAAATGATGGACCATTGCACTTTGAACATTCAGTATTCACAGGTCTAAGGAAGAAATGGTACTTGTACTCACCACACAGAGAAAGTGATCGTGATCAGTATGAATTTGATCTGTATATTGTCCAGCACTTGTCTCTCAGACGTTGAGAAAGATCCTCTTTGATGTATCAAAGATCGCTTCACTGCAAATTAAAATAAAAAGATCAAATTTAAAAAAATTGTTTTATTAACCCTTTCACTCATATAAGCACCTTTTTATGCCTTTGCAAACAGAATAGACCCAGATCATACTTATCCTGCATGACTGGCTCATGAATATTCAACAGGGAAAGGGTTTAACCCATTTCTTCATAGGCCAGTTTTAGATCCAGCCTCTTTGAATAAATCTACCGAAAAGGAGCATTAACTAGAGAAAAGGATTTTTTTTAGAATTTTGTAGTTTTGAAACCATTGTACCAAATAGAGCATTTGCTCCTATGGAGCAAGTGCTCTTTTTATCACAATGGTTTCAAGAAGTGACTATTACAGAGGCGTTGAAAGGCATATTTATGGAGGAAAGGGTTAACAAAGTTTCTCTGCAGCTCTAATTCGGCTTTTCAAATATTAATTAATCCTTTCCCTGTTGAATTTTCATGTAAGAACTCATGACATTATGAATATTTATTAGCTGAATTTTTAAAATGGGATATGGACACAGGATGTTTCGGTATAGGCAGAAACTGTAGAAATCTGGATCTACTCTGTTTGCAAAGGCATGAAAAAGTATTACCATGAGAGAAAGGGTTATGCATACGTATGAACCATTACAATGGCACCTTTACTAGTCTAAATTTTGTCCCAAATGTTGATATCAGGACAAATTCTTATCTTTCATGTAACAAACTTCCTTTAACCCATTCCCTCATACATGTAGTCTATTTTTAGATCCAACCTCTTTGAATAAATCAACCAAAAAGGAACATTAACTCTTTCCCTCATATAAACGTGTTTCACGCATTTGCAAACAAAGTAGACCCAGATCAGACAGCTCCTAGAGGAGCCGTGTGATCAGGGTCTGCTCTGTTTGCTAATAGATTTTGAAAGATCTGTTTCTTTGCTTTCTAAAATGGCTATAATGTTCCACCTTCCATATTTCATTATAACAATTTTCTCTATGAATATTCAGTAGGTATTGAAATTCGGAATAAGTATAGAAGAGGGAAAGGGTTAACTACAGAAAGGGAAATTTTTTGAATTTTGTTGTTTTAAAACCATTGTGATAAATACTAAATAGACAATAGAAAGTTGTATTTATGGAGGAAAGGGTTAGAGACTTTCTTTGACAACTTTGCAAACAGAGTAGACCCTGAATAGACTTCTCCTGTAGGAGATGTGTGATAAGATTTTGATGTTTGCTTAATATGGAATAATACAGATCTTAGTCTACAATTTCACCCATGGCAAATAAGGTCTGTGTTCATAAGCTATTATATAAAAATTCATCTATTTAACCCTTTACTCCATAAATATGCCTTTCTACACCTTCACAAACTGAGTAGGAGCTGTCTGGTCAGGGTCTGGTCTGTTTGCTTATATATGGTAGATATAATTCTACAGCTTCTGAAATGGCCAAAACTTATTTAGTCCATGTCCAATCATAAAAATGAATCTTAATTAATATTCATGACGTCATTATTTCTTACATGAATATTCATGGGGAAAAGGGTTAATAATTATGATGTGTTTATGTATTACCTGAAAAGGCAATGTCATAAGTTATAAAGAATTAGGATATAGACAAGATGCCAAGCAGCTCAGCAAAACATGTGAAGCCTATAGGTTTGATATTCAATTCAAGTCTGCTGAAAATATATGGCTGAGAAGAAATAAATTTTGCGGCTTGAATACGATTGCTTACAGTACAAAAATGTGAATTTCTAAATGAAATAGAAGACACAAACCTGCAGCTGATGCCCTGTAGAAGAGACACAGAATCAACAGGAGCACCACAATGATGGGAACCAGCATTACTAGGTACACAGAGCCCTTCTTGTCACTCTGTTTTTTGGCACATCTACAGTAATACACACAGAAATTACACAAGCCTCACAACGAGCCTCATCATGAGCCTCCACATGAGTCTCTGCATATAAATGGTAAAAGTCAGGATTATACAGAGGTCCAGATAAGATGCTTAAATTAAAACATTTTTTAAAATTAACTCTTTTATTTTCCCCCCCAAACCCTATACTGTGATCGGATGGGATGATTCTAAAGAGTGGTCACAGTATAGGGTTAGGTGGAGAAATGATGATTTTAGTATTTGCATAGTATGCGTACGCACCTTTATCTGTAGCTCTGAGTATAAAATAAAGGGCTAATCAGTGACTTCATGTGTATAGGTATTGACTTAACTCTTTCCTCCATTAAAACAACTTTCTACACCTTTGTAAAAGTCACTTTTTGAAACCATTGTGATAAATAGAGCATTTGCTCCTAAGGAGCAAATGCTCTATTTATCACAGTGGTTTTAGAACTACAAAATTCTAAAATTTTCTTTTTCTCTAGTTAATGCTCCTTTTCAGTAGATTTATTCAATGAGGCTGGGTCTAAAAATAGCCTATGAGGGAATGGGTTAACTCTTTACCTAATAGTGACACATTTGACACCTTTTGAACAGAGTAGATCCAGATCAGACGGCTATCAGAGTCTGCTCTGTTTGCCCATGAGATTATTATATATAGATCTGGTTTTTTTTAGTAAAGAATCCATTAACTCAGAGAAATTGGTTATTTACTGGAATATTTTGGCTTTGTTGCAAAGCCTTCGTCAACACACTGAGATGTGGTCAGTAGGTGTAACATGACTTTGAGTCATCATGTGACAATAGGAGAGAATGATACACCGCTAAAAGCTCCAACCCCATGATGAGTCATGATTGCTGCTGTTTAAAGGAGGACATGCACCTTAAATGTAGGGTAAAAGAGGCCATACATATAAAACAGTGGCGACCATCACCCAACAGGGACGAGGGGTTGGAGCTTCCAACAGTGTATGATCCTCATAGTGTCACATAGTGTCTCAAAGTCATGTGACACCTACTGATCACATCTCAGTGTGATGACACATGCTTTGTATCAAAGCCAAACTAGAGGGCCAGAATGGCCCTGACATCGCTCACCAGGCAATCAGAGGAGAAGATTTTCGAAGTTTTCACTATATGTTTCTGAAGAAAACTAGCCCGCTCTGGGGCGGGGCCAATTTTGACCCCAGGGCCATAATTTATAAAAAAAAAAATTGTAGAAGACCTGAACATGATGCTATGTGCCAAATCTGAAAGCTGAGAACCTTCCAGTTTCAGAGGAGAAGATTTTCAAAGTTTTCACTACAAGTTTCTATTGAAAACTTGCTACCCATTGGGCGGGGCCAATTTTGACCCCAGGGGCATAATTTATATAACTTTTGTAGAGGACCTGAACATCATGCTATGTGCCAAATATGAAAGCTCAGAACCTCCCAGTTTCAGAGAAGAAGATTTTCAAAGTTTTCACTACATGTATATGTTTCTATTGAAAACTGGCTACCCCTGGGGCGGGGCCAATTTTGACCCCAGGGGCATAATTTATATAACTTTTGTAGAGGACCTGAACATGATGCTATGTGCCAAGGATGAAAGCTGAGAACGCTGTAGATTCAGAGGGGAAGATTTTTAAAGGTTCAAATTGTTGACGACGGACAAAGAACGACAAACGCCGAACGCCGACTGACATTAGGCGATCACAAAAGCTCATCCTGAGCACAAAAGTGCTCTGGTGAGCTAAAAATCCCATGTAAAAAACCAATTGCTCTGAGTAAATGGATTCTTTACTCAAAAGAAATGGACAATCCAGAGCAAGAGAACAACCTTCATTGTTGTATATAGATCTGATTGTACAGTTTTTTGCCATGGTTAACCCTTTACCTGATAGAAGCGGCTTTTAGCGTGTTTGATTTATTCCTCCGCTGAAGAAAATAGTTCAAATTCATACAGTCATGAACATATTGCATAATAAATATTTTCTATATCCTAGTAGGTGGTAGCTTAAAGCAGGCTGAAAGTAAAGCAGAATGCGCCTTAAGGCGCATTCTGCTTTACTTTCAACCTGCTTTAAGTGGTCATATGTCTTCAAAACTAGAAACAGGCTATTGGGTAAAGGGTTAAAACATCCTGTGTTCATACAGGATTATAAAATTTTAGTTAAGAAATATTCATGATGTCATCAAAGGAATAATATTCCACTTACTGACACTCATAGGCTGCCCAGATACTTACTGACTGACATGTGACTCATAGGCCACCCAGACACTTGTACATACTGACTGACACTTGTTTCATAGACTACCCAGATACTTGTACTTACTGAATGACACGTGACTCTAAGGCTACCCAGATACTTGTACTTACTGACTGACGCTTGGCTCATAGGCTACCCATATACCCACAGAACACAATATAGCTGGCACTATCCAACCCAGAAAGTGCTGAACACATTTGGAACTGAAATAAACAACAAGTGTTGAAATTGCCATCTGTAAAATCATGTTATCTGCAGCAATTGTCATGGTTATCGTTTTTTTCCCATTTCTCTTCAAATATAGAGACAGAGTGTCAAACAATGTGGATGCTGATTTGGCAACGAGTTAACCAAGTGCAACAGATAAATGTCATACTCAGATGCTAAAAGCATAATTTCTCCACCGAACTCTATGTAGTAACATTGTGACCACAATTTAGAATCATCTCAAAGAGAGTCATCTTGTACAAAGTGACATTAAACGAGTCTATGAAAATAAGCAAGCCTCTGGCTAGCTTTATAACATTTTCTGAGATGAGTTTAATATCGGTTTGTACAAAATGATGACTCGCAACATATCCTATATACACTGTACAGTAAAACCCCTCTAATGCGACCACCAGAAAGGGGCATAATTCACAGTGGCAAAGGCAGGTTGTAACTTAATGCAGGACGAAAGTTATGCAGAAAGCTCCTATAGGAACTTTCTGCATAACTTTCGTTCTGCATTAAGCTACCTGCTTATGAAGACAGCCATGTTTGTTCATTAAGTGGTCGCATTAGAGGGATTTTACTGTATATGTATTTTCATTAGCATATACATTGTATAATTTCTTTAACTTTATCTAATAAAAAATTATTTACAAAGAAACAATTAACTGTAACTAAGTACATGTATTCAGGCCCTGAAGATATAAACTTTTACGCTTGAGTTCATTCTCAAGGTTCTGGTTGGTCAGAAATTAAATGAAACTCAAAATCTGACCAATCAAATACTTGAGAATGAACTAAGACTCAAACTCAAGAGGTTTATAACCTTGTAACTTGGTACCAGTTTTAAAAGATATAGATCCAGTGTAGGTCTAAGGGAGGCAACTCAATCCTTAATCACATTTTGAATGCTATTTGGACAACCAGTGATGCATTTGCTAATAATTTATGTCAATATAAGAAGCAACCTGGTGTCTCATATGGATTTAAGCTGCTGGACTGCAAGAAGTTTTTACACAAATGGAAAATTTGAATTTGAAAAATAAAATGCATAAAGAAATATTCAGCAGAGTCCACTTAGAATGTTATATGACTGAAATACATATGTAATGTCATGAGTATTTATGAGTTGAATTTGAATAATGGCATATGAACACAGAATAGTTTGGCCATGGTAAAATCAGATTTATGTACAGTAAAACCTGTCTACAGCAACCATCAAAATAAAGTCTAATTCTGGGGGTTTAAGACAGGTGGTAGCTTAATGTAAGACAAAAGTTGTGCAGAAAGCTCTACATTTAGTAACAACATGCACTTATTTGACCTCCATATTTATTAATTATATGATCATTATAGGCAGGTTTTACTATAATTCCATAAACAGTTGTCAGATTTAGGGTCTACTCTGTTTGCAAAGGCATGAAAAGACGTTTCTTTGGGTAAAAGGGACTAACCCTTTCCATGTTCAATATTCATGTAAAGAATCATGACATCATGCATATTTATTCCCTGAAATTTCATAATGGTACATGTACATCTACATGTATATGAAAACAGATTTTTAAAACCATGGCAGAATGTGTAGAATTTATCAGCAAACAGAGCAGACCCTGATCAGACGGCTCCTACAGGAGCTGTCTGATCTGGGTCTATTCTGTTGGCAATGGTGTGAAAAGGCGTTTTTATCAGTTAAACGGATAAAGGTTTTGGTAGTATTGGAACATGTTACTAGTTCTTACCATGTCTCGCCATGACACAGCATGTAAGTCTCCAGACCATAGACCAGGTGCCAGAACACAACACTCAGAAAAAAGAACTGAACCCACACCTGAAAACAACAACAGTTAACTTCTTAGCTTTTCTTCATAACATCTGATTTAACCCTTTACTCCATGAATATTCATGTCAGAAATAATAACATCATTAATATTAATTAGATTAATTGTTTTAAATTAAAACTTTGAATAGCACATGGACGCAGGACTTTTGACCATAGCAGAAATTGAAGAATCAGATTTGTATAAGTTAATAAGCAAATGTAGCAGATGCTGATTTGGGTTTATTCTTTTTGCAAAGGCGTAGAAAAGCACATTCATAGATTAAAGGGTTCAGAATTCATGACTTCATGAATATTAACCGTATACTTCATGAATATTCATGTATGTATCAGTATTAATTAAATTTTAAATAGCATAATATTATAATGGCATTTGAACAGAGACAAGTTTTAGCTCTAGCAATAATAATATATAACAAGAGATGTTTGTAAAACATGTATACCCCCCAGACCCCCTGACCTTTGATCTAGTGACCTCAACTATAGAGGTCATCTAGCGGTCATGACTAATCACCACAGCAACTTTGAAGATCCTAAGCCAAACCACTGATCATTTATTGATCTGAAAACATTTCACATCTTAAGGTCATGGTGACCTTGACCTAGTGACCTCAACAACTATGGGGGTCATCTAGTGGTCACGACCAACTACCACAGCAAGTTTGAAGATCCCGACCCAAACCATTGAGCAGTTATTAATTGGAAACCATTTCATCAGTTAAGGTCATGATGACCTTGACCTTTGATCTAGTGACCTCAAAATCAATAGGGGTCATCTAGTTGTCATGACCAACCACCACAGCAAGTTTGAAGATTCTAAGCCAAACCCTTGAGCAGTTATGGATCGCAAAACATTTCACCAGTTAAGGTCATGGTGACCTTGACCTTTGACCTAGTGACCTCAAAAATAATAGGGGTTATCTATTGGTCATGACCAACCACCACAGCAAGTTTGAAGATCCTAAGCCAAACTCTTGAGCAGTTATTGATCGCAAACCATTTCACCAGTTAAGGTCATGGTGACCTTGACCTTTGACCTAGTGACCTAAAAAACAATAGGGGTCATCCAGTTGTCATGACCAACCACCTAAGCAAATTTGAAGGTCCTAAGCCAAACCCTTGAGCAGTTATTGATCAGAAACCATTTTACCAGTTAAGGTCATGGTGACCTTGACCTTTGACCTAGTGACCTCAAAATCAATAGGGGTCATCCAGTGGTCATGACCAACTACCACAGCAAATTTGAAGATCCTAAGCCAAACCCTTGAGCAGTTATTGATCAGAAACCATTTTACAAGTTAAGGTCATGGTGACCTTGACCTTTGACCTAATGACCTAAAATACAATAGGGGTCATCCAGTTGTCATGACCAACTACCGCAGCAATATTGAAGATTCTAAGCCAAACCCTTGAGCAGTTATTGATCGCAAACCATTTCACCAGTTAAGAGCATGGTGACCTTGACCTTTGACCTAAAAAACAATAGGGGTCATCTAGTGGTCATTACCAACCACCACAGCAAATTTGAAGATCCTAGGCCAAATCCTTGAGCAGTTATTGATCGCAAACCATTTCACCCTTTAAGGTCACGGTGACCTTGACCTTTGACCTAGTGACCTAAAAAACAATAGGACTCATCTAGTTGTCATGACCAACCACCTAAGCAAATTTGAAGGTCCTAAGCAAAACCCTTGAGCAGTTATTGATCAGAAACCATTTTACCAGTTAAGGTCATGGTGACCTTGACCTTTGACCTAGTGACCTCAAAATCAATAGGGGTCATCCAGTGGTCATGACCAACTACCACAGCAAGTTTGAAGATTCTAAGCTAAATCCTTGAGCAGTTATTGATCGGAAACCATTTAACCATTTAAGGTCATGGTGACCTTGACCTTTGACCTAGTGACCTCAAAATCAATAGGGGTCATCTAGTTGTCATGGCCAACCACCACAGCAAGTTTGAAGATCCCAAGCCAAACCCTTCAGCAGTTATTGATCGGAAACTATTTCATCATTTAAGGTCATGGTGACCTTGACCTTTGACCTAGTGACCTCAAAAACAATAGGGGTCATCTACTTGTCATGACCAACCACCACAGCAAGTTTGAAGATTCTAGGCCAAGTCGTTTATTAGTTATCATTCGGAAACCATCGATCTACCGACCGACCGACAGACCGACCGACCGACATGTGCAAAGCAATATACCCCCATTTTTTCAAAAGGGGGGTATAATTATATATAATTCCATAAGCCAGCTGAGCATATGGCTCCTGCAGAAGCAATTTTATCTGGGTCTACTTTGTTTGCAAAAGCATTAAAAAACATATATATGGAGTAACAGTTTAATTAACCATTTACTCCATAAATTCGCCTTTCTACACCTTTGCAAACAGAGTAGACCCAGCTCATTCACTAACATTGTAAAAATACAGTAAAAACATGACAGATTGAATTAAGTAATGAAGAACTGAGAACTGTTCAAGCAGGTGGTTGCTTAATGCAGGATGAAAGTCATGTAGATTAGGAGATTTCTGCATACCTGTTCCCCTGCATTAAGCTGCAATCTGTCTTAAACCTTTCCTTCATATAACCGTCTTTTCAAACCTGTGCAAACACAGCAGACCCAAATCAGATGGCTCCTGTAGCAGTCGTCTGATCAGGCGTTGGTCTGTTTGCTTATGACATGATATACATCAGCTTCCACAGTTTTTTGTAAAAGGAAAAAGTTCCCTATTAAAATTCAGGTAATAAAAATATTCATGATGTCATTATTTCTTACATGAATATTGAAGGGTTAAAAAATGAAAATGGTATTTGTTTTAGTATTCAAACTATCCTGGTCTTACTGTATTGCACTGTTCGTAACAATGTACAAAGTGGAAAATAAAACAATCTACTTGAAAACTGATGTAGAGTGTGGAAAATAAAATAATCTACTTACTGTGGAAACAATACAAAATATGTGTTGAATGTCTCCATATTTTGTGTCATCGGGTAGAGGAAAGAAACCTGACAGCCACATGCTGGATCTTGTAATAAGACCTGTAACGATAAACCTTAAACTTTCCAACCCTGAATTAAGAGAGCCGAAATAGCTCATCAGGGCTTAACTACAGGTATAGAGACTACAGTAAAACCCCGCTAATGCGACCACCTAAAAGAGGTATAATTATGCGTGCTAGATACAGGTGGTAGCTTAATGCAAGACAAAAGTAATGCAGAAAGCTCCTAGTGGTCGCATTAGAGGGGTTCTACTGTATGCAGTAACAAAGGCTGAAAAGACAAACAGTGTATTGTCCCTGTTCTAGTCCTTTAGAATGGGTCTACACTGCAAATAACTGCATATGTGTCCAAGGTAGAAAGGATTAATTACCCTAAGTATTCGGACACCCAATGTTTCCTCTTCATGGATCTGTAAAGCTGAATAAATCAATTTGGCATCATTTTGATAGCTTTTAAATAAACTTAGTACATAGTAGCAAATAGCAAAGACCCTGATCAAGAGTAGTTTGAACTGGATCTGCACTATTTTCTTAAGATTGTCTTTCTGAATACTTGAGTAGTTTGTATTTAAATTAATGGCAGCCTCAGAAATAGATTACCGGTACAGATAAATAATTCCATGAAGGAAGCCAGCAGCTGATCACTCCAGGAGCATTCCTGAGACTAAATACATGTATTGGACAAATGGTTCAAGTCTTTGGGAACATGGTATTTTCCATTAACCCATTCCCCCATAGGCTATTTTTAGATCCAACCTCTTTTAATTAGTCTACCGAAAAGGAGCATTAACTAGAGAAAAGGAAAATGTTAGAATTGTGTAGTGTTGAAACCTATGGAGCAAATGCTCTATTTATCGCATTGGCTTCAAGTAGTGACTATTACAAAGGTATAGCAAGGCGTATTTATGGAGGAAAGGGTTAAAGTTGAAGGGACCTGCACTCTGTTTTTAGTGGAAATTATAAAGGAATGCACTTGTTTTAGTTCTGGGGAACAAAATTGCAATGATTTCAGTACAAAAGATTTCACAGCATTGAAGTACATGTACTTAGTTATGATGTTGCAAATTATTAAGTTTTGTTTGTTCAGAATACTTGATGATTTACTTCAGGATGATGAAAAACTGTAATAACTTGGAGAAGCATGATTTACCAGCTGAGAATAAATCATCACAAACCCTGTGAGGAAAATTTAGACTAACTTTATCATACTGCAAGTTTAATATGCCTAACAAACCTAGTTTTCACTTTTATTTCATAGTTTTTATCTCTAAAATGCCTCATTATGCATTGTCCTTGACATGTCTTGACTTGAGAATGAATCATCTACTATTCTGGGAAGAAACCATATAAATAACCCGTTACTCCATAAATATCGGTACACCTTTGCAAACAGAGGAGACTTAGATCGACAGATGGCTCTTTTAGGAGCAGCCTGATCAGGGTCTGCTCTGTAAATGCTTATGAAATAATGTAGATCTGATGCTACTGTTCCTGCCATGGTCAAATTTCCTGTGTTCAACTGCCATTATAAAAAATAAATCTAATCAATATTCATGATGTCATCATTTTTGCATGAATATTCATGGAGTAAAGAAACAGAGGAACAGATATGGTTTATAGGTTAATTGAGTATTACTCCTCACTTTTAAAAGTAATTGAGTATTCAATAAAACAGTAGTTTATAAAAATATAAAAGTTTGCCACATGCTGAAATAAAGTATGACTCTTAGCATGTACCAAATCAAACAAAGTCATGTTTGCAAATATCTTGGATGGTAAGAAAAGCTCATGAAATATAAGCATATCATTGTGTAGAGCAATTATTCAGCTAAAATATGATACATTGATTGCTAAAATCTGTTAACAAATAAAAAGTTTTATGCAAAGACCCAATTAAACCACCTATCAGAATTAAGGTCTCCTAGCCTAATATGGTAGTTTCTTATCTATGTTATCAATACATACCAATGTTGGCAAGCACTCCAGCAAATATGAGACATTTGATCACATGTGTTAGGCCTGGACCATGACTGCTACTTCTACTTCTTGTGTGGGAGTCATTTGATTCACTTCGAACATGACGCCATGGATACAATATGACAACAATGCCGATACAACTCCCCAAGGCAAAAACCAAACTGACAATGCTGACAGCCTCTTCTGTCAACAAGACATCAGTAGCCGATGCATCACCACTTTTATTCCAGATTTTGTTGCCAAGACAGCAAGTTGCAATGTAACCAGGTGAGGCCATACTCACAACTATCAACAACAGATGGAACTCATCATATCACTATAGGCTAGCCATCATCTCTAGGTGTAAGGAAACTTGCGACCAGAATCCAATGTAACAAAAATTCCACGGCAGAATGAAATGCCTGGTCTAATGTTCTAATTGCTCACATCATACGCATGCTAAAAATCGGTATGAATATGTGGTGTGCACTTAGCTACATTACGAGAATTTTCGACTCCATTTACTAATTAGCTGATTCATTAAATATAGCTTTGAGTTAAAATTGCATCAGCGGTCTGTAACAGAATCTGTCAAAGTCCAGCAAAGGAGGAAGAATTTCCGATTACTGATCACTCCTTGAAAGCCGACAACAAACGGAAACGAAAGTAAAGTCGGTGTCCAGAAAAATTACTGATTCATGTGACTCATTTTTTTTTGTGTTTTACACTAAAACACTGACGCGTCAGCTTTTCTGTTTACGGGGTTCCTAATAATTATTATAGGCGCGTTTAACGATAAAGGACGTACTCCTTAAATATGGTGAAATTAGTTGACCTTTTACTCCATATATATGCCTTTTAACGTCTAAAGGTTACAAATAGAGAAGACACAGACTCCTGTAGAATTGGATCTTCTCAGTTTGCTCATGGAATTATTAATATATTTGATAGAACTACAGTTTCTGCCATGGGTAAACATTAATGTATTTACATGTACAGTTGAACTTCGATATCTCGAACTTTAGGGAACCATAAAAAATAGTTTGAGATAACAGATGTTCGAGTCATCCGATTTCTAACCTGAACAATTACTCATGTTCTCAGCTTAATGCAGGTCAAAAGTAATGCTGAAAGCTCCCGCAGGAGCTTTCATTTCAGCATTACTTTCGACCTGCATTAAGCTGTCACATGTGTTTCTAAGTATCTGTAGTGATATATTTTAGAACAATTCTGTATTGCAAATTTTGGAAGTGTCGAACTTTTAGTTCGAGTTATCCGAAATTCGAGTTATCTGAGTTCGAGATATCGAATTCCAACTGTATATACCATTATAAAAATCAACACATAAATATCAATGATGTCATTACATTATTTAATGACATCATTGATATACATGTGTAATGACATTGTTTTCTACATGAATATTAATTTGCTAAAAGGGTTAATTGGCAGTGTCTTGTTCCGCTGTTGTACAAAAAACTACTCAAACGTTACAATGGATGTTCTTGTTTTGGTGGAGATGGACCAAATAAGTACATGGATACTCGTTACAACGGCATGTCCTTGGCGCTGTGTGGTTTTGACTAGGACTATAACTGTGTGAGTGTGAAGTGGTGTGGTGTGGTGTATGGTGGTGTGGTTGTTGTTTGTTGTTGTTGTTGCTGTGTGTGTGCGTGCGTGCGTGCGTGTGTGCGTGCGTGCGCTTACGTGCATGCGTGCGTTTGTGACAATAATTGCTTGACATACAAAGGGTCATTTGAGGTTAATTTGAAGCCAATTAATTCTTTTTTATATTAACTATCTAGAGGATGAATTATATGTCATATAAATGATATCAAAGGTTTAAATTTCGAACAGAGAAGTTTGAAGCTCCCGTAGGTGTTGTCTGATCAGGGTTTACTAGATTTGATTTAAAGTGATGTATATCTCATTCTTCACT